>JAYESD010000002.1:119298611-119480659 GCA_036927565.1 Tuctoria greenei
AAGCTTCTTCTTCTTCTTCTTCTTCTTCTCTAAAGCTAGTATTTTGTTTGGCTTTTCCTTTCCAGTTCTTGTTGTTCTTATTGCCACCAGATTTACCTTCAATCACATTGGCATTAGATGGAGTCCCTTCCCGCGGAACAGAACAAGGCACATCCTTTGATCTAGCCTTCTCCTCAACATCAAGAGTTGAGATCAGACTCTCAACAGTCATAACCTCTTTCTTGTGTTTCAGGCTCGTGGCAAAACTCCTCCAAGATGGAGGTAGTTTGGAAATAATTCAACCAACCACGAACTTGTCAGGCAATACCGTATCAAAGTGTGCAAGTTCCCCCACCAGAAGCTGGATCTCATGAGCCTGTTCCACGATAGATTGGTCATCGACCATCTTATATTCGTGGTACTGGTCATTAACATAGAGTTCACGTCCAACATCTAATTCCGCATATTTGCGATCTAGGGCCTCCCACAATTCCTTAGCCGAAGTGTGGTTCATGTAAATGTCACATAACTGATCTGACAGGAGTGACAATATGCAGCCAAGACAAGTGGAATTGTCCAGATCATAATCACGGTGCTGCTCCTTAGTCAGAGGAAGAACTGGGGAAATCACCCACCAGATCTTCATCGACATGAGCCAGAACTTGACTCATGTCTGCCATCTCTTAAAATTTTCACCCCGGGCAAATCGCTCGGGTTTCAACGCATCAGTAAGTCCAGCCATGTTAATTATATTGGGTTTCTGGATTGTTGGAAAATAGACATGGCATGCAATTAATTTGATGATACAAAACAGCAAAACGACCAGAGCAGATCTACTAGCAGTCAACATAAACAGTGCTAGTACTACACAGATCAGAACTGAAACAAATGTGAATAAATCGCTCAATAAGTAAATCAAACCAGCCATAGTTCGAGAGATTCACTTACAGATCGTCCTGCTATGATGTAGATGATGAAACTGTTGAGGAAGATGGAAGCGCAGCGAGTTGCCATGCGAACGCACTTCCCAGAAACCTGATTGCCTGCACCCATGCAGGTCTTCAGATCGCCGGCGTCGGTTCGGAGACACCGCTCTCCCTCAATCCGCAGCACGACAGATGAAGGGATGTCAAGACATAAATGCGGCAGCGCAGAGGCAGTTAGCGAGAGATGCGTTCTGCGTTGTGTGTATCTGTACCTCCAGTATATAGGACGTCTCCTTATATACTGGAGTCTCCAATCGCCTCATATCCGATCTGCCATAATTTCAGGAAACTGCCCCCTGAAATTTCTCAACGTGCAACTAATTGGGAGCAGTTATGAGGCATTACGCACTGATAATGTGCGCCTGCAGTTACGCCTCTTATTACTCTTTTGTTGATGTGGCAGTCTAGGTGTTGATAAATATTCCCTTTTATATGAGCGGCAGAAAATAATAACTGCTTAGAAGAACACAACTCGTCACGACGCGAACTCGCAACGTCGCAAGTCACAAGTCACGTGATAATCATGCGTAAAATCGCGAAATGCGGCGCGCGTGCGTGTGTGTGTCTTTGTGTCCATAGCAGCAGCCTTCATCCCTCATTATTCTCATGTTGAGAACCTGTACAAGGGCCACTATATATCTTGGAGAACACCCAATCTAGGTGGGCAATGTGGGACTAAAGTCCCCATCCACCTCTTCACACCACCTTGGCTTTCCACCAGAGGAGTTGGTCCAAATAAATGAGCCCATAAATGAGCTGTACCAAAGTGGGGCCAAATCCCAACAGTGGGTGGGGGTTGCCATTCTCCTGCAGATCATCTTCAAAGTTAGCTACTTCGTCTGGGTGACAGGAAGGCAGGAGCACCACTGGACAAGAACAAGAGTTCGCTCTACCATGTCTCGAGCCATGTCTGAATACTAAGCTTGTGGGAACTGATCGTGCCTCATTATATAGGCGCTTCACCAATACATACCCCAAGGCAGCAGGGTTGTGCCAGCTGAGAAACTTACCAAAGGAGGGAAACTGCGATATCAATGTGCTCCAAAGTCTGATAGTCCAACGGGAAGTCAAGAATAAGTATCCAACCTACTCTGGTAAAGTCCCTCTCTCTAGGGTTAATCCCCATAGTTATGCCTGATGAAACAGACATGAATGTATGCTACCTCTGTAGGGCTGTTCGTGGGAAGAACGTCCCGCTGCAGACTCCATTCTAACCCAATAAGGGCAATCCCGAGAGAGGTGAGTCCCGTGGAACGTACCGTGAGATTTAGTACCTCCTCAATGTAGTGCACAATATGTTGAATGAAACCACCATAGGCATTTTCATCCAACATTGTGTCAGCGTCCTTCGCAATAACAAACTCTTCATGGTTGGCCACCAGTTTCCCCGGGAGGTTAACCGCCTCTCTTGCAATATGGTCTGCTCCTCCATCCACAATGTCGAAGGCTTCGTTGGGGGATGAATTGGGAGGGATCGATTGGGATGTTGGCCATTTCTAGGGTGTGGCTTGATGGATTGAGGAAGCGAGGAGGAGATGGCGATGAAGGAGGGCTTGTAGCAAGTACAATGGCGTACTCACTGGGTGGAGGAGAAGCCGAGGAAGGGGGGTCATATTCAAGTGTTCCACTACTTCCTGTAGGAACCCCGTAGGCTCGCCAGCCAGTTCCGGCTTCTTGACTTTCCATATGCGACTTTTGAATTCTGAAGTGGGCAGAAGAAGGTCTTTTTTTAATGACCATATCCGAAGCAAAATCTGCACCTGATCTGTGACCCGTAGGTCTTTATGAAGTGAAACGGGCTCAAGCAGTGAAAAAACCCATGGGCCTGGGTTTGTCCCAGTCATAAACAGGAGGGCGATTGGACACAAAGGATTTTGCCGGATTGCTTCTATCGGGCCCAGCGCCACCAACCTTGGAAACCCACAAAAATCTATTTGGTTTTGCCCTATGAGATTTGAAAGTAATATCGGCCAGAGCAGCTCTATCCGATTTGACCTGGTCTTGGGAAGGGATTGCTTCTTCACTCGAGGTTCTGACAATGTATCCACCTTGGTGGGTCCAGAAAGGGATGCACGTTGTTCCGAACAAGTTTGAATTAAGCGAATCTCGTATGTTGAAAATACCTTGGAAACTTTGATTAACCTGGAGGGAGTATATCTCTTATTATCATGAGACCAAGAGGAGCCAGAGAGGGACCTACCAGGAATGTGGAGCTTCTTGTTTGCAGCTCCGACAGGAGATTGCTGTTTGATCGGATAACTGAACGAGACCCTCTTATATTTCTTCTTGCAATTAACCAGCTGCCAAGTTCTTCTTCAAGATCCCATAGTCTTTTCTCCTTTCTCCAATCTGCACCTCCATCCCCTCCATAGATAGAAGTATACATCAAAGTGATCGGTGATAACCCGCTTGAGGGAGTGAACCAATAGTCCAACTTGTTTTGATGCCACAGAGAAAAAGAAGTGTCGATCACACTCAAAACGGACATGAAACCCTCGTGGAGAACCCCCAAGAACGGAGTGGAGAGCCCAACCCACCTATTCCTCCATG
The DNA here is from genome assembly GCA_036927565.1 of Tuctoria greenei. Taxonomy (NCBI): domain Eukaryota; kingdom Viridiplantae; phylum Streptophyta; class Magnoliopsida; order Poales; family Poaceae; genus Tuctoria; species Tuctoria greenei. The sequence continues at coordinate 119,302,127 of JAYESD010000002.1, forward strand.
AGAGACGGAACACAGGCAACAAGAAGAACGAACCCGCAGGAGAAGAGGAAGGATGATGAACGGAGGAGTGGAACCTGGAAACACCCCGTGCTTCAATGCTCGACCCTCAAGTCCCATCGACCAAGGTCTGTCGGGGTTCTGTTGTCGGAAGCCATTTGAAGAGACCACGTCGTATGCCCCCAAGGTCTTTAGTAGGAGGTCCATGCCGGGCGGGAGGTTAGGGGAGGGATGGTGGCAATGGCATTGATGGCAACGACGGCGAGGGGAAGGTGGGGGGAGGCGGGCGGGAGGGAGCCATCATTCTCATGGTAGAGATTCCTAGTAAAGCTAATGTTCTTGTTCTCATCTAATCAAGTTGTTGGCTCCATATAAACACCTGCTCAGAGCAGCTTATATCCTTCATCTCTCATTTTACTACAACATAGGAACAAAAGTTGCGTTATTGACTTCTGAAAACTGAGTGCTTCTTTGCCATGATTTTAGGCTATGGTTTGTGCATTTAACCACCTGGAAGGGTTAACTTGCGCCAAGGCAGAAGGAGGAATGTTTCTATTCCCATCGGTTCGTCTGCCAGAGAAGGCAATTGCCAGTGCTGAAGAAAGGAACACAGAGCCAGACGTGTTCTACGCTCTCCATCTTCTGGAAAGCACCGGAATTGTAGTTGTGCCAGGTTCTGTTTTCGGACAAGTGAGTAGAATGCTATTATGTTTGTCTACCTATTTTGTACAGTTGTTGTGATACAAAAAAAGCACCACCAATTTTACTGCAGGACGAACTAAAGGTAAAATTGTAGGAGACACGTTTTTGAAGCTTTTCTGCATTCCCTTGTAGAAAAAAACATCCTTTTTATTTCATTATGATCCTAACATCGTGTTCATCTGTCATCTGAAGGTATCCCGCAGATGGCATTTCAGATGCACAATACCGCCACAAGAGAAGATAGCCCTGATCATCCCCCGTTTTATGGTATTTCACGAAGCATTCATGGAAAAATTTCGTGACTAGCAGTCACCACTACTTTTTATTATTAGAGCGTAGTATTTCAGACTAACTGAAAACTGGTTCGTTGTAACAAGTACAAAGTCATGTCCACTCGTTTTTTTAGATAATGGAAACAAGGTTTCGGCCTTCCTCTTGATGGAGGTTATTGCCACATTATTACAGCACACAAAAAATTTAGGAAAAACAGTACCAAAGCCACCAACCTGCTGGTGGAAATTTATTAAACAACAATTCTGTTCCTAAAGATCCATCCATTATGGCGAAGACCTATATCACTGTAGCCTCCAGTATGCGACAGACCTTCAGTAGAAACTTCTTGGAGCCTTCATGCTTTTGAAGTGGTGTCCATGCGCGACACCAATACGTTCCTCTGAAAACCAACTTCAAATAAGTTTTCATATAGCATTTGTCAAAGACTATATCATTCCTGAAAAGTTAAACAGCCCAGAACATCGTCCCCATTGCAACTAGTATGCCTTACCTGCTGAGCCTTGAACTTATACAACCAGGTATCAAAAAAATAATTGTTCGACCACAGAACATCAATACTAAAGGAGACCTGGATAACCCTCCAAATAAATCTAATAAAATGACAATCCTTGAAAAGGTGGTGAACAGTTTCATCCTTTGAATATAATACACACCTCTTGTCAACTTTTCAATTACGTCTAACTAGATTGTCTTTTGTTAGGACTATACCTTGTTTCAGATACCATAAGGAAATTTTAATTTTCAATGGTACCGTAATGTTCCATATTAGGTTGTCACAATACACATTCGAGTTCGTTGTTAACCGGCTATACATAGATTGCACAGTAAAAATTCCATTTTCCTTTAACGACCATCTAAAGACATATTTCCTATCATTCATAACAAGATGAACCACCTCGGCAACTATTTTGTTCCAGTCCTCCAAATTTTGTCCTGGCAAGCTTCTTCTGAAAGACACATTTAGAGGCACAGTACTGAACACATTAGCCACCGTAGCATTTTTCCTTCTTACTATATTATATAATGATGGAAAGCGTTGTTTTAAGAGAACCTTTCCAGCCATCTATTCTACCATAATCTAGTATCACTTCCACCATTAATCTGGAAGCAGCCAATTTTCATAAATTCCTCCTCTACTCCCATCAAACTGGACCAAAAATGAGAAACAACTAGTCATGTCCACTCGTGTATTTCCAAACATGCTAAGTGCAAACCTGCAAATCTTTCAGTCGATGCACCATATGTTGGCAATCGGTCAGTATTTTGATTTGGTAGGAGAGCTTTGCTTGGACGAAGATCAAGCATAAGGGATACACGATTTATACTGATTTGCTTCTCTCGTATGATAATAATCTTATGACTAGTTTGTGGTTGTATTGGCATTTATACGAGATGTTCCTTGTTTAGGGTCTTGTTAGATAATGGACAAAAAATTCGGGCAGTGGTGGTTACATTTATATGCGGGTATGACTAGCTTAAAAGTCCGAGTAGGAACCGACGAACCTTTAAAGACCAGGGCGCCCCGTGGGTCAAATATTCCAATCAATCAGAGAAGCAGCGAGTTTGTGGAATAGGGCGGGAGCGCGGCATTTAGGTTCTATTAGCAGAATAGACCACAGGCATTCTGAATAGGTAGTCCTATACTTCTGTACATCGTTGTTGTCCAGTAGACCATCTCTCACGGGCAATGTGTTGTAAACATTCCTGCTCCTTCAATAGCTGAACTCAGTTTGGAACTTTCGAAGAAAAAAAGAGTAGGACACTAATGTTAGAATAATATTGAGCGTTATCCTATTGTGATCTATTATATCTAGGGTTTGCATCATGGCTTCCCTATAAATATGTACTACCTCCAAAATACAAGCAATCCATTATTTCTCTTCCTCATCTTTCAATCATGGTATCTCAGAGGTTTTATCCCCGGATCTCGCTTCCGCAACCATAGCCTCCGCCGCCCACCTATGGTAGCACAACCCCCCTCTCCTCTCTCATCGCCGCACCATCTGTTGGCCGTGCATCCCCACAGCCTGACCGCCAGCCCCCCTCTTTCCCACTGCCACCATCTCTGACGGTCGCGATATCCTCTCTCGATCAGACCGTCAGATCAACTGCAAGCACACCGCCAGCCCCTTTGATGTCTGGCACTCCGCCAACGTCATTCACCCTCCGCCGATCGGATCTCCTATCGCGATCCGCACCGCCCCAACCGTTAGAGTGCCGCTCTTCCCGGCTAGGCACTCTGCCCGCGTTGTCCACCCTCTACCGACCACATCTACTAAAGTGATCTGTCCCCACTCGGACCGATGCTGTTGATGTCGCTGCACGGGATGTGGCTCGGTTGGCTGAGGAGGCCAATAGATTGTCCACCGATGTGGCACACACACATGAAGCCACTGACCGTGTCCGTCTTGCGCTGGTCGGTGCAGGAGCCGACCCTCCTCCTTCACCTCCTGACATCCATGTCTTGGCTCAGGCTTAGATGTTTGTAGCTGTCTCTGCTCTGGGTGGACAGATCGTTGTCATCCTCAACATCAAGTCGATGATCCATATGTCCTCGATAACCTTTCACCAAACTACAATCGGTGGAAGGTCCTCTTCCTTAACATGTGACACCCTTTTTTTTCAGAAGATAATAAATCGAGCTTATACAATAATCACCAAGATATACATACATACATACACTAGGAAGATTAGAATATAATAATAATAAAATATAAGAATAAATTAAAATATAAAAATGAAATAAATGAGGATAAGAACCCACACCTCCCTGGCCACTTCCCCACCGGAGCCCTTTTGCACAGCGCCCCTCCTTTTCCTTAATTGCAAAATCCCCTTTTCTTCTTCCTCTGATCAGAGAATAGCAACACATGTTCTTCTCAGAACGAAAGCAACAGCAGCACTTCGTGGCCAGCCTAGGGATGGCAATTATACACGTGGGTTCGGATACCTGGCTGGCGCGGATAAGAGTTTTTACTCACGAGTACGACTCTTACCTGACATGATATTTTGCAGGCACAATTGCAGGTTTTATTTCATACCCGCAGGTACCCAGACTTCAAATTCAGCCCACAACCCAGCTAATCTCCTTGACCACTCCGCAACCATAAAAACGCAGTCCTCGGTCACTCCCGAATGCGCTGCAGTACCACACCTCGTCTCCTCGAGTCCCTGACTCCCTGCCATAGCGTCGACTCCCCCCCCCCCCCCCCCCCCCGACTTCGTGCCCTTGTTCTGCTCGATCCCAGCTACCGCCACCCGCGTTCACCTGTCCTCTAGTGCCACCACAACACGACCCCGACCCCTGCTTTCATGCCACCTCAGCGCCGCCCCCAGGCCCTCCCCCGTCCAACTCACACCCGTATCTCATAACCCTAGCTGCCACCTCGCCAGTTCGGATCCAGCCTCTGCCGCTGCCCCGGGCTCATCACCGCCAACGCCTCCACTGCTCTGCCTTCCTCCATTTCCCGAGCACTATCGTCACCACCTTCCCTGTAACCCTAGCCTCCAGCCCGCCGCAACCCGGCCACTGTGGTCGCCACCTCCCCCATCCCCCGGCGTCCATTGTCCATATCTTTTCCAGCTGCCACCATGGACGAGGTATAACCACCAATACCATATTTAGTAATACCCGACAGGTACCCAAAACCTATCCAAACCCGTTGAATACATGTTTGGGTATGCAAATTTACCTGCAGGTATGAGTTCGGATATGAAATTTTACCCACACACTATTTCATTTTAGTTTTGATTTTTACTCCACCCGACCCAAATCCAGCCTGTTGCCATCCATAGCCGGCCATGGCAGGTTGCCAATCGCCCCTCCTTCCTCCCTCCCCTAGAAGCCTCCAACGCTATGCACAATGCATTTATGCTCTCTTTGGTAGAGCTCCACCGCCTTATTATTTCCAATTCACTTATGACTCTCAGGTGGAGCTGATTATCCAGATTCTCGAGGTGAATCAGAATCTGTTCATAAAAATTGTTTGGCAAGAAAACAGATTCTCGATTCCTCAAGGGGAATTGTTTGTAGAAATTATCTATATTGCCCTCCAATCTGAATTTTGTGTAAAAACACACACAACTATTTGAAAGTTTTTATACGTTTTGTGTCAATATTTTTCCGGCTTTCTATGATACTTTCAGTGTAGTTCACATCTTGCAGTGTACCAGACATGGCAGGTGCCCCCTGCCATTTCCTTTATGGGTGCTCTCAACACTTAGTTAATCATAACATCCTAAAAATTGGGAGAAATAATGAAAACATACTGCGCACACACATATATGGCAGAAGTGCACACACACAAACGGAAGAAAGGAAATGCTAAACAGCTTCATTTATGTATGATGGAAGAAAGGCCTCCCTAGAAGCCCCCCGAACCCACGTTTGACACAACACATGTATCCTCACATACACGCTCACTTAGAGAGAGCAAACCGCCACCTACCTCCTTCACTCACGTCGCGACGACAAGGACGGCCACCTTGGCAGCCGTGTGAGAACCTCTGCTAGACGATGCCGTGGACGGACGATGGGATGTCCTCCTTCACCTCTAAATTTCATCTCTAAAGGAATATTCTCAGCCTTTTACATTCACATCTAAAATAGTCTCAACTTTGCAGTTTCGCTCTCCTCACTCATTCACCTCTATATCATATCTCTATATCAACTACCATATATTTTATATTATATCATACAACTATCTCTTTTTTCCTCTTTTTCATCTTTCTTCCTATTTTTCCTTTTTGCCTCTTTATTTTTATATTTTTCTTTTATTCATTTCCCCTTCTTTTTTTCCTTTTCTTTCTCCACTCTTTTTTCTCTTTTATTTCTCTCTTTTTCTCCCTCCTCTCCATTCCAGAACTTTCTTGTGTGGTGAAAAGATAGAATAACTCATAAATCATGCATTACCTATTTCTAAGTTCCACTTAAATCTCAGAGATTTTCAAATGATTTTTAAAAAGGTGACTGACCACCTGGTTGTCGTGCGCGAGTGGGTGTGCACCTGTCGGTGGTTCTTCCGCTGCTGCCACCAGTTGGGTTCAGGGCGCTACGGACGTCGCCGCTCTGCCCTTGAGCCGTCATGCGGCCAACCATGATGTGGCTTTACGTCGAGAATCGGTGACTCATGTACCAGTCCACACGGGTCGGCGTGCGCGTCCCCATGAAGCTTCGCTGCTTCGTAGGCCTGCACGGTGAAGGCCTCTCCTACCACCTGGGCGTTTGTCTTCATTGTTGCGGGCTGCCATGGTGACGATGGTGAGTGTCAGAGAATTCTTCGGATGATGATGATGTAAGCAGCACCAAAAGACTTGGAGGATGTGTATGTGCATCTAGGCATCCCCATGTGGGTTTTGGACGATTGATGACAAACAAGCAAAGAGATAATAAAATTGTTTGAGTGAGTGTAGGTTATAATGGTGAAAAGATGAAAAATGCAAAAAGCAAACATGAGATTTTGATGGAAAAAGGCTAAATTGATGAAGAAGACTTAGTCTAATTCTTAGTGCTCAAAGTGTGTGGGAAATCATCTCAAGATCTTAAATTGCCGCATGGGAAGAATGAGAGAAAAACTTAGTAGAGCACAAAAGCTCAGCCACGGACTAGTCCGGTCCATAATGGACTAGTCCGATCACCACTGACTAGTTCTGTCCATAACGAACTAGTCCAGACAGTATAGACAAATTCGAAGTTAGTCGAAACTCTATGTGACATCGAACTTGTTTGGTGTCACAGCGGACTAGTCCGCACATTGAAGACTAGTCCGTTTTTCAACGGCCAAGACCTTTCTATGTGACATCGGACAAGCAGACTAGTCTGGTATTGTAGGGTTGTTACTCATAACACTTAGAATGGTGTCGCGACTTAACCTAAAATTCAAATATCACCACGCTGGACTAGTTCAGTGTCAATTACTTTTTTGAGATTTCTATAAAAGGAGACCCCCAACTTAATTTGCATGAATCACGAACCCTAGCACCACCACTGCATCCAAGGGCACCAAAACACTCCTCTACACACATTCTAACCCCCCCAAGAATCAAATCTTTGGGATTTGGGAATTGGGAAAGTAAGAGTGACGATCCCATCAACAGTTGAGCTCTTGGGTTTGATCTCTCACACACTCCTGCTGATTCTTGTGTAATTTTCGAGTGTCTTGATCTTTGTTTTATTTGTAATCTTGTGGGATCCCTCAACTTGTGAGAAAGCTCCAAAAACTCGGTGGTTGCCCTTTGTGATAGTGTAGATCAAGATGGCCTTCGTGGTGACTTGGTGAGGGAAGGGTTGGTGAAGACCCGACTCTATGTGATCTCCTCAACGAGGACGTAGATCCCTTGTATGGGATTAAACCTCGGTAAAAATTGCTTGTCTTGTGTGTTGTCGATTCGTACTTTTCATTATCATCACTAGCTAGGGCATATACTTGATCATACTTGCAATTTGTGTTAATCTTGTAATCCACGTGCAAATTACTAATCCAAATTACTTGCAAAAGTTGTTAGGATAGTTTAATACTTTCTGCTGCCACATGTTCAAAAAAATATCAAAAAGACCTAAGTTTGTCTGTGTTGTTGACTAACCCTGGACTAGTCCGGTCTCTAGAATTTGACGAGTTTGAATCAAGTGTTTTAGGTAATCAAAATGCCTATTCACCCCCCTCTAATCACATTCAATTGGTATTAGATCCAAACTCTCCATCAAGAGACTAATCGCTCGGAGAGACGATGGCCGATGAGAAGGAAACACAAACTTTTGGGAAGCCCATCGATGAAGAAACTCAAGACAGTACCAAGATGCTAGATGTGCTTAAAGACTATGAGCATGATGATGAGAAAGTTCGCCAGATCAAGGCACTTCTAAGAAAGAAGCTCATGAATCAATAGAAGAATGAAGACAAGCCTTCGAGGAGTGGTCATCAAGACTACTCCCGATATTCTTTTAATTACGAGCGTCTTAATTCTAATAATCACTATCTTTCTATTCCCATGCGGAAACCTCCACACTTTGATGGAAATGATTACAATATGTGGAATCATAATATAAAGATGCATCTAATTTCCTTAAATTGGCATATTTTGTGTACAAGTTTAGATATTCCGGACACCGACGAGGAACTCACCCAGGAGCAAGCTCAAACAATCCACAACAATGCACAAGCTGCCGCGATGACCACTTCGTCATTAAGCTGGGAGGAGTTAAACAAGGTCGATGGACTCGAGGTTGCTAAAGAGATATGGGACACCCTCAAGACGGTGTATGAAGGAAATTGCTTCATTCGAAAAGCTGTTGACAGCTATTATATACAAATTTCACTCGTTAATATAACTCAATTATGTGAAGGAATTGTTATTTCTTGCACATATGACATTTTTATTTAACCTATTTCCACTTGTCCTTGGAGAAATAGTGCATGCAGGGAATTATTGCATGAAATGAGGTAAAAGAGGGGGAGCAACCCTGTAAAATACCATCCCAGCCAATCAAGCGACATGTGGCACCACATGGATCAAATGGCCCACGAACAGAAATATCTGAGGCCATCCAACGGTGTATCACCCATATAAGTCAATGGGACCCACCTGGAAGTCACCCCGAGGAAGCACACTGGAATTGGTCCAACTTTCTATTCGGCCGACTAGGGGGTTCGACCGACCCCTTCCTGGCGCGAAACTCGGTTAACTTCCACGTGTCGACTCCCTGTGGTGCCCTAATCACGATGAAGACTGATTCTCATGCTTTTGGTGGCGAGAACCGACCATTCTTCACCTATAAATAGGACCCCCTACCCTCACTTCACACACACACACCACTTGAGTATTCATCCATTGTATACACTATTCTCCATAGGTTTAGAAGAGTTTAGGCTGTAGAGAGGAGAGCCTATAGTCCATAGTTTAAGTAGGAAAAGGAGTAGAAGGAGGCTCTTCCCAACTCCTAATTGGGAAAGGTATGACTCTCATATTCCTATTTATATTTATAAATTTTCTCTTAATAAAAATGTTATCTTTAGTCTTCTATTGTTCATATACTTGGATGAAGTGTTTCTTGTTTGATTGTAGATTCCATATATGTGGTAGAAGTAGTAGTTATGATTATGCTATACCATTCTCATTATATCATCATAAACACTACAAACCCCCACTATAGACTAATTATCTATGACATGATTATGTTAATATGAATCACTTATGCTATGAATTAACATTGGTTCAACGGTGATTTAGTTCATTGCCCTAGGATGGCTTGTGCCTAGGCTCTTAAGGTAATTACTCAATATGCTAGCATGGTGCTAGGATAGATAAGTAGCGTTGAACATCTCGTAGACCCATGGATTGAAGAGGTAGGCAGTAGGTGGTGACATCCCGATCTGTTCTTTGTAATCCTCCACATTCGGCTATGCTATTGGCTCTTGGCGGGAGTTGTCCTAGTATTGCTAGGGGTAAACCCATGCCCGATGTGTTAATCCACTTAACATGAGAATTCATAATTCATATGATCATTAGTAACTAACTTAGGCTATGCATATGTACCTTAGAAGCATAGTAGGAGTATCTATCTAACTCTTAGCCTAGTCCCTCTTCACCTCATTTACCCCTTTAGGATAGAATGCCCACGTGTGTGTCACACTACCTCCAATTATCCTTTATCCATCCTTGCTAGAATCCTACCTAGACCAACCTAGCCTCTCCATTTGATGATTGCTTTGCTTCCACCTAGCCTTCCTTTGGGAGAATATAAATGACACCCTTTGGGAATAATCTAAAAGGGGAAATTCTACATCGATAAATTCCGTGCGCTTGCAGATTTACATATGTGATTTAAAAACTATTAACAAGCATTTCTGGCACCCTTGATAGGAATGAATTGTTAGTCGTAGGAAATACCAACAGAAGCAAAAATTGAAATGATTAAGGGGGAGCTTGGAAGGTTTGCCATTGAGGATGGTGAAACTACTCAAGAAATGTACAACCGCATGATCTTAATCAACAAGACCAGAGCATATGGAAGCCGGAAGTGGACTGACCATGAAGTGCTCAAAAGGATGATTAGAGCATTTATGTCTTGCAATTTCACCTTGTGTTCCATGATCCATGAAAGTCCGAGGTTCCACAAAATGACTTTGGATGAGTGTTGACGGTCCTTAAGTGCCATAATTAGACCGTCAATTCACCTCATAATGTGCCAAAAAGAGAAGCATAACATAATTGTAGAGTTAAATACTAATAATTCTTCAAGTGTTAGTGTTTATTTGTATGCATATGAATTAATATCCAAAAGTACCAAGACATGCATGGGGTAATCCATTAAATTGGATTCCAACAAATCAGACGAGGCCACATGTCATCACATGAATCAGATGGCCACAAACAGTCGTATCCGAGGACATGCAACAATGTAGCGCCCCATCAAGAGGACCCACCAGTTAGCGACTGGAGAAAACACACGCGAATCAGGGCAAAGACCTGTTCAGCCGAACAGGGGGTTCAGCCAAACCCTTCCTGGCGCCAAACTCGGTCAAACAACGTGTGTCGACTCCTCCTAGCTTCCTAGTGGCGGGGATGACTGAATCGCGCACATTTGGTGGCGAGAACTGACCCTTCTCCACCTATAAATAGCACCCCACACCTCACTTCACACACACACCAAAAGTTGAGAATAGAATACCACTCCCAAGGTTTAGAGTAGTCCTAGAGGCTGCCATTAGAAGGAGAGTGCGGTGATGAGTTTAGAAGAAGGAGGCTTGGGCTTCTCAAGTCCCTCTTCTACACTTGTACCCCTACAAAGGTTCTATCTAAATCAAGTAAGCCTTTGTGAATTCAATACAAGTTTGATTTTCAATTCAAAGTAATTCGCACAAGTAGTTACTTATGGGTTCATTGCTTTTAGTTATTGAAGGCTCTAGTTGTAGCTTTGTGTTCGAAACAACTAGATTAGTGATTTAGAATGTAAGCGTGGTGCTTAGGTTAGGAATCACTAGTGAATATCTCGTAGACCCACAAATTGAAGAGGTAAGCAATAGGTGGAACAACCCTATCTATCCTTTGTAATCCTCAATGTGCGGCTATGCCATAGGATCTGGGCGGGAGTCGTCCTAGTTTTGCTGGGGTAAACTCGTGCCTGAAGCAAGCAACTACCGTAAATGTCTTTGAATTAGGATCAATACTTTGAATTCCTCTCCGTTCCTTGCCTACCAAACAACTTTGTGTCCTTGGGTGAATTAGTTCGTAAGATTAGCATACATGTTCCTTGGATTCGATACCCATGGGAATACTCTTTAAGGGGAAGTGCTACACGACAGTTTCCGTGTGCTTGCTGATTTTTATCTATGATGTACTAGCCGTCATTAAGCATTCCTAACACCGTTGCCGTTCAACCGGTTGATGTTGATCTTTGAACCTTGTTCACCCTCGTATCTATCTTCTTACCTTTCCTTTCCTTTTCTTACCACCACCACATATATGGAGCAGCCCACCATTCTTTCTTATTCTGCCCCAAAGGGCAAGTTCTGTGAGCCACCGCCTTCGGAGGAACCCATTTGTTCTAATAGCTATGAACTTCGCCCTGACTTCATAGCCATGGTTCGGGAATAATCCTTCTTAGGAACGGATTGTGAAAGCCCTTACCAGCATCTATGAGAGTTTGAACAACTATATTCATGCCTTCTAATCAAAGGTATGGCACAGGAAACTCTTGAATGGAAGTTGTTTCCTTTTCCCCTAAAAAAATGCCATATAATGGTACAAGCACATCGTTGGAAAGACAAACGGTAATTTGAATGAATTATGAGACATATTTTGTCTTGCTTTCTTTCCAATTGCTCGAATTGTTTCCTTACGAAGGGAAGTACTATGCTTATAGCAGATGGAGAAGAAATCTATAGGTGCCACTTGGGATAGATTTTCTCTTTTGAGAAATTTTGGCCCAGATTTGTCCATCCCCGACCCGTTGATTTTGCAACACTTCTTCATGGGATTGAACTAAGAGTCAGCCCTACATGTTGACATTACAGCTAGAGGATTGAATTCTAGAAAATTCTTTCTTCATTATGGGTCTTAATGAGCCTCCTCAAGAGGAAGCCGTGTCAAGAGCTGAGGATAAATTCATGGACAAGGATGAACCTATCGCTTGCTTATCTCAAACCTTGCCGAAAACTACGAAGGAAGAAGAAATTCAGCCTTTAGAGTTTCCTTTTTACTTCGAGGAAGAAATATTTGAAGATTTTGGTAATACCTCAAAGTACTATTACCATAGGAAACCATCATTGCCACTAACTCCACATGACCCACCTGATGGAGTGTTTGTCCAGCAGAAGGTCAAGGAGTTAACCTCTATTCTAAGCAGAGAATGGACTGCGAAAGTTTAGCAGTCGCCCGAAATATTTCACATGACCTCACCTTTGGCCACCATTCCATGCTTCATTAGAGGGACAAAAATGAGTGTCCTATACAACCGCACCGTTGGAGCAAATATCATTTCTGATTCTTGTGCTCTCGCCATTCTAGGCGATGTGCTGTTGGCACCAACACGAAAATCCTTCCGAGATTCTTTCGAAAACATCCTTGAAGGATGCGGGGTTGTGCAACAAGTGTCTGTAAGACACAAAGACATTGAGGCTTTCTTAGACTTCCATGTGTTTGAAATCCAAGATTTCGACATTATGATTGGGATTCCCATTGAGAAATTTCTCATGGAAATTCCCTTGCAAGGAAACCTCAATGTCAAACTTGAAGGGAGAAAGTTCTCTATTCCCATTCTGTGTTCAAAGAACACATCCGCAGAATCAACCATCCAAGATGAACTAATAGAGGAGGTGAGGACTCTTCAATTCTTAGCACCCCTGAAACTAAAGGAGAAGAAGATTTCATCCAAGAGGAGGATGAATTTCAGAAGGCAATTGAATTGTCAAAAGAAGAGTTCTCTCCAAAACCTCCTGTTGAGCTACAAATTTTACCTCTAGGCCTATGTTATGCCTTTCGAAATGGCGATTTGGAAGCCCCTGTCATCATAAGTGACAAGCTTTCAGATGATGAGACATTGAACTCATAGCCATGCTAGAAAGAATAGAGATGTTTTTGGCTATTCACTACAAGATCTCAAGGGAATTAGTCCAGTTATGCACCCATCACATCCCTATTGATCCTGAGAGTGTCCCCTCAAGGGAACCTCAAAGGCGATTGAATAATGCGATGCGAGAAGTTGTGAAGAAGGAAGTCTTGAAACTTTTGCATGCTGGGATTATTTACCCTGTTCCTCATAGTGAATGGGTCAACCCAGTTCAAGTAGTGACTAAGAAGGGAGGTATGACAGTCGTTCAAAATGAGAAAAAAGAATTAATTCCTCAACGAACCATCACAGGTTGGAGGATTTGCATTGATTACTGGAAACTTAACAAGGCTAGAAGGAAGGATCATTTTCCACTGACTTCATCGATGAGAAGTTAGAGAAGTTGGAAAAACACTCCTACTTTTGTTTCCTTGATGGGTATTCGGGATATCATCAAATCCCAATCCATCCCGACGATCAGAGTAAGACCACATTCACATGTCCTTAAGGAACTTATGCCTATCAACACATTTCTTTTTGACTGTGTAATGCTCCTACCTCTTTTTCAGAGGTGTATGATGTATATCATTTCTGACATGATTGAGGAGATCATGGAAGTTTTTATGGATGATTTCTCCGTCTATGGAAAAACTTTTGATCAATGTTTGGAAAACTTAGACAAGGTCTTACAAAGATGCCAAGAAAAGGACCTAGTGCTTAATTGGGAAAAGTGTCATTTCATGGTCCGTGAAGGCATAGTTCTTGGACACTTCGTGTCTGAGAGAGGGATAGAGGTGGACAAAGCAAAGATTGAAGTTATTGAAAAGCTTCCACCTCCTATCAATGTTAAGGGAATCCATAACTTTTTAAGTTATACAGAGTTCTAGCGTCAATTTATGGATTTCTCTAAAATCGCTAGACCCCTCACTAACTTATTAGGTAAGGAAACTCCCTTTGATTTCGATGATAATTGCCTTAAATCATTTGATACACTTAAAAAGGCACTCATCTCAGCTCGAATCATCCAAACTCCTGATTGGACGCTGCCATTCGAAATCATGTGTGATGCTAGTGATTTTGCTTTTGGTGCGGTCTTAGGCCAAACCAAAGATAAAAAGCATCATGCAATAGCCTACACTAGCAAAACACTGACAGGATCTCAACTCAATTATGCCACGACTGAAAAAAGAGCACTTAGCAGTAGTTTTTGCTATCGATAATGTTGGATTTCAACGAATCAGGCGACACCACATGTCATCACATGGATCAAATGGCCCACAAACAGAAGTATCCAAGGCCATACAATGGTGTAGAACCTATATAAGGGGATAGGACCCACCTGGCAGATACCTGGTGGAAGCACAACACCAACGGGGGTGAGACCAGGTCGGCCGACCTCTCTAGTCGGCCGACTAGGGAGTGGCGCCAAACCCGGTCAAATTCCATGTGTTGGCTCCTCTCGGCTTGAATAAGTCATGGGTGACTGATTTGCGCACATTTGGTGGTGGGAACCAACCTTTTTGCCCCCTATAAATAGAACCCGACACCTCACTTCACACACACACACCAAAAGTTGAGAATAGAATACCACTCCTAAGGTTTAAAGTAGTCCTAGAGGCTGCCAAGTAGAAGGAGAGTGTGATGAGAGTTTAGGAGAAGGAGGCATGGGCTTGTCAAGTCCCTCTTCTACACTTGTACCCATACAAAGGTGTACTCAAATCAAGTAATCCCTTTGTGAATTCAATTCAAGTTTGATTCTGAATTCATAGTAGTTTGCACAAGTAGTTACATGTGGGTTCATTGCTTTAATTTATTAGTGGCTCTAGTTGTAGCTTTGTGTTCGAAACAACTAGAGTTGTGATTTAAAACGTAACCATGGTGCTTAGGTTAGAAATCACCAATGAATATCTTTTAGACCCACAGATTGAAGAGGTAGGTAGTAGGTGGTGACAACCCTATCTGTCCTTAGTAATTCTCCACGTTCGGCTATGCCATAGGCTCTTGGCGGGAGTCGTCCTAGTGTTGCTAGGGGTAAACCCATGCTTGAAGCAAGCAGCTACCGCAATGTCCTTTGGATTAGAATCAATTATTTGAATTCCTCTCTCTTCCTTTCCTACCAAATAACTTTTTGTCCTTGGGTGAATTAGTTCGTAAGATTACACACACATTCCTTGGATTCGATACCCTTGGGAATACTCTCTTAAGGGGAAGTGCTACACGATAGTTTTTGTGTGCTTGCGGATTTTTTCTGTGACGTAAGAAACGTCAACAATCACTACGGTGTTTACCGTACTGAGGCAAAGATCTGGCAGAGTGAATTCTATTGGCCTTTGATGTAGGAAGACACAAAGTTATTCATTCGCAGATGTTGGAAATGCCAAAAGCATGGAGGAATCTCTGCTCGTAATGCGATGCTCCTAACATATAATCTCCAAGTGGAATTATTTGATGTGTGGGGTATTGAATTTATGTGACCTTTCCCGAAGTCCTATGATTGCGAGTATATCATGATGGCTATTAATTATGTGTCAAAATGGGTAGAAGCATTGCCTTGCAAGAATACTGATTCCAAGTAAGCTAGGAAAATGCTCCATGAGATCATGTTCCCATGCTTTGGCACTTGTAGGATCGAAGAGCACGTGAAAACCTACCAGGGGGGGCGAATGGTAGATTAAAAATTCTTACGCAGCAGAAACAATTAAATCTCAACCCGTTCGGTAGAAAAACGATTTGTTAAATAAATCGTGTGTGAGACTAATCTAAACGTGTTTAACCGTGACAAAAGTGATATATATCATAGATAATCAAGTCACGAAGATGACACAACAAGAATCACTCAAATCTGGCGAGAGAAACTCAAGTTACGATTGAAAGATCGAGCAAAGGTCAGTCTGTCCTACCCGAGAAAAATAGTTCTGGAACGCTGCAAATAAACTGGTATAGATCAGAAACCACAAATTCAATGACCGTGAATTTTTGACAGATGATAGATAATCAAGTTTTAAAGACAACCCAAAAAGAATCACGTCAATTGGATCTGTAAAACTCGATTTATGATAAAACCACCAACGAAAGGTAATGCTGTCTAGAAACTCGATGAGTGAAACTTGTCTGGAACAAGTCGGACGAACAAGGCACAAAAGTTCCTTCAAACTACGAATTTTATTCAATAGAACACAAGAGGAACAGCCCCAAAGTCGTGCACCACGAGCTCTGGCCTCCCTTGCTTATATAACCAGCCCTTAGGCCATCCCAATCTCAACTAGGACTCTAATCCTACTCAAATCAAGAATTAAAACTTTCCATAACTGCTTAGGACTCTTCTATACGCAGATAGAAGCAATCTTAAGACTTCCAAACACCTTGGAACATATCCCATATTCCTAAAACAACTCGAATTTGTGACCCACACGAAATCCTAACATAACCAACTCGATACTTTCCATATCAAGCCATAACCGACTCTGCCACAGCCAAAGTCATCAACCAGTACGATCCGATCCTTCCAACCAGATCTTCCCATCCATAAACCATATTCGGAACCATGTTGCCACGTCATGCACTGCATGCATACGTGCAAACACTTTCCTTCAACATACAGTAACCTTCATATGCACTACCCTTGATTCAATCATCCTACGCGACCTCCTGACCAGCTCAACCACAGTTCCTCCCAAACTTGGTTGTTGAAACCTCATCTCCTCCCTGAGACTAGTAAAATAGATCCCGTCACCAGCCATGACTTAAACTCAAGCAACACCTGCACATGAACAAACAACCAATCCGTACGAACCCAAGTCCGCGACTTGACTCAAGTTAGTTCCGAAACTACAACACCTTACGTGAGCACCTCACGTAAGCATGTTGCAAAGCATATCAAAACGATATCAGCCATAACAACCAAAACGCACCAAAAACTTAGTAAAAGAATACTAAGCAAACTTTCCAACAATGTAAAGCAAGTTCAAAACATTTCACATTAAAAGTCAGAACATTGCGATCAAGCACCAGACCTAGCCA
This sequence comes from Tuctoria greenei, assembly GCA_036927565.1. Classification (NCBI taxonomy): domain Eukaryota; kingdom Viridiplantae; phylum Streptophyta; class Magnoliopsida; order Poales; family Poaceae; genus Tuctoria; species Tuctoria greenei. Next base: position 119,319,186 of record JAYESD010000002.1, read on the forward strand.
AAACAAACCGAAGCTTGAGCTGGAGCTTACCAAAGCTAGTACAACCTAGCGCCGGAGCTTACCAAATCTAGTACAACCTAGCGCTAGAGCTTACCAAAGCTAGTACAACCTAGCGCTGGAGCTTACCAAAACTAGTCGGAACTAGTCATCCCAAAAGTCGGAGCTAGAAAAACATGTTGGAGCTAACCAACATAAGTTGGACCTAGCAGAACATATCGGAGCTTAACAAAGACATGCCGGAGCTATCAAAGACATGCCGGAGCTATCAAAGACATGCCAGAGCTAAAGACAAAGCTCACCGGAGCTACCCAAAAACATGTCGGATCTAGACAAAGAAAGTCGAACCTATTGTCGGACCTTGAAGAAGCTCGGAGCTAGAGTCGGACCTTGCTTAAAAGATGTTATGGCAGCATTCAAAACTTTTATTGTCAAAGCCAATGTATTCAGCACACATAGGTCTCACAATCTCCCCCTTGATGATGCATTGGCAACACCATTTAAAATCTGAACATTGACATGAAAAGTTTTGAAAACAATTTCCCCTCCCATTTTTGAAAATCAAATGAGATAGAAATAAATTTCTCCCCTTATACATATTTCTCCCCCTTGCATAATTCACCATATTATCTCTCCCCCTTTGACAATGTATTCAACAAGGTTCAAAAGAAATATTTTAATTGTTATGAGCATATTATAACATATACATATAAAACAAAGCTCATCCAAGTCATACTATCAAGTAACTTACACTATCACATCAATAAAATACATAAAGTAGTGTAAGCCATGCTAGAGATCAAATGTAATTTTCAATTTAAGCAAGTTATGATCTCACAAACTTAACTATTTCAATACCTGAAAGCATGTCACTTGATGCTGCATTTTATTATTTTTAAAAGCACAAATTTAGATCATATGATATTTGCAAGAGATTATATGCGCATCTGCCTTATTCTAACCAACCAAGCCAAGCCTATGTCATTTGACAATCAGAAGCTTAAGGACATGGTTTTAGTCATACACAACTTCTTTCAAGTTCATATCTAAGTGCATTGATAAGCCATCTCAAAAGAAGAAGTGCGATGCATGCATATTCTCTTAATCTTTTCTCAACTTATATTTATTCACAAAACTCAACATGTAAGTTGATTACTTGATTAATTCTTTATGATTAAAAGCACTTGTGAGCATGCAACAAGTTCAAAACAGCAAGAAAGTTCGACCATGACCAAATTTAATGTAAGTAATTATTTCAATTACTAGACATGGCAAAACTACAAAATGTATAACACGAGTAATGTAGTAAGAACTTTTAGCATGTAAAAGGAATCACAAAGTCATATATGTATGAAATACTATGCTCATATTATTTTAATTTCAGATTCACACATAGACTTCTAGGGTTTGAAAACTCCCCCTCAATGTAAGCCTTGAGGATGCATAACCCCTATTTCACTACGAATGAAACAAAAACGAGTGAAATCCAAAGGTTTTGTAAAAATGTCGGCCAATTGTTGTTCGATATCTACATGGTGACGCACAATGTTTCCTTTTTCAACATTATCACAGAGAAAGTGATACCTAATGTCAATGTGCTTAGCTCAAGAATGTTGCAAAGGGTTTTTAGCAATGCAAATGGCACTAGTGTTATCACAAAACAGTGGAACACTATGTAGGTCAACCCCATAGTCCTTGAGTGTTTGAACAATCCAAGGAATTTGTGAGCAAGCACTAGCAGCAGCCACATATTCAGATTTGGCTGTGGATTGTGCAACTGAATTTTGTTTTCTAGAAGACCAAGCAACAAGTGAATTACCAAGAAAATGACAAGTACCGAAAGTACTTTTCCTATCAATCCTACAACCTCCAAAATCAGCATCGGAAAAAGCTTTCAAAGTAACGGTTGAGGAAGAAGGAAGAAAAATGTCAAATTCTTGAGTTCCATGTGAGTACCTGAGAATCCTTTTGATGGCTTGACGATGTGAAGCACGTGGGGAGGCTTGAAACCGTGCACAAAGACATACACTGAATTGTATGTCAGGTCTTGATGTCGTGAGGTACGAAAGTGATCCGATCATGCTTCTATATTATTTTTGATCCACGGGTTCACCATATTCATCAAGTTCAAGTGTTGTTGCTGTTCCCATTGGTGTCCGAAGAGGCTTGCTTTTGTCCATGTTGAAGCGCCTTAGGAGGTCTTTTGTATACTTCATTTGATGAACAAAGGTACCCTCCTTGGTTTGCTTGATTTGCAGCCCAAAAAAGTACGTGAGCTCTCCCATCATACTCATCTCAAATTCTGAACTCATCATAGCTGGACCGTGTAACTCGTTCGTGTAAGCTTCCAATAATCTATTGTGGAGGATGAATTTTGAGAACGCGGAGGGGAGTGGACACTTCACAAGCTTCTTCTTCTTCATGTTCATCACAAATTGATGAGCTTGTGACTTGAGGAGGATCTGGACCAGCAATGGTGGCCGTCGGTGCTGGCTGTGAATAACAATCAGGAGCTCGAACAATGTCATTAGCTGCTGAATTTTTGGGCAGCAGCTCCACCTCTTCCTCATCTTCAACAAAAATGCTCTCCCCCTGCGGATATGGATCTGGACCTGCAATGTTTGAGCTAGTACCTGGGCTAGATTCATCAAAAGACACTTCACAAGTCTCCACAATTTTGTTAGTGTCAAGTAAAACCACACGGTAGCCTCTAGTATGACATAGATAACCAAGAAACATGCCATCAATGGATCTAGGTTCAAATTTATCAAGATTACCATGTTTCTTAACAAAGTTTTTGCAACCAAATACCCTAAAGTGCATAACACTAGGCCTATGTCCAAACCGGAGCTCATATGGTGTTTTACCTAGCTTAGCGCGCAAGAAAACACGATTTGAGACATAACAAGCGGTTGCAATCGCATCAACCCAAAATTTCCTAGGAGTTTGATATTCATCAAGCATAGTCCTAGCCATCTCAACTAAGGTTCTGTTCTTTCTTTCTACAACACCGTTTCGTTGAGGTACATATGGTGAAGAAAATTGATGATCTATTCCATTTTCAACACAAAAGTGATCAAAAGATTGATTTTTAAATTCAGTTCCGTTATCACATCTAATTGCTTTTAAAGATCCTGAGTGATCAATTGATAATCTAAGAAATAAAGTTCGAATGTGACTAAAAGATTCATTCTTATATGCCATAAAGTAAACCCAAGAGTATCTAGAATAATCATCAATAATAATAAGAACATACCATTTACCTCCAAAGGATTGAACACGTGAAGGTCCTACTGTGTCAAGGTGCAAAAGTTGACCTAGTTCAGTTGTCATGATCATTGTGAGAGGAGTATGTGAACCTGGAACTATCTTAGCATGTCTACAAGAAGAGCACACAATTTCTTTGTCCCCTTTAAGCTTAGGCAGCCCACGTATGCGATCAAGAACACTAACACGCATGAGATGATCAAAGCCTACGTGACCAAGTCTACGGTGCCAAAAATATAAATCTTTGGAATCATTAGCAACTAGACACCTATACTTAGAGGAAGACATATCAAAATAAGCTTTAAAAACTCTTCCAAATCGTGTTATGTTAAAAATAAGCTCATTGTTTGAATTTACAACTTTGCAGCAATTTTTAGTGAAATTAATTTCCAGATTTTCATCTAGCAATTGTAAAACAGAAAGCAAGTTGTATTTCAAATTTTTGACAAGTGCCACATCCTTCAAAGTGTAGCGACTCTAACCGAACCCTTAGCAATTATAGGAGTTGATCAATTATCGGCAAAAGTAACATTATCTACATGTGACACAAAAGAGAGGGAGGAGAACCATTCTTTGTTTCCTGTCATGTGGCGTGAGCAACCTGAATCCACAATCCAAATGTTCTCCTTCCTCAAGCATGTAACCTACATAGAAGCACAATACGTTGATGACTCAATACTGGGGTTAGTCAAAAGGCATTTAGGTATCCAGTACTGAGTCACACGATGTGCAGCAGGAAAAACACGCGGAAGCTGAGATAAAACAGTAGGTTTATGAGTCAAAGTTTGAGGTTTTTTATTCTTAACTACTGACCTATAAGGTGTTACTTGTGTAGCACAAACATCAGTAGCTCCGGAGGCAAAAACAGAAGGTCATGAGGTAAACTTCGAAAGTTTTTGACTCATAACAGCAGGTTGCATGTTATTGGCATTCGGTTTAATATGTGCAGCAAATTTTGCATGAAAGTTATGAGATCTAGCAATCATTATTTCCCTTTTCTGTTGTTTATCTAGTCTATAACAAAAATCTATGACATGACCATATCTACCACAGTAGGTACAATGAAATTTAACTTTGTGTTCATGTCTAGATGAGCAAACAATATTTTTATTTGAAACCTAATGAGACAACACTCCTGCAGATTTGAAAACCACTTCTTTTTGTTTAGGAACTATTTGAATCAAACCACTTCCTAATGACTTTACAATTTTAGGTGGATGTGCCTTAGCATGAGCATGAGAATCAAAACCTAGACCAGTTTTATCATTGCAAGACTTGGAAGAATTCAACAGAAAGTTTAGGTTCTTATTCCCATTAAAAAACCGATCTAATGTCCTATGCATGTTATCAAGTTTATTGGACAGATCAAGGCAATTTTCACATGAAGTTTTTCTTTTTAATTTGCAATTGGGACAAAATTTAACTTCATGAGATCGTAAAGAATTGCTCAATATTGAAATTTCATTCGTAGCATCTTTTAGTTTCTTTTCAAGATCATCACAGCTAGAACAATGGAAATCAATTGTAGAACAAGAAGCATCTTTTAAATTTCCAATATCAAGTGCTGCAAGCTTTTTGTTCTTTTCAATTTCAAGTTCAAGTCTATCTAGAGTGGAGGAGTGTGCAGTTCTTAGTGTGGACAATTGTTCATAGATTAAATCACATGAGGGACAAGAATCATCACTAGGAATCAAGATTTTCAAACGGTTGATTTCAGATTCTAGTGATTCAATTTTAGCAGCATTATCCCTAAGCTTTTTGTTCTTTTTCTTAACAATAATAGTTGCACGAGAAATTGCATCACACATTTCATTACAGGTAGAACATACCTCATCGTCGTCACTGTTGTGTTTGCATCCTCTTGACTTGATCTTGATCTTGTTTTGCCCGCCATGAAACATAAGTTGGCCAGATCGTCATCATCTTCATCACTTTCAAAGTCTACATCGCTTGAACCGAGCTCTTGAAGTGCAGTGATGAAGCTGTTAATCATCTTGCGTCCTATGGTACCCTTCTTTTTCTTGTTGGGGTTTCTAGAGGTGGTCTTGACCTTGTTCTGTTTTTCTTCATGGGTAGTAGGACCTGAAAGGTTAGGGCATTCTGTACGAAAGTGTCCTGCCTTACCACATTCAAAACAGCGTTGAGGTCCGGAGCTTCCTCTCCTTCTAGTTCTCTCATTTTGCAATGCTTTTGAGAACGTAGTAGAGAGAAGTGCTAGCTCTTCCTCTGGAAATTCCTCGATCTGCTCTAGGGTTAGTGAGGACAACAAAGCAAGAGTATTGCAAGATGATGATTGGCCGGATCTAGGCATATCACGTTGTGAGACAAATGCAATAGACTTATTTGGGTTCTTACGTGATAAGATGTCAATTTCATGAGTTTTGAGTTTAGAGTAAAGCACATCTAAAGTAAGTGTACTCATGAAAGTAGATTCACGAATAGACGTAACTTTCATCTCCCAGATTGACATGTCTAATGCACTAAGAAGTTGCCTAGCATTTTCAGCATCAAAAAAATTAATATTGACACTACGCAAGTTACTGAGAATTTTGTTAAAGCGAGCAAAGAGATCATCGATGGACTCACCGGGTTGCATCTCGAAGCGCATGTATTCTTTCTTGAACATGTCTTTCCTTACCTCCTTGATCGTGTTGGATCCATCGTGATAGTCACAAAGTGCTCTGCATACATTGTATGCCGATCGGAGATGTGCAACGCGGTCGAAGTCGCTCTAAGTGAGTCCTTGGATTATCAAGTTTTGGGCTTTGTTGTTGTTGTCGACGTCCCGTAGGTTTGTAGCTGTAACTTGATCGTTAGGTGGCACTTCGTAAGGCTGGTACACCTTCTCCCATATTGCGAAGCCTTGCACCTGGATGAAAGCCTCCATGCGTGCCTTCCAAACCTGAAAATCAATACCAGCAAACACACAAGGTTTGGCAGGGTATTTCTCCATGATGATTAGTCAAAAACACGTGCAAATCACAATGATTGGAGCACCGTGGCTCTGATACCAATTGTAGGATCAAAGAGCACGTGAAAAGCTATCAGAGAGGGGGGTGAATGGTAGATTAAAAATTCTTACGCAGCGGAAACAATTAAATCCCAACCGCTTTAGCAGAAAAACGATCTGTTAAAGAAATCGTGTGTGAGACTAACCTAAACGTGTTTCACCATGACAAAAGTGATATATATCATAGATAATCAAGTCACGAAGACGACACAACAATAATCACTCAAATCCGGCGAGAGAAACTCAAGTTACGATTGAAAGATCGAGCCAAGGTCAGTCTGTCCTACCCAAGAAAAACAGTTCTGGAACGCTTCAAAGAAACTCGTGTAGATCAGAAACCACAAATCCAATGACCGTGAATTTTTGACAGATGATAGATAATCAAGTTGTGAAGACAACCCAAAAAGAATCACGTCAATTGGATCTGTAAAACTCGAGTTATGATAAAACCACCAACGAAAGGTAATGCTGTCTAGAAACTCGATGGGTAAAACTTGTCTGGAACAAGTCGGACGAACAAGGCACAAAAGTTCCTTCAAACTACAAATTTTATTCAATAGAACACAAGAGGAACAGCCCCAAAGTCGTGCACCACGAGCTCTAACCTCCCTTGCTTATATAACCAACCCTTAGGCCAACCCAATCTCAACTAGGACTCTAATCCTACTCAAATCATGAGTCAAAACTTTCCATAACTTCTTAGGGCTCTTCTATACGCAGATAGAAGCAATCTTAAGACTTTCAAACACCTTAGGAACATATACCATATTCCTAAAACAACTCGAATTCGTGATCCACACGAAATCCTAACATAACCAACTCGATACTTTCCATACCGAGCCATAACCGACTCCGCCACAGCCAAAGTCATCAACTGGTACGATCCGGTCCTTCCAACAAGATCTTCCCATCCATAAACCATATTCGAAACCATGTTGCCACATCATGCACCGCATGCATACGTGCAAACACTTTCCTTCGACGTTATGTAACCTTCATATGCACTGCTCTTGATTTAATCATCCTGCGCGACATCCTGACCAGCTCAACTACAGTTCCTCCCGAACTTGGTTGTTGGAACCTCATCTCCTCCCTGAGACCAGTCTAATGGATCCCGTAACCAGCCATGACTTGAACTCAAGTAACACCCGCACATGAACAAACAACCAATCCGTACGAGCCCAAGTCCGCGACTTGACTCAAGTTAGTTCCGAAACTACAACACCTTACGTGAGCACCTCACATAAGCAAGTTGCAAAGCATATCAAAACGATATCAGCCATAACAACCAAAACACACCAAAAACTTAGTAAAAGAATACTAAGCAAACTTTCCAACAATGTAAAGCAAGTTCGAAACATTTCACATTAAAAGTCAGAACATTGCGATCAAGCACCGGACCTAGCCAAAACTAACCGGAGCTTGAGCCGGAGTTTACCAAAGCTAGTACAACCTAGCGCCGGAGCTTACCAAAGCTAGTACAACCTAGCGCCAGAGCTTACCAAAGCTAGTACAACCTAGCGCTGGAGCTTACCAAAACTAGTCGGAACTAGTCACCCCAAAAGTCGGAGCTAGAAAAACATGTCAGAGCTAACCAACATAAGTCGGACCTAGCAGAACATATCAGAGCTTAACAAAGACATGCCGGAGCTATCAAAGACATGCCAGAGCTATCAAAGACATGCCGGAGCTAAAGACAAAGCTCACCAGAGATACCCAAAAACATGTCGGATCTAGACAAAGAAAGTCGGACCTATTGTTGGACCTTGAAGAAGCTCGGAGCTAGAGTCGGACCTTGCTAAAAAGATGTTATGGCAGCATTCGAAACTTTTATTGTCAAAGCCAATGTATTCAGCACACATAGGTCTCACAACACTCCCGAATGGTCATAAGTGATGGAGGGTCTCATTTCATAGATAAGACCTTCCAAAACTTTTTGAGGGAGCTTCGTGTCGAACATAACATTGCTACTCCATACCACCCATAAACAAGTGGTCAAGCACAAACATCTAATAAGCAAATTAATAATATTTTGCAAAAGACCGTGTTGGAAATGGGAACGGGATGGAAGCATAAGCTACCCGATGCACTGTGGGCACACCGTACTGCCTACAAAACACCCATCGGCTTGTCTCCGTTCCAAATTGTGTATGGGAATACTTGTCATCTTCCTGTAGAATTGGAACATAGAGCTTATTGGGCCATCAAACGGTGGAACATGGATCTTATTGAAGCCGGAAAACACCGATTGAAGCAAATTTTCAAGTTGGAAGAGTGGAGAGATAAGGCGTATTATAGTGCCAAAATTTACAAGGAAAGAACCAAAAGATGGCACGATAAGAGGATTATGCCAAAAGAGTTCAAACATGGGGAAGAAAGTCTTGGTCTTTAACTCTAGGGTTAAATACTTTGGACATGGGAAGCTTAGAAGTAAATGGGAAGGACCCTTCATTGTAGTAGAGACCTCATCCCTTGGAGAAATCACACTCCAAGGTGATGGTAAGCTCCTCAAAGTGAATGGGCACCGACTCAAATTATTTCTTGAATCCCAAAAGGATATAAAAAAGAAATTGATGTGATAAATATTATTGATTTTCATGTTGTTTCTTTAAATTCTGTTTAATTCCTCCGCGTCCAACTGATGGGCCCATCCAAATATTCATCTATGGGGCCCATCTAGTCGACCCACGAAAACTCGGCCCAAATGGAGCCAAGATAGGTTCGGCCGAACCCTAGGGTCGGCCAACTCCACCTTTGCGCCGTCCTCATTCTGTTTTTTTGTATTGACTCTTCTCTCTTATCTCAACCATAATCTTGGTGCTATCGCATCGTTCTCCGCTTACTTAAGGACGAAAACAGAGAGGAAACCTTGCACCTCACAGAAAAACAATCATCTCCTCTCCTCCCATCCAAGTCATGGCCGACAAGAAACTTGTCCCTCATGCCTTCTCTAGCTCAACATGCAATCTGAGCAGAGACATCGTGTTGGCCAATGACAACACCACCCTAACATTGGTGTCCGTCATGGCATTAGATGCTAAACCTCTCACCATGATCTGGCCACCGACGACGACTCCACGTGGGCGCAACACCACACCTCGTGATGCTGCTCGATCGCTCTCCCACTACTACAAAAACCATTATTACAGGTGGCTCGTTTTTCAGACACAGACGGTCCGTAAAAAATGCGTCTGTGATGTCGAATGATACAATAACCGTTTGTGATGCTCAAACATCACAGGTGGTTTTTCATGAATCACCGCCTGGGTAAATACATGATCTTTCAGAGACAGTTATTAATAAAGAACCGTATGTACTGGTTCAAACATCACAGGCAGTTTTTAATAAACAACCGCCTGTAGTGGTGCATATATTTCATGCAGTCTTTTATACGGACCGCTTGTGATGCTCGCTATGTTTTCACAAACAGATTTTACTTACTAATTGACCGTTAAGGGGACTAAGAGAAAATATCTAATAATATTTTTCAGAGCATTTTATAGTAATATATTATATATATATGTATATATTATACTATATATATTTATATCATTTATATGTATATATAATAATATATACATATACATGATATACACATACATACATATATGAACAAATTCGTAAAAAGAAAAAATGTCAAATTAAAATATTAAAGCTTCATTGTAATATTACAAATATATACAATATATATCATACATTTTTTCTAGCATTGACATCTTCTGCTATATAGGGTTTCAAATCATTTTTAATGCTTCTCTCTACGCACTTAATATTTTTTGGTTCGGTGAAAATGTACATATCTTCATATTGATTATATTGCTCTTTGTTATCTCCCACATTCTCAACCCCAACAAAATTTTGCTTTCCAGAAACAGTTACGTGCATCTTCTTAGTTCCTGGATCCTGTACATAAAAAATTTGTGCAACACTATAGGAGAGAACCCACGGGTCATCTTTAAAGCATTCCAACATGTCAAAATTCAAATTATCGATCATTCTAATCAAATGCTCATATACATATGAGGCATTCTTCATATTTTGAACACACATTAATTCAAACAATTTGGTAAAAATCTGAAAAAAAAATCATAGAGGTTGGTATGATAACTAAAAAGTTCCATAGAAAAAATCCATGAAAAATCATTATATTCATCAAGATAGAAAAATGAAAAATAACCTGTGTTACTTGTTTTTTATGTTTTGACCAATTTCAATGTTTTCCCAAGTGAAATTTAATAGGAACCTGTAATACTAAAGCATATTACAAGAAAGTGAAATTTGGGCTTTTAAAAGGCCCCTTATGTTCATCAAGAATATTAATTAAGCCTAGACTTAGTACACATCTTTTCACAGGCAGTTCTTAACAACTTCACATATGGTTTTTAATGAATAACAGTCTGTGATAAAGGCCCGAGTCTGTTCTTCAGTTTTCCTTTATCTTGCTTCTTTTTTATTTAAATTCCATTATAAATACTCAAACATGTATATATTTTGCAAATTGAGTCCAAATTCGATGATACTTTTTTCTATATTCTTCAAAAATTAGTGTCTACCACTTGGACCAAATATTTTAAAACTAATATAGCTAACATTGTAATGTTTTGCTAAATATGAAATTAATATATATTCACATATTATTCACATTTTTATATGTCCTTTAATAAATGGATCTTCCACTGAAAGTTTGTTTGTATGAAAATATTGTATTATTTATACATGTATGAATTTTGTTAATTTTTTAAAGCATTTCAACATGTCAAAATTCAAATTATCTATCATTCTAATCAAATGCTCATATACATATGAGACATTCTTGAAATTTTGAGCACACATTGATTCAAACAATTTTGTGAAAATCTGAAAAAAACATAGAAGTTGGTATGATGACTAAAAAGTTCCATAGAAAAATTCAATGAAAAAATCCTTATATTCATCAAGATAGAAAAATGACAAATAACTTGTGTTATTTGTTTTTTTTTTATGTTTTGACCAATTTTAAAGGTTTTCCCAAGTGAAATTTAATGAGAACTTGTAATACTAAAGCATATTACAAGAAAGAGAATTGGAGCTTTTAAAATGCCCCTCATTTTCATTGATTATATTAATTAAGCCTAGACTTAGTACGCATCTTTTTATAGGTGGTTTTTAATGAATAACCGCCTGTGATAAAGGCCCGAGTCTGTTCTTCAGTTTTTTTTCCCTTGTTTTTTATTTAGATTCCAATATAAATACTCAAACATGTATAGATTCTACAAATTTAGTCCAAATTCGACGATACTTTTTTCTATATTCTTCAAAAATTAATATCTACCACCTAGAAAAATATTTTAATACTAATATAGCTAACATTGTAATGTTTTGGTAAATATTAAATTAATTTATATTCACATATTTTTCACATTTTTATATCTCGTATAAAAATAGATCTTTCACTGGAAGTTGGCTTGTATGAACGTATTGTCTTATTTATACATGTATGAATTTTGTTAATTTTTTAAAACATCCCAACATGTCAAAATTCAAATTATCCATCATTCTAATCAAATGATCATATATACATGAGGAATTCTTCAAATTTTGAACACACATTGATTCAAACAATCTTTTAAAATCAGAAAAAAATTATAGAGGTTGGTATGATGACTAAAGAGTTCCATAGAAAATTTCAATGAAAACATCATTATATTTATCAAGAAAGAAAAATGACAAATAACCTGTGTTATTTGTTTTTTATGTTTTGACCAATTTCAAAGGTTTTCCCAAGTGAATTTAATGGGCCTGTAATACTAAAGCATATTATAAGAAAGTGGAATTTGGGCTTTTAAAAGACCTTTCATTTTCGTCAAGAATATTAATTAAGCCTAGACTTAGTACACAATGTCATAGACTATTTTTACTGAATAATCGCTTGAGATAAGTGTTGACGGTCCTTAAGTGCCATATTTAGACCGTCAATTCACCCCATAATGTGCACAAAAGAGAAACACAACGTAGTGTTAGGGTTAAAAAAACTAACCAATTCCACAAGTTTTGGTGTTTATTTGCATGCAGGTGAATTGAGACCCAAAATACCAAGGCATGCAGGGAATAATCCATAAAATTGGATTTCGACGAATCAGGCAAAGCCATGTGTCATCACATGGATCAAATGACCCACAAACAGAAGTATCCGAGGCCATGCAATGGTGTAGAACCAATATAAAGGGATGGGACCCACTTGGCAGAGACCTAGAGAAAGCACAACCCAAACGGAGCTGTGACCAGGTCGGCCGACCTTGTCCTGGTGCCAGACTCTGTCAGCTTCCACATGTTGGATCCTCCTGGCTTGAAGAAGTCAGTGGTGACTCATTCGCATGCATTTGGTGTCGGGAACTGACCCTTCGCCCCCCTATAAATAGCACCCCACTTCACACACACAAACCAAAGTTGAGAACAGAATACCACTCCTAAGTTTTAGAGTAGTCCTATAGGCTGCCAAGTAGAAGGAGAGTGTGGTAAGAGTTTGGGAGAAGGAGTCTTGGGCTTGTTAAGTCCCTCTTCTACACTTGTACCCCTACAAAGGTGTTATTCAAATCAAGTAAGCCCTTTGTGAGTTCAATTCAAGTTTGATTCTCAATTCATAGTATTTTGCACAAGTAGTTACTTGTGGATTCATTGCTTTCATTTATTAGAGGCTCTAGTTGTAGATTTGTGTTCAAAACAACTAGAGTTGTGATTTAGAATGTAAGTGTGGTGCTTAGGTTAGAAATCACCAGTGAATATCTCATAGACCCATGGATTGAAGAGGTAGGCAGTAGGTGGTGACAACCCTATCTGTCCTTAGTAATCCTCCACGTTCGGCTATGCTACAGGCTCTTGGCGGGAGTCGTTCTAGTGTTGCTAGGGGTAAAACCGTGCCCGAAGCAAGCAACTACTGCAAATTCCTTTGAATTATAATCAATACTTTGAATTCCTCTCTCTTCCTTTCCTACAAAACAACTTTGTGTCCTTTGGTGGATTAGTTCGTAAGGTGAGCACATACGTTCTTTGGATTCGATACCCTTGGGAATACTCTTAAGGGGAAGTGCGACACAACAACTTCTGTGTGCTTGAGGATTTTTATCTATGATGTAAGATATGTCAACAAGCATTTTTGGCACCATTGTCAGGAATCAGTAGCTGTTAATCTTTGAACCTTGTTCACCCTCATATCTATCTTCTGATCTCATCTTTCCTTTTATTACCACCACCTATATGGAGCAGCCCACCATCTTTCATATTCTGCCCCAAAGAGCAAGTTCTTTGAGCCATCGCCTTCGGTGGAACCCATCTGTTCTACCAGCTATGAACTTCGCCATGGCTTTATAGCTATGGTTCGAGAGCAATCCTTCTTAGGAACGGATTGGGAAAACCCTTACCACCATGTAACAGAGTTCGAACAATCGTGTTCATGCCTTCTAATCAAGGGTATGATGCAAGAAACTCTCAAACAGAAGTTTTTTGTTTTTCTCTCAAGAAAAAAGCTAAACAATGGTACGACCACAACGTTGGGAAGACAAACGGAAATTGGAATGAATTACGAGACATATTTTGTCTTGCTTTATTTCCAATTGCCCGAATTGTTTCCTTACGGAAGCAAGTACTATGCCTCCAACAGATGAAGAAGGAGTCTTTAGGTGCAGCTTGGGATAGATTTTGTGTTTTAGAAATATCGACCCAGATTTGTCCATCCCTGATCCGTTGCTCTTGCAACACTTATACATGGGATTGAACAAAGGGTCTGTCCTATATCTTGGCATTACGGCAGGAGGATGTTTCCTCCATAAGACGCTGCAGAGGGCAAGGATCTTCTAGACCGGATTCTAGAAAATTCTTTCGTCACTATGGGTCTTAATGAGCCTCCTCAAGAGGAAGTAGTGTCAAGATCCGAGAATAAATCCATGGACAAGGAAGAACCTATATCTTGCTTGTCTCAAACCTTGCCAGAGGAATCCTCTCCCGAACTAGAAACTACGAAGGAAGAAGAAATTCAACCTTCGACGTTTCCCTTCTACTTCGAGGAAGAGATATTTGAAGATTTTGGAAATACCTCAAAGTACTATTGCCATAGGAAACCATCATTGCCATTAACTCCACTTGACCCACGTGATGGAGTGTTTGTCCAACAGATGGTCAAGGAGTTAACCTCCATTCTAAGCAGGGAATGGACTACGAAAGATGAGCAGTCACCCAAAATCCTTCGGGTGACCTCACCTTTGGCAACTATTCTATGCTTTATTAGAGGGACACCAATGAGGGTCCTATGCAACCCCACTGTTGGAGCAAATCTCATTTCTGATTCTTGTGCTCTCGCATTCTGGGCAATGTGCCATTGGCACCAACATGAAAATCATTCTGAGATTCTTTCGAAAACATCATTGAAGGATGTGGGGTTTTGCAATAGGTATCTGTAAGACACAGAGATATTGAGGTGATCCTAGATTTCCATGTGTTCGAAATTCAAGATTTTGACATTATGATTGGGATTCCCATTGAGAAATTTCTCATGGAAATTCCCTAGGAAGGAAACCTCAATGTCAAGTTGGAGGGAGAAAGTTCTCTATTCCTATCCTGCGTTCCAGGAACACATCCACAGAATCTCCCATCCAAGATGAGCCTTTAGAGGAGGTTAGAACTCTTCAATTCTTAGCACCCCCTGAAATTGAAGGAGAAGAAGATTTCATCCAAGAGGAGGATGAATTTCAGGAGGCAATTGAATTGCCAAAAGAAGAGTTTTTCCCAAAGCCTCCGGTTGAGCTAAAAATTCTACCTCTAGGCCTATGTGATGCCTTTCTAAATGGTGATTTGGAAGCCCCTGTCATCATAAGTGACATGCTTTTTGATGATGAGACACTCAAACTCATTGCCATGTCAGAAAAGCAAAGAGCGGTTTTTGGCTATTCACTAGAGGATCTCAAGGGGATTAGTCCAGCGTTATGCACCCATCACATTCCTAGTAACCCCGAGAGTGTCACGTCAAGGGAACCTCAAAGGCGACTGAATAATGCGATATGAGAAGTTGTCAGGAAGGAAGCCTTTAAACTTCTGCATGTAGGGATTATCTACCCTATTCCTCACAGTGAATGGGTTAGCCCAGTTCAAGTCGTACCTAAGAAGGGAGGTATGATGGTCGTTCAAAATGAGAAGAATGAATTAATTCGTCAACGAACCATCACGGGTTGGAGGATGTGCATTGATTATCGAAAACTTAACAAGTCTACAAGAAAGGAACATTTTCCACTACCCTTCATCGATGAGATGTTAGAGCGGTTGGCAAAATACTCCTACTTATGTTTCCTTGATGGGTATTTGGGTTATCATCAAATCCCAATCCATCCTGACGATCGAAGTAAGACCACATTCACATGTCCCTATGGAACTTATGCCTACAGGTGTATGTCTTTTGGACTGTGTAATGCTCCTGCCTCTTTTCAAAGATGTATGATGTCTATCTTTTCTGACATGATCGAGGAGATCATGGAAGTTTTCATGGAAGATTTCTCCGTCTATGGAAAATGAAAGTCACCTAGAGGGGGTGAATAGGCAATATGACCTGAAATTGCTTAACCAAACAGGATTAAATTTCTAAGGTCGGACTAGTCTGGTCTGGGCCAGACTAGTCCGCTCAACACGTGGTGAAAATTAAAAAGTTGATTTCTACAAGTTATTTGCGGAATTTATGTCGACGAAAGATAGATGTTGTCGGTACCCTGCATACCGAGTACCCCTCGGTACCACGAAAAGGGAGCTCTACCTGTCAGAGTTGAAGGTCTCCTCAGGACCCACATGTCACATTGCACCAGACCCGCTCCCCTCATATGGGTAGCTCCTGGGTAAACACGTGTAAAGGAAAATCGGAACCAAGCTCCCAGCGAAGGAAAGCTTTAGTGACAACACGTGTACAACGACCCAGGACCTAACCCCCAGCAGAGAGGAGCTCCGGTGCCGACACGTGTACAACAGCCCCGGACCTACCCTCCCGCAAGGGAAAGCTGTGGAGCTACCACGTGTGGAGCCTCCAGACCTTCATCAACGAGTACATTGGTGGATCTCCTTCTGCACGTTCATTCAAGTGACAGTCAGAGCAGCCGTTACAAGATTTGATTACGTGTCGTTAATGCTGATTAACGACACGCGATCAGAGCACTGTTAATAGGGGTAACGCAGCCATTGAGGAACGTTATAACACTATTAATCATGTTTAATACCTTTTAGACAGTGTATTAGCCCATTAAATACGCCAGGGCCACATGTCGGACCAGGCAAGCTTTGTAACGGTCAGTCCTTAGAACTATAAAAGGGATGTGCCACATGAACCCAGGGACATCTGATCCGATCTAATCTAATCTAATCTGGGCTGATCCCAGCTAACGAGCATACTAGGCAACGGTCTCACATAATACATCAACACAAATCCCATGGAGTAGGGCGTTACGCTCAGGCGGCCTGAACCATGTAAATCTCTAGTGTCATCATCTTGATCTTGATCTCTGCATACCCCAACCATAACAAGAACCTCCGCGGGCTGCTTCTTAGCAGGACCGGGGGAAGTGTCGTTGCGACGTATCGACATTTGGCGCGCCAGGTAGGGGCAGGTCCCGAGATCACAAGATGGTGAATTCCGCTGCAGGATCCTCCAATGGCAACCGAGTTGAACAACCCGCTGGAGGCAATACTCTCAATGCGCCACAGCCAGCAGGTGCCATTGTTCCAGCAGGCACTATAGCACCATCTGTTCCAGCAAACAATGTTGGTCAACAAGATGGGGCATCTGCGTGGATCACTGTATCGACAAAACATAACCCTGAGCACGTGCTCATTGTTGCGCGAGCTCTCCTACAACACCCACCACCTCCAGGTGCACCCCAGGGTGCTATGGAGCAGTGGAGGGTTGATGTTGACCATCTGGTTGCAGCTGCGGCTGCAGGCATCAACATTCAAGGTCCTCCCCCTTCAGGGCGAGCACCATCGCAACGACGAACCTTGTCCGGCCACCTTGGTCCACAAGTCTCGCAACAAAGGAGACGTGATGCATCCCAACAGGTGACTTTGTTGTCTCCTGGAGCACGACGTACCCACACCATCACCAGAATTTCGACTCATGACCTGCGGTCAGAGCTGGAACGTCGTTACCTGCAGTAGGACGGTTGTGTCCATATCGAGCATGCTCGTGAAAGGCGAGAGGCTCAAAACAACCCAGCTCCTTAGGGAGTAGGAGGAGGTTGTTCTTCCCTAGCCATGCATTTGCGCATGGTCAGATGGCCACAGAAGTTCCGACCTCACTTGCCGGAAAAATTTGACGGGACTGTCAACCCCGCTGAGTTCCTTCAAATCTACTCTACTGCCATACTGGCAGCGGGGGGTGATGAGGATGTGATGGCCAATTACTTTTCGGTGGCTTTAACTGAGACTGCAAGGTCCTGGTTCATGAGTCTTCCAACCGACTCCATTAATAGTTGGGCGGAGCTATGCCAGCAGTGCACTGCCAACTTCGGGAGTTCCTACACCCGGCCTGGCACTGAATTGGATCTGTTTGCTGTAAAGCAGACATCGGGGGAATCGTTGCGATCCTTCATCCAGCGGTTTTCTCAGGTACGGAATACTATTCCTTCAATCTCGAGATCTTCTGTTATCGTTGCATTCAGATAAAGTGTTCGAGATAAAAAGATGTTGGAGAAGTTGGCTATTAAAGAAGTTACCAGCGTCACAAAACTCTTCAGCCTAGCCGATAAATGTGCTAGAGATGCAAAGGGCCGTGAAATGCACTCTAAGCCAGCTCTGGAGGCCAACCAAAAGTCCTCCAAAACTGAAGCCGCTACCTCCGGTAGTGGCAAAAAGAAGAAGAAGCCCAACAGCAAAAAGAAGCCATCGGCCGGCGCACCAGCCGCTACCGTTGCCGCAACCCCTGGAAGCCGGGGGCCATGCCCCAAGAAACGACCTCATACTTCATCAGAAGACAGCAATAGTTCCAAAGCATGTTGTCTGATTCACAAGACAATGCGGTGGGACATGGCTGTGGCAGCTCCCACCGCTAAGGCGGATCCGAATCGGAAATGGATGGACACCCCCATCATTTTCGATGCTTCAGATTGCCTTTGAAATATGATTGGAGCTGGCCAACTCCCGTTGATGGTGTCACGCACCATTAACCATATTCAAATCCACCATGTAATGGTGGACGGAGGTTCCGGGCTAAACCTCATAAGCTTCAAAGCTTTCGTTAAGCTTCAACTCCGGCCTTCTGACCTTCGTCCATCTTGACCTTTCTCTAGGGTAGGTCCGGGAACCATTACTCCTCTCGGTTCCATCACACTCCCAGTGACCTTCGGGACTCAGGAGAACTACAGAACTGAGAAATTGGTCTTCGATGTCACGCAGATTAGTCTGCCGTTCAATGCCATTCTGGGCAGGCCAACCTTGTACAAGTTCGTGGCCGTAGCTCATTATGGTTACTTAGGGTTGAAGATGCCAACACCCACAGGTGTTCTCTGGATCTGCGGAGATCGCAACACAGGAGTTACTGCTCTAGAAGAACTCTATGCACTTACCACAGCGCAAGAGGAAGTATCTGGTAAGGAGCCAGCTCCAAATCCTCCGAGCATTCATCATAAGGCTCTACCTCTGTACCTCGAGTGCAACCAAGCGGCGACACCGACGTTCCTATCAAAGTCATCCAAATTGGTTCCAATGCTGCTCAGACTACCCGTATATCAGGAGGTCTGAACAACAAATAGGAACTTGCGCTCATCACCTTCCTCCGGCTAATGTCGACGTGTTTTCCTGGCAACCGTCACAAATGTCTGGGACCCTAGGGAGGTGATTGAGCACAATCTGAAGATTTACCCAGACGCATGACCTGTATACCAGAAGCCCTGGAAGCAATCAATCGAGCGACAAAACTTCATCTGATAGGAAATCAAGAAGTTGTTCGAAGCTGGATTCATCCGGGAAGTCTTCCATCCAAAGTGGCTGGCAAACCCATTTTTTGTACCCAAGGCCGCTAGGAAGCTTTGGATGTGTATCGACTACACCACCTTAAATAAGGCATATCCAAAAGATCCATTTCCACTACCTAGAATAGATCAGATAGTGGACTCCACCTCCAGGTATGAGCTATTGTGTTTCTTAGATGCATATTCTGGATATCATCAAATCCAAATGTCTAAGGAAGATGAAGAGCATACTGCCTTCATAATAGAGGATGGATTGTACTATTATACTGCCATGCCATTCGGTCTTAAAAATGCTGCTTCAGCATTTGTGCGAGCTACGTACAAAACATTTGGAGAGCTAATTAGAGACTTGGTGGAGGTGTATGTCGATGACATTGTCGTGAAGATAAAAAACAAGGAGTCACTGCCTGACAACTTACAAGGCGTCTTCGACAAGCTTCGCACCACACACACTAAGCTGAACCCAGACAAGTGTGTCTTTGGGGTCAGCTCCGAGAAGCTTCTGGGGTTCTTGATGACTCACCAAGGAATTGAAGCAAATCCGGCGAAGATCAAGGCCATAGAAGATATGCGCCCCCCCAGCCTGCATTTAAGATGTTCATAAGCTAACTTGATGCCTAGCTGCACTCAGCCAGTTTATCTCAAGACTGGCAGAATAGGCGCTACCATTCTTCAAACTCTTGAGGAAGTCTGGACCATTTCATTGGTCTGAAGAAGCAGAAAAGACGTTTCAAGAGCTGAAACAACTCCTCACCACACTACCGATATTGGTAGCTCCTAATCCTGGTGAGCCTTTACTGCTTTACATTTCGGCAACCACCGAAGTTGCAGTATGGTCCTGGTTGTGGAAAGACCGAAGCCACATCCAATCTAGACCGCTCCGGGAGGCTCCGGAATCACCTGAAGATGTGACTGGGTCCCAGCTCCCAGACACATAACCTCAAAATGAAATGCTAGGAGATCAACCTCATTCGTCTGAGGAGGTTCACCTGGCTGACCAAGATGATATGGATCCTTCCAGCAAGGTCTGGGTCGAACAAGAAGGAATTTTGAACCCCTCCGGGAGGGTCCAAGAAGCACAGCCTGAAGGTCCAAAACCCCCCAACAAGGTCTGGGTTGATGGAGAAGAAGCTTCGGGTCCTTCTGAAAGGGTCCGGACCATCCAACGCCCCGTGTACTTCATCAGTGAAGTACTCCACGATGCCAAGACAAGATACATTGAGGTGCATAAACTGCTTTACACAGTTCTTATTGCCTCAAGGAAGCTTCGACACTATTTCCAAGCCCACAAAATATCAGTGGTAACTTCTTTTCTACTGCGTGCTATTTTACATAACTCTAATTCTACTGGGAACATTGCAAAGTGGGCAGCGGAACTGGCCGAATTCGATGTAGATTTCGTGTCAAGACAAGCAATCAAAAGTCAAGCCTTGGCTGACTTCGTGGCGGAATGGACCCCTTCTCCATCAAACCTTGGGGGCCACAGTGAGCAGAAACCAGAACCCAAAATTCTGGAACTCACCGAGCCTCACTGGACCCTCTACTTCGACAGCTCTGTGCAAAAGCAGGGAGCCAGAGCTGGAATCCTTCTCCTGGCTTCGACTGGGGAGAAGGTCAAGTACATGGTACACCTTGATTTCAAGGCAACCAACAACATGGCAGAGTATGAAGCTGTCATCTACAGACTCAAGGTGGCACTATCTTATGGTGTCAAACAGCTATTGGTAAAGGGAGATTCACAACTCATCATCAAAAAAGTCAAAGGTGAATGTTCCTGCAACAATCTCCAACTAGCTGCTTATCTACTTGAAGTCCATAGGATTCAGAAGGACTTCAAAGTCCTGGATCACCATCATGTTCACCGTCTTCATAATGTTGAAGCCGACGAACTCTCGATGAAAGCCTCCACCGGAGCTTCGGCTCCTGATGGAATCTTCGTCCGGAGGTTGTCAAAACCAACAGCTCAACTTGTCGAACTGGGCGAAGGGGGCGAGACCAGAACCTCGAAGCTGGTAGTCCCAATGGCCCTGTTTCCATAGAGTCCACCAAGGGTCGTAGGTGCTGTCGGGAGCTCTGAGCAACCCAGCACGCAAGACTCAGAAGATCAGGTTAGCTCCGATGCATGGATCTTGGAGATCCAGAGCTACTTGAAAGACAACATCCTTCCCGAAGATGATTTAACCACTAACCGAATTGTCAGATTGGCTAAAAGATACACGTTGGTAGAAGGGGATCTCTACCAGCGCGGTGCCAATGGCATCCTAATGCGGTGCATTGTAAGGGAAGAAGGCTGCGAGCTCCTTGCAGAAATCCATGGAGGCGAGTGCGGGAACCATGCTTCTTCTCGCACGCTGGTCGGTAAAGCCTTCCGGCATGGCTTTTGCTGGCCTACAACACTTCAACATGCGGTTGAGCTAGTGAGAAAATGTGAAGCGTGTCAGTTCCATGCAAAACAGATTCACACACCGACTCAATCACTACAAATGATACCTCCTACATGGCCATTCACTATGTGGGACATGGACATCTTGGGACCTTTCCCAAAAGCTGTCTTACAGGTTTCTGTATGTCACCATCGACAAGTTCACTAAGTGGCTGGAAGCAACTCCAGTTGTGACAATTAACAAGCAATCAACAATCAAGTTCTTGAAGTCCATTATATGCAGATTTGGAGTTCCAAACAAAGTCATAACTGACAACGGAACTCAATTTAAAAGTGCTGCATTCCAAGAATATTGCGAAGACCTCGACATTCAATTCAGCTACACCTCAGTAGCTCACCCAACATGTAATGGACAAGACGAGAGAGCAAATGCAGATATATTAAAGGGACTCAAGACGGCACGTACGAACGCCTAAAAAAGCATGGAGCCACCTGGATTGAAGAGCTTCCGTCCACACTATGGGCAAACAGGACAACACCTAACCGGTCAACTAGGGAGAATCCATTCTTCCTAGTGTACAGAGCTGAAGTAGTCCTTCCTATGGAGATCACCTTGGGGTCCCTCCAGGTCTGGACCTTCGACGAAGCCACGTAGGACCAGCTCCGGCGTGAAGACCTTGACCTCGTCGATGAGGGGAGGTGCCAAGCAGCTGTTCAGAATGCACGTTATCGCCAAGCGCTCCAGGGCTATCATCAAAGGCATGTACGCAACCGACAACTCGAGGAAGGTGATCTGATGCTTCAGAATTGAAGACTTCGGACCTAAAATCTACAAGTGCGAAGCGTTCAAGTCACCAATATACTGTCGAAACCTTTGGTACGTGTACACACTACAATTGTACACATGTACCAGGGGGCCAACAATACGAAGTACAATATATTGAAGACAAAGTGAAATTCATGGCAGAAAGGAGGATTTTCATTAATCAAAAGTACTGGATTAAAATATTGGGGTTACAAGGGGCAAAAGGAAAAAGGTCCTAGCCCCTGGAGGATCTAAGTCCTGTGGAAAACGAAGTAACCTTCTCAGCAGCTTCTTGGACACTAGCTCTGGCGGCATCCTCTTCTTCGGCAATGATTCCTTCAAAGACCGGATCAAGAGAGAACTGGGGGTATCAGCTTTTGTAACATACCAAGACATACTCAGTGAAGTTCTTGGCCAAAGACTTACCCTCTGTCTCCAGCTGATCAACGATGACATTACCCATCGCATCGAGTTTGCTGCCAGCAGAGCCAAGTGCCACCAGCGTCTGGTCAAGCTCCTGCGCTGGGTCCTCGGGGTGTACTGGACTGAAACGAAGAGGCACAAGGGCCCTGTCCGCACGTCCCAGGAAGTCCCATACCATTAGGGACTCGGTTGCCTTCGAGCTCTGCAGCTCTTCCAGTGACCTCCAGGCGGATGCTTGCTCCGAACTCTCCAGAGCAAGGCGTTCCACCACTTTGGCCTGTTGCTACATACTTTCAGCAACCTGCTTCTCGCGGTTGGTTAGCTTTGTCTCCCGGAGGTGGATGCGGTTTCGCCATTCGACCAGGTCCTTCCCCCTGCCTCTCACCTTCCCTTCCCTGGTGGCAACGTCAGCTTCTCTTTGCGAGAGCTCTTGCCCCATCTTCCAGTATTTCTTCCATTCATCTTCACTCCATTGCTCAAACTTCTTTGAGCGATCCACCAAATTCTTTTCACCCAGAGTCAACTTCTGGGTGACCTCCGCCTCTCTCTTCATAACATCCTCCTGGTGCTCAAGTAGTTTCTCCTCCCTCGCCTCTAGGTCCGCCCGGCGCTTCAAGAGAACCTCATTCAATTCATTGAGGTTTTCGTGATGCTCATTAGCAGTAGCACGCCTATCCTTGTCTTGCTCAAGGATTTCCCTAGAGTTAGCGTCGAGCGCTCGAATGGCAGCCTCCTTCTCTTCAAGCAGCTTATCCCAGTACTCTAACCGGACCTTCTCCCTCTTTATCCACTCCTTCTGGTCAGCCAGCCTTGTCTGGGCAAGCCTGGTCTCAAAATGGAGTCTGTTGCGCCAATGCCTCAAGGTGTTGCGCCCCTCCTCCAGGGCTTCGCTCTCATGATCGAAGGAGAGTTGGACCTGTCAGAGGTTGGAGCAGGCATTGTCTATAGATAACGCCAGAGGGATAGACTCCGGACCTGCTGGGACCATCTCTATAGGCTCCAGAGGGTTCTCCGTTACAAAAATAGAGTCCCACTCTACGAGAGAGGATCCTTGAGCTTCTGTGGTACTGGGACCGCTCTTCGGGAGCCCTTCAGTAGTAGCAGCAGAACCCACTGGGGGAACTTCCACCTCTGGAGCACAAGTTGAAGGCGCAACTTCGGGGCTTTCAGTCGCTGGCTCTGAAAGCAGAGGACCAGTCGCCACCTCTTCAGGCATCTCCGGATCTAGTTCATCTACCTCCGTGGCGATGGCAGGGGCTTCATCTGGGGCCTCTACCACCGCTGGCTCAGACGCCGACACGTCAGCTTCCTCCGGTTCAACGACCGGAGCTTCGAGCACCTCCGGCTTAACCGCCGGACATTCAACTGCTCCTTTGGCACAAGGGCCGGAGCTTTAGTGATTTCCGGCCCAGTGGCCGGGGCTTCAATTACCTCTGGCTCAACGGCCAGGGCTTCGTCGACTTCTGGCTCAAAGGCCGGAACTTCTGGCATTGCCGGTGCTGGAGCATCAGCCTCCACCACCGTCGCCAGGGGTACATATTCGAGTTCTCCCCTGTGGTCTGGTGCTACCATAGGAGCATCGGTCGAGGACTCCGAATCCAAGTCCACAACAGCTGGCGCCGAAGATGTCGCGACTTCTTCCACCACTTGAGGAGGAGGCTCGGTGCTTGAAGCCGGAGCTTTGGCAGGTGCAGCCTCGGCCGCTACGACAGACGCCGAAGTTCCTGACCCCTTCTTCGACACCATAGAAATAAAGGGAAGAGAAGATTAAAGACACATCAAAAACAAGACTAACATTTTTAGGTGAGCAGTCAATGCTTGCCTAGGGATGCTACCACCATAGTCGCCTCGGAACCTCTTCTTCTGAGGATCGGAGCCAGAGCCCATCATGTCTGGTGAGACAACGGCTTCGGACCTCAGCTGAGGGCCACTTGCAGCAGCCGGAGTCCTCTCGGCCGGAGTTTCTCTTCGCCAGGAAGAACTCCCGGACTTGGAACTTTTAACCGGCACTGAGGCCGCGGTTGATTGCCCAGAGGTGACGCCCCTTGAAGACGCTTGCGCCGGAGCCAAGGTAGCCGCAGAAGACCTCCCCCGCCGGGGAGAAGGATCCATGGTAGAAGGAGCAGGTCTGACGAACCTACTGTCAGCGTGCTTCAGCTTCCTCTTCCGGTTGGAGGGCTCAGCTGGCTCTTTGCCTTTGCCCTTACCTGTGTCTTCAACCCTCCGGCTTGGGGCGGAGGCAGGCCCTCCTTCAGAAGCCCTGGGGATCACCACCCTGGTGGTCGGACGCCTTTCCACCTCACCAAGTTCGTCAAGCGCCGGCATCTTCCTCCAGAGCTCTTTGCTGAACTGTGCCTCCATGTCCTGAGGAAGGAAAGCTGCCGGCGGAACTAGGTCATCGCCGTCGACGTTTATTCCATGCTGGAATTTCTTGAGATGAAGCCTCAAAGCTTTGTCATCTAAGTTGGATTTCATACTGGTTTCAATCCAGTCGTCTTCCATCCCCCTGTTGAGGGCCCATGCGAGCTTCTCCCTCTTCCTCAGTGGAGCCCATCTATTGACCAGGAAGTTACAGAAGCCCATC
This sequence comes from Tuctoria greenei, assembly GCA_036927565.1. NCBI lineage: Eukaryota > Viridiplantae > Streptophyta > Magnoliopsida > Poales > Poaceae > Tuctoria > Tuctoria greenei. The sequence goes on from JAYESD010000002.1 coordinate 119,344,626, forward strand.
TGAGGAGTCACTCCACCTTCCACGCATTCGCGGATCCTGGTCAAGACGGGGTTGAAGGCATCTGACAACACCAGAACTACAATCCATGCGTTGGTGTCAACATTGGGGAGGCCTTCGGGCAGGTCCAGCTTCTCGTGCTCCTCCACTGCAAGGACGACCCAATATTTCTTCTAGTAGTCCCATTTCCCAAAAGGAAACAACTTCGAGTATTTGAAGGGGCAGTTCTTGCGCTTCACAAAATAGTAGAAGCCAAGAAGCTCAGTCTCCTTGCCGGTGGTGTGAATGGTTAAGAAAGTGTGCAATAGCTCGACGCAGGGGGGAATACCCACCCACATCTTGCAAAAGTGGATGAACGTCGTCACGAGAAGAAGAGAATGGGGGCCAAGGTGATACAGCTAGAGACCATAAAAGTCTAGCAGCATCAAAAGAAAGGTAGAAAAAGGTGGAATGAATCCCACCATGGCGTCCCCCGAGAAGTACACCATGTCACCACTGCGCTCCTTCTTGAACAGGAGCTCACCGGTGCGAATCAAGTGGTTGAAGGAGTAGTTGGACCACCCCATATAGGTCCAGACCTTCTTCAGATCATCGTCACTCTTGAGGCGGCTCTTGGGAAGACCCAACTCCATCGCGGCAAAGCAGAGCAAAGGAAGGGATGTTAAGCGGAGTTTGGGAGGCTCTGAGCGCAAACTTGGTTGAAGGCGTAAGAGTCCTCAAACCGTGCGCACTTTCCCTCTTAAGTAAGCCTCCGCGATGCTTGGATGGAAACCGCAATGAGAACGAAGGCACTTTTCAAAAGTCTACACCATCAATGACGAATGGGCCTGGGGCCACCCCGATGAAGAGATCGAGGTTCTTACCCTAGGAGAACCATTGTCATGATGGGCAGCGGGAAACTCGTTGGCGGCACTCTGACAGGGCGTGCAGAACCGATACGATTTTCGTATTGGAAATCGACGACCTTCAAGTGCGTGAGATCCTCACTCAAAGATCTCATATGCCGCATTCATAACAAGCCATGCGTTGATGGTTCACTCCCGGACCATCGCTCCAATAGCACATCAGAAGACTCTTGAAATTGAAGCGGGGGAATCGAGAATGGCCCCTCCTCCGGTAGAATAACTTGACCCAAAAGGTTTCTCCCAGAGGTGGGCCCGGGGGACACTTTCGGTACCTTGCATACCGGGTACCCCTCAGTACCGCGAGGAGTACAAGGGAGTTCTACCTGTCAGAGTTGAAGGTCTCCTCAGGACCCACATGTCACATTGCACTGGACCCGCTCCCCTCATATGGGTAGCTCCTGGGTAAACACGTGTAAAGGAAAATCAAAACCAAGCTTCCAACAAAGGAAAGCTTCGATGACAACACATGTACAAAGACCCCGGACCTAACCCCCAGCAGAGAGGAGCTCCGGTGCCGACATGTGTACAGCAACCCGGACCTACCCTCCCGCAAGGGAAAGCTCCGGAGCTACCACGTGTGGAGCCTCCGGACCTTCATCAACGAGTACATTGGTGGATCTCCTTCTGCATGTTCATTGAAGTGACAGTCAAAGCGGCCGTTACAATATTTGATTACGTGTCATTAATGTTGTATTAATGACACGCGATCAGAGCACTGTTAATAGGGGTAACGCAACCATTAAGGCACATTATAACACTATCAATCGTGCTTAATACCCTTTAGACAGTGTATTAGGCCATTAAATACGGCATGGCCACATGTCGGGCCAAGCAAGCTTTGTAACGGTCAGTCCTTAGAACTATAAAGGGTTGTGCCACACGAACCCATGAACATCTGAGCTGATCTGATCTGAGCTGATCCCAGCTAACGAGCATACTAGGCAACAGTCTCACACAATACAACAACACAAATCCCATGGAGTAGGGTGTTACGCTTAGGCGGCCCGAAGCAAGTAAATCTCTGGTGTCACCATCTGGATCTTGATCTCTGCGTACCCCAACCATAACAAGAACCTCCGTGGGATGCTTCTTAGCAGGACCGGGGGAAGTGTCGTTGCGACGCATCGACAGATGCAATGTCTAACAACCTAATAAACCTCGTATTGACAAATGTATACAATTTGGTTGCAATTTTTTCAATGAAGAACAATTTGAAGAACAATATGAACCATAAAAGCAATTCTAGTGATTACAAAAAAGTAATGCGAGAAGAGAGACACGATTTATCCCGTGGTTCAGCTTCACAAAGAAGCCTACATCCATGTTGAGAAGTCCACACAAGGACCGGGTCTCACTTGACCCTCTTCTCACCAAGCCACCAAAAATGGCCGACTTGGTTTCCACTATCACAAAGGGTAATCCCCGAGTTTTTTGGGCTGCTCACAAGTTGAGGCTCCCCCAAATGAATACGGCAAGGAGCACACGAATATCAACTCACACAAGCCACAAAATGCAACACCAAGTGCAAGAGATCAAACCTAGAGCCAAAGCACAATGATCTTCCTTCACTCTCCTTCCCAAACCCTAATGTCCCCAAGATTTGGTCTTAGAGGGCAAGTAGGAAGAGTAGAAGGTCTTGAAAGGCTAAAGGATGGTTGTGGCGGCGATAGGGTTCCAGATTCTTCAAATACGAGTCGGGGGTCCCCTTTTATAGGGGTTCCGACAACTAACTGTTGCCAACCACTCAAATCTGGACTAGTCCGGCCCTAGACCACGGACTAGTCCGGCCCCTTGGGACCACCGACAATTTGATGTCACAAATCGACAAAAGAGGTGATGTCCCCGCCAAATGTTTGAATTTCAAACGGTCATGGCAACCCGGACTAGTCCGGCCAAAAATAGACTAGTCTAAAGTGGAACAAACTGCTTTAGTCCGGCTGAAAACGGACTACTCTGGGAGTGCTCGGACTAGTCTGACCCCTAAGGCGGACAAGTCCGGCCTCCCAGGACTTGGCTCGGGATCTCACACTAAGGTCAGAACGGACTAGTCCGTACACGAACAGACAAGTCCTAACTCGGACAGAACCCTTTAGTCCATCCCAAAACGGACTACTCTGGGGGTCTGGACTAGTCCGACCACTGTGGCGGACAAGTCTGGCCTCCCAGGACTTAGCTCAACAAACTCTCACCAAGGGGAGAATGGAGTAGTACGTACCCGCACGGACAAGTCCAAACTCAAACAGAGACCTTTAGTCTGTCCCAAAACGGAATAACCTGACCATCTGGACTAGTCCGGCCTACGGCCCGGACAAGTCCGATCCTTGGGGATTTTCTCTCACAGGCTTGTCACTTAGGTTTTTCTCTCAACCACCACTTTGAGCCCTCTTTGATGATCTCAATGCACTTGATACACACACCCTCACACTGATATGGCTAGTCTAAACTCAACACACTAGAAGCCCTAGTTTCTATGCTTGAGTCTTCGACACCCGTTTAAACCTTTTCCTTTTTGAGGGATTTTGTCTCATTTCAATAATCACACTTGTCCTTAAGATCAACTCAGCTCATTAGTCTCTTAATTGTCATCATCAATCATCCAAAACCCATGGGGATGCCTAGATGCACTTTCAGAAAAACTTTTGATCATTGTCTGGAAAATTTAGACAAGGTCTTACAAAGATGCCAAGAGAAGGACCTTGTACTTAATTGGGAAAGTGCCATTTCATGGTCTGTGAAGGAATCGTTATTGGACACTTAGTGTCCGGGAGAGGGATAGAGGTGGACAAAGCAAAAATCAAGGTCATTGAAAAACCTCCACCTCCTATCAATGTTAAGGGAATCCGCAACTTTCTAGGTCATGCGGGGTTCTATCGACGATTCATCAAAGATTTCTAAAAAGTCACTAGACCCCTCACTAACCTATTAGCTAAGGAAGCTCCCTTTGATTTTGATGATGAATGCCTTAAATCATTTGATACACTCAAAAGGCACTCATCTAAGCTCCAATCATTCAACCTCCCGATTGGACGCTGCCATTCGAAATCATGTGTGATGCTAGTGATTTTGTTGTTGGTGCGGTCCTTGGCCAAACCAAAGATAAAAAAGCATCATGCAATAGCCTACGCTAGCAAAATTGTGACAGAAGCTCAACTCAATTATGCCACAACCAAAAAAGAGCTCTTGGCTGTAGTTTTTGCTAATGATAAGTTTAGGTCCTATTTGGTTGGAGCCAAGGTCATAGTGTACACAAACCATACTGCCTTGAAATACTTGCTCACCAAAAAGGATGCTAAACCAAGGCTAAGCCATTGGATTCTTCTACTCCAAGAGTTTGACTTAGAAATAAAGGATAAGAAAGGAGTAGAGAATTCTATGGCAGATCATCTCTCGCGTATGGAAATCACTCAAACCATGGACATTCCTATCAATGACATCCTACGAGATGATATGCTTGTCAAGGTGAATGATTCTCACTATTGGTATATAGACATCGTGAACTTCATGGCCACGGGATACGTACCACCAGGGGAAATAAAAAAGAAACTCATCTATGAGAGTCGTAGACACCTTTGGGATGACCCATACCTCTATCGAGTTTGTGCCGATGGCCTTCTTAGAAGGTGCGTCCCATCAATCGAAGGCACCAAGATTATTGAAAAATGCCATGCTATCCCTTATGGTGGCCATTACGATGTTTACCGTACCTAGGCAAAGATCTGGCAAAGTGGATTCTATTGGCCTTCTATGTATGAAGATACAAAAGAATTCATTCGCATATGTTGGACATGCCAAAAGCATGGAGGAATGTCAGCTCGCAATGCGATGCCCCTAACATATAATCTCCAAGTGGAATTACTTGATGTGTTGGGTATTGATTTCATGGGACCTTTCCCTATGTCCTATGATTGCGAGTATATCCTGGTGGCTGTAGATTATGTGTCAAAATGGGTCGAAGCTTTGCCATGCAAAAATGCTTATTCCAAGCATGCTAGGAAAATGTTCCATGATATCATTTTCCCATGCTTTGGCACTCCTCGTATGGTCATAAGTGATGGAAAGTTTCATTTCATAGATATGACCTTCCGAAACTTTTTGAGGGAGCTTGGTGTCCAGCATAATATTGCTACCCCATACCACCCACAAACAAGTGGTCAAGCAGAAACATCTAATAAGCAAATTAAGAATATTATGCAAAAGATTGTCTTGGAAATGGAAACGGGATAGAAGCATAAGCTACCCGACGCATTGTGGGCATACCGTACTACATACAAAAGTCCTATCAGCATGTCTACTTTCCAACTTGTTTATGGGAAGACTTGTCATCTTCTTGTAGAGTTGGAACATAGAGCCTATTGGGCCATCAAGCGGTGGAACATGGACCTTTATGATGCAGGAAAGCACCGACTGAAGCAACTTCCAGAGTTGGAAGAGTGGAGAGATAAGGCGTACCATAGTGCCAAAATCTACAAGGAAAGAACCAAAAGATGGCACAATACACCTAATGAGTTCAAACCTGGAGATAAAGTTCTACTCTTCAACTCTAGGGTTGAACTCTTTGGACATGGGAAGCTTAAAAGTAAATGGGAAGGACCCATCAATGTAGTAGAAACCTCATCCCATGGTGCAATCACACTCTAAGGTGGTGATGATCAGTTATTTAAAGCGAATGGACACCGACTCAAATTATTTCTTGAATCCCAGGAGGTGGAGATGGAAAACAAAATTGACATGATAAATATTATTGATTTTCACGCCGTTTGTTTAAATTCTAACTAATTTCTCTGCGTCTAATTAATGGGCTCATCCAATTAATCATCCATGAGGCCCATTAAGCCAACCCTCGAAAACCTAGCCCGAACGGAGCCAGGAAGTGTTCAGTCGAACCCTAGGGTCGGCCGACCTCCCCCTTGTGCCTTTGGATTTCTGTTTTCTCATGCAGACTCTCTGGACGTATCCCAACAAGACTCTCGGTGCTATCATACTTTTCCCGCTTATTTATTGACGGGGACAGAGAGGGGGATCTTGCACCATCCAAAAAATCCATCTCCTGTTCCTCCCATCCAAGTCATGGCCGATAAGAAATTGTGCCTCATGCCTCCTCTAGCTCAACCTTGAACTTGAGCGGAGACATCATGCCGACCAATGACAAGTCCACCCTCGCTTTGGAGTCCAGCATGGCATTAGATGTCGTCCCTCTCGCCATGATCCTGCCACCGACGACGACTCCGCGTGGGTGTAGCACCACGCCTCGTGGTGCTGCACGGTCGCTCTCCCCTTGGAGGACACCCATGAAGTCAACAAAACCTTCACGTCGCCTGACACGGCTGGCCTTAAGTAAGTAACGACACATCTTTTTCCTGAAAAAGACGAGTCTCTCCCAAAGCTGTAGTCTAGCGAGGAGTTCATGTACATTCTGAAGACCAAGGACGGTGACGTAGTGAGCCACCACTGCAAGTCACCTACGTGTACCTCGCCTAAGCGTGTGGGAGGCCGCCTCATTATCCATGGGGTGTGCAAGCCTGAAGGAGGCTATACAAAAGGCTTATTAAAGCAAGTGGATAATGTGGCGATGGAGGAATCAACGAGCTCGTCACCCTCCAAGATTAGGCGTCGCCTCTCACCACCTGCCATCAGAGGGCCACCTGGCCAATTTGAGGACGGCGACAGGAAATCTCCTTGTGCCCCTAAAGTGGCACAACTTTCTAAGGAGTTAGCTTCTCTCCGTTCAGAGAACAAGAAGCTATCGGACTTAGTGGCTGAAGGGCACATCGAGAGGACGGAACTAAAGGATGATCTCATATCCCTCAAGGAGGAGATTGATGGTGTTCGCCGTGGTATGGGCGCCAAGCTGCGACACATATGCAATGCTGTTAGGAAGCCCAACATCTACAACGCTCCATAGTTTAGATGTCCCGACCACATAGGATGCTTACAAGTTTAGTTTAGTTTTATTCCAAATTTTTATTTCATTAAATATACATTGAATAATGTAAGAATCCCCACTATTTGAATTCAATAAAATGAACTTACCAGTTCATCTAACCGGACAAAGTTCCATCTTTAGTTTATTTTTTGTGAATGAAAGAATTCAGGGAACAAGTGTGGGGGAGGCACCCCAAATTCGCGAAACCCCGACGTGCAAAAATAGTGTTGCATCTCGAAACACGTCGCAACTGAACATACGACTCGACACGTCGAAACTGAGCAACAGAGAGGCCAGAAGGATGTTGGCCGAACCCCTCTGGTCGGCCGACCTGGTGCAAGCCCCACACGGCTCCGTTTCGCTCCACAAATATGGTTTGGATCTCCTACCCCTGAATATGCATGCTACATTACTGTTTTAGTTGATTTAATATTTAATATTGGATATTTGAAAGAAATTCAACTGAACAATTTAGAATGTAAAACTTGATAGTCAAAATTTGCTTGAGCTGAAAATTTGAATACTTTGTATTTCGATTTATTGCCTTGTTTATGATTCCCACAAGCAAAAATAGGAAAATCACATCATCTAAGTATTTGACTAGTGCGATATGGTAAATGATTTATTCGAGGAGATATCTTGCTTGAAATTGATTTTGATGTTTGCACAATTTGGAGTCTTGAACTTTGCCTGATCCTCTCATTGGAAATTTAAATACCCACCACGACCATATGATACAAGTTCTTGAAAAACCACATGCATATGCCACTTTGTTTTTCATTGAACTTTGTCAAACTCGTGACCCAATTGAGTGACATGCATGAACTTTTTGACTTAATAATTCTTGTGCACCCTATTCATGCAAAATTCCTCACATTGAGAATTTCCATCCACCATTCATCCATCGAATAAATAAACTCCATACATTTTGGTCATCAAATTCTCTTTAGAAAAATAAAAAGGAGTAGAAGACATGGCTACGAAAAAAATCATCCACTATTCAAAAGAGGAAGTATGCCAAAAAAAAGGAAAGAAACAGAAAGAAAGTAGCCATGTTTCATCCTTAAATAGAGAAAACCATGGAGTCCACAAAATATCCATTCCATTCATGTGCACAAGAATTTTCTTTGTCAATTTGTTTGTTGCATAAGTCTCTCATAGGATCATGTTTTTGACTTAGTAATATATGAATTACAATGTGTGCCACATTTTATCTCTACCAAGCTCCAGATATAGCCATATTTAATATAGGGACAAAATTGGCACAACATGCCAACGTGAGGATAAAAACACTTGAGAGACTTGAGAGATTCCAAATGAGAGATAAGGACAATTGTTTCTTTTACTTTCCCAATACAGCAAATCGTCAGATCATTTCGGTAGGGGAAGATCCAAAAGAACTACATTCCAACCATTCTACTCTTTGAACATCCAAGATTGATGTGATAGCCACATTCCACAAAGGGAATTCATGAATTGAGGTATGAGTTGAAATATCTAGTATTCTCTCTTTCTAACTTATGGAAAAATTTATGACAACACCTTAGTTCTTTTTCTTGCCTTCACTCGAGGACAAGCAAAGGAATAAGCGTGGGGGAGTTTGTTGATGGTCCTTAAGTGCCATATTTAGACCGTCAATTCAACTCATAATGTGCACAAAAAATAAACACAACGTAGTGGTAAGGTTAAAAACCTAACCAATTCCACAAGTGTTGGTGTTTATTTGTATGCAGGTGAATGTAGACTCAAATAACCAAGACATGCAGGGAGTAATCCATAAAATTGAATTTTGACGAATCAGACGATGCCATGTGTCATCACATGGATCAAATGACCCACAAACAAAAGTATCCGAGGCCATCCAAGGGTGCAGCACCCATATAAAGGGATGGTACCCACCTGGCTGAGACCTGGAGAAAGCACAATCCCAAGTGTTGGCTCCTCCCGACTTGAAGAAGTCAGTGGTGACTGATTCGCGTGCATTTGGTGGCGGGAACCGACCCTTGCCCCCCTATAAATAGCACTCGACACCTCACTTCACACACACACCAAAAGTTGAGAATAGAATACCACTCCTAAGGTCTAGAGTAGTCCTAGAGGTGGCCAAGTAGAAGTTGAGTGTGGTGAGAGTTTAGGAGAAGGAGGCTTGGGCTTGTCAATTCCCTCTTCTACACTTGTACCCCTACAAAGGTGTTATTCAAATCAAGTAAGCCCTTTGTGAATTCAATTCAAGTTTGATTCTCAATTCATAGTAGTTTGCACAAGTAGTTACTTGTGGGTTCATTGCTTTAATTTAGATGCTCTAGTTGTAGCTTTGTGTTCGAAACAACTAGATATGTGATTTAGAACGTAAGCGATGTGATTTAGAACGTAAGCGTGGTGCTTAGGTTAGAAATCACCAGTGAATATCTCATAGACCCATGGATTGAAGAGGTAGGCAATAGGTGGTGACAGCTCTATTTGTCTTTAGTAATCCTCCATGTTCGGCTATGCCATATGCTCTTGGCGGGAGTCGTCCTAGTGTTGCTAGGGGTAAATCCGTGCCCAAACCAAGCAGCGACCGGAAATTCCTTTGAATTAGAATAAATACTTTTAATTCCTCTCTCTTCCTTTCCTACAAAACAACTTTATGTCCTTGTGTGGATTAGTTCATAAGATTAACACACACGTTCTTTGGATTTGACACCCTTGGGAATACTCTTAAGGGGAAGTGTTATGCGACAGTTTCTGTGCGTTTGTGGATTTTTATTTGTGACGTACGAAACATCAGCAATAAGACATCTTCTCAGACGGTTATTACTGACGAACCGCCTGAGATAAATCATTTGCTCAGGCGGTTTTTAATTAGGAACCGCCTAAGAAGATATGAATCTATATAAGATCGCTCGATCTCCTTGAAAAAAACTAACCGAAGAGATTTCAGTTAGACACCGTCTGGCTGCCAAAATTTCCTTTGCCGCCGAGCCCTCGCCGCCGTGCTTCATCCTTGCTGCCCCTCGCTATCGAGCTTCCACCTCACCACGCACCCTCACCGCTGAGCTTTGTCCCTCCTCCCTTCTCCGTCCCCTGCGCTGCCTCCTTCCCTCCTCCTTCCTTGTGTTGCCTCCCTCCTCGCCCTCGCTGCCGCAGCCCTGCGCTCCCCGTGCAGCCCGTCACTACCCCCACCATGCGCTGCCCCCTCCCCACTGTCCCCTACCGCAGACGTCGGCGTGGAGCCCCCCTTCCCCCATTCCTTATTGTGGCACAATGGCACACAAGCACAAAATAACTTCTGGTAGTGGTAGATATTGTTTTTTTCTCCCAAACCATGTTTAACGAATGTAGATCCATTGAACTCTGAAGCATGAATATTTGATCCATTGTTCAAGTAAGTTACACAATGGCAGCTTTCTCTAGTGGCATCATTAGAGGAACTAGTAGATTTAGAATCATCCATCTCATCAGTTCCTAACATAGATAAATTCAGTGTCATACCATGTTCCACATATTCATTGTTTTCAACACCATCTTTGCCCAAATGTGCATCTCTAACCTATAATCTGGCAGAGAATGTGGTCTCTGACAATTTATCAGACAACAAACTGGCATGAAGAACCTCCAAAGGAGAAGCAGCATGAGCATTCTCCTCACAAGTGTTTTCTGATGCCAAATTTAGCCTTTTGTGGGTTGCACGCCCATACAATTTCCTTTTCCTGCTTTTTTCCTTTTAGGAGTCCTTGGAGAACTGTCATTATGATGCAAAATATTAGAATCTAGTCTCAGAGTAGCAGTAACAGGTCTGAAAGACTTCCTTGCAGCCACATGGCAGGGAGGAGTCCGCGTCAGTTCGCCGCAGAAAATTTTCCTATGCCGAGACTGCTCTAAGGTGTTTCCTACATATCATCTTCAATTGAAATCTGATTTGGAGGAGCCCCCCTTCCCCCATTCCTTATTCTGGCCAGTTGATACCACATCATTACATTGGATGGCATCCGTATTAGGTTCAGGCTTAGGCTCCTGGTTTGCAGATGGTTTGACTAGGGTGAAGCGTCGAGAGGTGAGATGGACATAGCATAATCATGCGCCTCTAGTTTAGGTTTAGTTATTTAAGATACACAAGGAACCCCTTTACTAGATTCCCTCTTAGGATGTGATTTGACATATTTGGATGCTAAGTATTGTATTTTTCAGTAGGATGTGATTTGACATCATGTTATAAAGCATTTATTTTTGTAGCTTTCATTGAAGTGGGACATATTTTTTGTCTTATCAGTTCTAGCATGGAAAGCCTTAAGAAGACTGATGCTGGTAGTAACAATGAAGAAGTCAATATGGAGTTTAGTGACTCCAGTAGTTCAGGCTTGTTTCACAGTCCATCGGATCATTTTCCAAATATAAAAATTAAAAGGACTTCAGAGTATCTCGATCCGGAATATGATCCTACTGGCGAGGTATGGATCAGGAATCTTAACTCTAGGAGTTTAAGTTAATATTGGTTGTCAAGTATATGAAGTCTTATAATTCTTTTCTACCTAGCTTAATCGCGAAGACAACAAGGTGACTTCGGCTCCTAAAACCGCAAAAGTTTTTCCAATGGTTGAATCCTCAGATTCACTCAAGTGAAAATGAGGGCAACGAGGTCCCAATAAGGGTCCATTTAACTGCATCATATACATAACAAGTGTCAGTCCAGGTGGGCTTCCCCAAGAACCACTTGATTCAGTTGCAAAGTATCGAAATGCATGCGGTTGTCTTTTTAGTGACCTCGTGCCGATCACAACCGAGAATTGCAGAAAATTCCTTAACGAGAACAAGAATGAGTTGTAAGAGAAGATAAAGAAACAATTCAAGTTCCCAAAAGGCACACAAGAAGTTGTCAAGAAAGCCACATTGGTCTCTTGCGGCAAGAAGTTTCGTGGCTGGAAGAGTGAAATGAATGCTTATGTTAAGGCCAATAAGGTCCCTAGCCTGAAGAAGATGGGAAAAATCACACAAGCTCAGTGGCAAGAATTTGTTCGTCAAAAGACCACACCTAAGGCTATAGCCCTAAGTGAATCTAGGTTAGATCTTGCCAAAAAGAACAAATACCATCATCGCTTGTGGTCTGCCGGATATGCCCCCAAAGTTGAGAAATGGAATAAAATATTAGAGGAAATTGTTAGTAAGGGCAATCCTCACCTATTGGAAGGCTGCGATGAGAGAACTCAGCAGTGGGTCTTTGCTCCGTCAGGTTTGACCGACCAGGGCAAACATGAAAAGCCCGACTCTATGAACGAAGTAGAGAAAAAAAACAAATAAGTAATTGAAAAGCAACAGAAGGGTCTCTTCAAGCCGAAGAGGGAGAATGACCAACTTACAGCTATCCTAGGAAACCCTGAACACAGTGGACAGGTTCGAGCAATCTTTTCTCAGATGTCCTAGATAGATGGTTTCCCAAATGATAAAGAGTCATATAGAAGATGTGAGAAGTTCAAGAAGACACTTGATGAAACGATTGCTCAAAAGGTCAAGGAATCTGTGCAAGAAATAATGGATGAATTTAGAGAATTGGGAAAATTAGCGCCACCGAATAAAGCCATAGTTCCCGTGGCAAAGGAGCTTTTGGTATCTCCAACTGCCTACTCTAGCAACGTAGGTCCTGTGCCAGGCTCAGGGTCAAGCCATAAGTTCCCTGTCGATGATATTGTTAAGGACAAATCTTTTCATCTTCTTGTCCCGATCGCCAGAGCAGAGAACAAAACCAAACAGGTTGTCACTGCTATGACAAATCTTAATTGTGACTTCAACGACAATTTACTTCCGCTGTATTATGCCGTGTTGCAAGTTCTTCAGATCATTAATAATGATTATGAAGATTATGAAATAGACCATATCACACCTGAGGGGATCATGACTCTGGGGCAGGCTATCAACCAATTAATCCTTTGACACTGACACAATATCGTGTTGGACGATGAGCCAATGTCTAGCCTTGTCGCATCTCAAAAGGCTGCAACCCCGTCTTCTTCGCCAAAAGTCCAGGAAGATCCACTCCCGCTATGTCCCAGCAAGGATGATAGTAACCTTGCTAGTAAAGATAACCAAGAGCAACTAGTTGAACAACAGCTTGAAGCAGTACCAGAGCAATCTTATAGTAGAGAGCAACCAGTTGAGCAACAACTTGAAGCAGCAATAGAGCAAGCTGCTGGTAGTAAAGAGCAATAAGTTGAACAACAGGTTCAACAACATGCTAGTGTCCAACTTTCAATGACTACTCCCCGGTCAGTGCTTGTGAAAGTTAGCTAATACAAAAATAAAAAACCTTCTAAAGAAGTGTCACAATATCTGAAAAAATTGAAGGAAAAGATTGGAACATCTAATGCATCTCGTGCTTCACATGAGCCATCATTAGAAAATATTGAGGAGTGGGAAGAAGACGGTGTGAAATATACTCGAGAGACAGCTTTAGTTAAACCAGGAGTTCCAATATATAAGATTTAGTATGTTCCTCCAGAATATGAGAATGGGAAGCCGTTCATGACATCGGTACAACTTCACAAACCACCTGTATCGCTCAAAAGAATGCATGAGTGGTACATCACTGCCAGCATAAAATATGATCTTTCTTACGTCACATTTTGTGTGCCAAAACAAGCATTCTAGAGCATTGGAGAAGATAAATGAGCCCTCCCCTTTGAAGATCTACATAGCCTTTTCCATCGAGGCATGTTCAAAATCAACCTGGTACTCGTCTGGTGCTTGTAAGTGTCTCTAATAGTTCGTATTTGCTTTTCTTACTACACGCATACACATGTCATGAGACTATAACAATTCTGGACTTCTTCAATAAGATGTAATACATGGATAATGAAAAGCTGAACAACAAGACAGGTATCCTTGACACTACAGTGATTGCAAAGTCGAAATTCGACTTTCAGGTGGACGGAACTCAGAAGAGTACAAGCACTTGACAAAAAAAAGAATTTGAAAAATCAATTACGAACCAAAAGAAGGAGAAAAAGACAAGGGTTGCATCTTACATAGGACATTCCATGTTTAACTTTGTCAGAGATGGCAAGGACCACATAAAAGCTCCGTACCACTTTAAGTAAGTTCGACACATGACATTGAAATAGCAACTATTGCTAATTGTTAACTTAACATGTGTGTTTGTATGTGTGCAGTAAACACCGGGTTTAACAACGGTCTTGGACTCAGCAGATTACTCACCAGATCATTACAAAGATTTCCTTTCCATTTTGAAAACATATGGTTATTCGATACTTTTAGTTTACACACATTTAGAATTGACAAGTTTCATATGAAATTCCTTGTATTGTAGCGTTTGGCGGTTTTATGCGAAAAAACTTGGCGGCCAGAGACCTCCTAATAAGGATGCATTGCACATATCAACATATTATCCTTGTCCCAAGTAGCGTCCTGGGAGCGTCTTATGCGGGTATTATGTATGCGAGCATCTTCGACCGCCTACGAATATAGAGTGAATCGTGATGATGTAAGTTATCCTTAATGTCGATATTGTATTTTCTTACTTTTGAGTTTCATTTTCATTGTAACTAGCATATTTTAATACTTATATTGTTTTATCATTGTCACTAGCACATTCTAAACCTTGTTATGTGTTTCATTGCAGCACACAAAGAATGTGAACGAAGAATGACCGGTTTCTATAAGTATACCTAGTGGAGGAGTCGATAAGATTGCGAGTCAACAGTGTCACTTCATGCGTCACATAATTTTCCACCGAAGAGGGTTGTTCTTCGATGCAACTGTGTAATAGCTGATGTGCCAGAACTTTGTCAGTATGAGCATCGAAAAAGTTTTTAGTGAAACTTGTAAACTATGAATTGAGATGTACCGTACATATGTATATGAGATGAATTTTTGGTGATTTTTTGTCGATGATGCTTGTAAGAATATATTGTTTCTACTGTGTGTGAATGCTCATCTTCTATGTGTGAATGTGCATATGAAATTGACCTAGAAATTAGAAATAACAACAGGCAGTGCGGCATGGTGTATACTTTGTCACATGCGGTTCTTTACCTATAGCTAGCTGGCTGTGAAATTATGTTATAATAGGCGGCTAGTCATAGGTAAAGAACCACCTGACATAACTCCATTATTATAGTCGGTTATGTGAGACCTATGTGTTGAATATATTGGGCATTATGTTAAACGTGTAGGTTTACATGTAAAGTTTTGAATATACTCGAGAATGACACTTCACACTGTCTGAACTTTTGCTGCACATGAGATGCACGTGTTTTGCGTTTCGGAATGTCCAAACTTTTCTCGTACATTGCATAGCGGCTACTTTGGACTGTACAATTTTTCATTTACCGAAATATTCGTGTGGCTATTATCTTTTTAACTTGCAATGTTTCAAACTCACTTTACACTTATAGGAATATTTGATTAGTATTCTTTTACTATGTTTTTGATGTGTTTTGGCTGATCATGGTGGACATTATCTTGCTATGTTTGCAACATGCTTATGTGAGGTGCTCACATAAGATGTTGTGGTTATCGGACTAATGTGAGTCAAGTCGAGGACTTATGCTCGGAAAAATTGGTTGTTTGTTCATGTGCAGGTGTTGCTTGAGGTCAAGACATGGCTGGTGACGGGATCCATTGAACTATTCCTAGGAAGAAGATGAGGTTCAAAAACCAAGTTCGGGAGGAATTAAGGTTGAGTTGATCGGAGGTCACACAACATGTTTGGGTCAAGAACAATACATATGAAGGTATTGTGGACATTGTTGGTAGGTGCTTGCACGTGTGCAAGGCGTGCATGGATTTGGAAACATGGTTCCAAGGCTTGATGAAGTGAAGTGGATGTAAAGTATTGGTCGGAAAGGTCCAACTAGCTAGATTATGCCTCAGGCTGCGGCTGAGGTGGTTATTGTTTGTTTATGGAAGGTTTAGAGTTTGTTCTGGTTAGGTTTCATGGTGAGCATGAAGTTGAGTTGTTTTAGGAATGTTTGGTATGTTCCTAAGATGTTTGCAAGTCTTAAGATTGCTTCTATCTGCGTATAGAAAAGTCTTGAGCAGTTATAAAAAGTTTCAGTTGAAACTGAGTAGGATTAGAGTCCTTGTTAGGATTGGGTTGGCTTGAGGGCTGGTTATAAAAGCAAGGGAGGCCAGAGCTCATGGTGAGGCAACTTTAGGCTGTCTCTCTTGTGTTTTGGTCAATAAAATTCGTAGTTTATAGGAGCTTTTTTGCCTTGTTGGTCCGACTTGTTTCAGATAAGTATTTCTCGTCGAGTTTCTGCATAGCACTACGTTGCTTTGATGTTTTTATCATAACTCCGGTTTTAAGGATCCAATGGATGTGATTCTTTTTGGGCTGTCTTCACAACTTGATTATCTTTTATGTGTGAAAATTTCATGATCATTGGATATTTTGTTTTCGATCTACACGAGTTTCTGTGCAGTATTGTAGATCTGGTTTTTACTCGGTAGAACAGATTGACCTTTGTTCGATCTTTCGATCATAACTTGAGTTTTTCTCGATGATTCTTCGTGATTCTTGTTGTCATGTCTTCGTGACTTGATTCTTTATTATATATACTACTTTTTTTCATGGTTCAACATGTTTAGATCAGTTGCACAAATGGTTTCTTAACAGAATAATTTTTTGCCGAGGGATTTTTGTTGCTTCCGCTGAAAAAGTTGTAAATCTACCATTCACCCCCCTCTGGTAGCTTTTCACGTGCTCTTCAATACTAAATTTGTATAAGTCCACGGTGCTCTAATATTTGTGATTTGCGTGTGTTTTGACTAACCATCATGGAGAAATAATCCACAAAACCATGTGTGTTTAGTGGCAATGATTTTAAGGTTTGGAAGGCAAAAGGCTTCACAATATGGGAAACGGTGTACAAGCCTTATGACGTACCGCAAAACGATCAAGTCATGGCTACTAACATGAGAGATGTCAACAACAACAACAAAGCGCGAAACTTGATCATACATGGATTGACTCAAAGCGACTTCAATCAAGTTGCACACCTTCGATCTGCGTACCATGTTTGGAAAGCTCTATGTGATTATCATGAAGGATCCAACACTATCAAGGAGGTAAGACAAGACATGTTAAAGAAACAATACATGCGCTTCGAGATGCAACCCATTGAGTCAATCGATGACCTCTTTGCTCGCTTTAACAAAATTCTCAACAACTTGCGTAGTGTCAACATTAATTTTTTAGATGCTGAGAATGCTAAGCAATTACTAAGTGCTTTAGACATGTTAATTTGGAAGGTGAATGTTACATCTATTCGTGAATCCACTGTCATGAGTACACTTACATTATATGTGCTATATTCCAAGTTAAAAACTCACAAAATTAAAATAATCTCACGTAAGAATCCCAACAAGTCTCTTGCATTTGTTTCACAACGTGACACGACTTGCTCTAGTCAATCTTCATCATGTGGTACACTTGCTTTGCTGTCCTCTCTAACCTTTGAACAGATTGAGGAGTTTCCAGAGGAGGAGCTAGCACTTCTTTCTACTCGATTTTCAAAAGCATTGCAAAATGTGAGAACTCAAAGAAGAGGAAGTGGTGTTTCTCATCAACGATTTAAATGCGGTGAGTTTGGATATTTTCGTACAAATTGCCCTAACCTTCAGGTTGTACTCCCAGTAATGAGAAGCAAGCAAAATTCATGTCCTCCTCTACAAACAACAACAAGAAGAATGGTTTTACAGGTCACCAATTGTTAAACAGCTTTGTCTCTGCACTTCAAGAACTTGCCTCGAGCGATGTGGACATCGGAAGTGACGAAGATGAAGAGAATTTGGCAAACATGTGCTTCATGGCGGGAAAATCAAGATCAAGTATGGAGGAGGCAGAACACAACAACAACGATGAAGAGGTATGTCCCAGTTGTGAAGAAATGTGTGATGCTATTTTTCGTGCCACTGTTATACTTAAGAAAATGACAAAAAACTTAGGGACAATGTTGTTAAATTTGAATCACTAGAAACTAAAATTAATCGTTTTAAAACTTTGATTCTTAGTGATGATTCTTGTTCCTCATGTGAGCTTATATATGAACAATTGTCCTCTTTAAGAAGTACACACATGTCCACACTTGACAAACTTGAACTTGAAATTGACAAGAACAGAAAGCTTGCTGCACTTAATGATAAAATCTTGAAAGATGCTTGATGTTCTACAATTGATTTGCATTGTTCTACTTGTAATGATCTTGATAAGAAACTACATGATGCTTGTTGATATTTACTATGCACTACTAACAATTCATCCCTAGCAGGAGTGCCAAAAATGCTTGTTAATAGATTTTAGTTTACACATGTAAATCCGCAAGTGCACAGAATCTATCGATGTAGCATTTCCCCTTTTAGAGTATTCCGTAAGGGTGTCATTTATATTCTCCTGAAGGAAGCCTAGGTGTAAGCAAAGCAATCATCAAATGGTGAGGTTAGGTTGGTCTAGGTAGAGTTCTAGCAAGGATGGATAAATGATAGTTTGGAGGTAGTGTGACACACACAAGAGCATTCTATCCTAAGGGGGGTAAATGAGGTAAAGAGGGACTAGGCTAAGAGTTAGGTAGAGACTCCAAATATGCTTCTAATGTACATATACATAGGCTAAGTTAGTTACTAATGATCATATTAATTATGAATTTTCATGCTAAGTGGATTCACACATCGGGCACGGGTTTACCTCTAGCAATACCAGGACGACTCCCAACAAGAGCCAATGGCATAGCCGAACATGGAGGATTACAAAGGACAGATAGGACTGTCACCGCCTACTGCATACCTCTTCAATCCATGGGTCTACGAGACATTCAACGCTACTCATCTATCCTAGCACCATGCTAGCATATTAAGTAATTGTCTTAAGAGCCTAGGCATAAGCCATCCTAAGGCAATGAACTAAATCATCGTTGAACCAATGTTAATTCATAACATAAGTGATTCACATTAACATAATCATGTCATAGCTAATTAGACTATAGTGGGGGTTTGTAGTGTTTATGATGATATAATGATAATGACATAGCATAATCATAAATACTACTCCTACCACATACATGGAATCCACAATCAAACAAGAAATGCTTCATCCAAGTGTATGAACAATGAAAAATGGAAGATAACATCTTTATTAAGAGTAGAGTCACAAATACAAATAGGAATATAAGAGCCATACCTTTCCCAATTACGAATTGGGAAGAGACTCCTTCTACTCCTCTTCTACTTGGACTATGGACTAGAGACTCTCCTCTCTACAGCCTGTACCCCTCTAAACCTATGGAGAGTAGTGGATACAATGGATGAATACTCAAGTGGTGTGTGTTGAAGTGAGAGGTCCTTTTTATAGCTTGGAGAAGGGTCGGTTCCCGCCACCAAAAGTACATGAATCAGTCACCCATGACCTCTTCAAGCCAGGAGGAGCCAACACGTGGCATTTGACTGTGTTTGGCGCCAGGACCTAGTCGGCCAACTAGGGGGGTCGGTCGACCTGGTCTTGGCTCCTTTTGCGGTGTGCTTTCTCTAGGTCTCTGCCAGGTAGGTCCCATTCACTGTTATTGGTGCTACACCATTGGATGGCATCGGATACTTCTGTTTGTGGGCCATTTGATCCATGTGGTGCCACATGTCATGGCTTGATTGGCTGGGATGGTATTTATAGGATTGCTCCCCCTCTTTTACTTCATTTCCTGTAATAATTCTCTGCATGCACTATTTCTCCAAGGACAAGTGGAATAGGTCAAATAGAAATGTGATGTGTGCAAGAAATGTCAATTCCTGCGCATAATTGAGTTATATTAACGGGTGAAATTGGTATATAACAGCCATCAACAATGCTATTAATGAGATTTCTATATTGAACAATGCTTTACGTTCTCATGAAGTTAAATATTGTTCTAATTGCAAACTAAAAGGAAAAACTTCATGTGAAAACTGTCTAGACTTGTCTAAGAAACTTGATGACATGAATAGGCCACTAGAGCAATTTTGTAATGGGAATAATAATCTGAACTTGCTGCGGAATTCCTCTAAATCATGTAATGATAAAACTGGTTTAGCTTTTGATTCTCATGCTCATGATAAGGCACTTTCACCTAAAATTGTAGAGTCACTAGTAAGTGGTTTGATTCAAATAGTTCCTAAACATAAATAAGTGGTTTTCAAATCCACAGGGTGTTGTCTCATTCAGTTTCTAATAAACATGTTGCTTGGTCATATAGACATGTACACAAAGTTAAATTTCATTGTACCTACTGTGGTAGAGATGGTCATGTCACATATTTTTGTTATAGACTAGATAAACAACAGAAAAAAGGAAAGAAATCAAGCTAGATCTCATAACTCTCATGCAAGATTTGTTGCACATGCTGAATCAAAAGTTAGAAACATGCAACCTGCTGTAATGAGCAAAAACATGCAAAGTTTGCTCCCAAACCTACTGTTTTTCGTGCTACACATATAACACCTTGTAGGTCAGTAGTTGGGAACAAGAATTATCAAAATTTGGCTCATAAACCTGCTGATTTATCTCAGTTTTTAAGTGTTATTCTTGCTGGACATCGTGTGACTCAGTACTAGATTCCTAAATATCTTTTGACTAACCCTAGTATTGAGTCATCAAAGTATTGTGCTTCTATGTAGGTCACACTCTTGAGGAAGGAGAACATTTGGATTGTGAATTCAGGTTGCTCACACCACATGACCGGTAACAAAGAATGGTTATCCTCCCTCTCTTTTGTGTCACGTGTTTAGAATGTTACTTTTGTCAATAATTCTTCAACTCCTATAATTGCTAGGGGTTCAGTTAGAGTATATAATTACTACACTTTGAAGGATGTGGCACTTGTTAAAAATCTGAAATACAACTTTGTTTCTGTTTCACAATTGCTAGGTGAAAATCTGGAAATCGTTTTCACTAAAAATTGCTACAAGCTTGTAGATTCAAATAGTGAGCTTATTTATAACATGTCTTAGTTTCGAAGAGTTTTTAAGCTGATTTTGATATGTCATCCTCTAAGCATAGGTGTCTAGTTGCTAATGATTCAAAAGACTTATATTTTCTGCATCGTAGACTTGGTCACGTAGGCTTTGATCATCTAACACGTGTTAGTGCTCTTGATCACATACGTGGGCTGCCTAAGCTTAAAGGGGACAAAGAAATTGTGTGCTCTTCTTGTAGACATGCTAAGATGGTTGCAGGTTCACATGCTCCTCTCACTATGACTATGACCATGACAATTGAACCGGGACAACTTTTGCACCTTGACACCGTAGGTCCTTCACTGTTCAATCTTTTGGAGGTAAATGATATGTTTTTGTGATTGTTGATGATTATTCTAGATACTCTTGGGTTTACTTTATTGCATCTAAGAATGAAGCTTTTAGTCACTTTCTAACTTTATTTCTTAGATTATCAATTGATCACTCAGGATCTTTAAAAGCAATTAGAAGTGATAACAGAATTTAAAATTCAATCATTTGATCACTTATGTGCTGAAAATGGAATAGATCATCAATTTTATTCACCCTATGCACCTCAACAAAATGGTGTCATAGAGAGAAAGAACACAACCTTAGTTGGGATTGCTAGCACTATGCTTGATGAATATCAAACTCCTAGGAAATTTTGGGCTGATGCAATTGCAACCGCTTGTTATGTCTCAAATCGTGTTTTCTTCCGTGCTAAGCTAAGAAAAACACCATATAAACTTTGGCTTGGACATAGGCCTAGTGTCACACACTTCCGGATCTTTGGTTGTAGATGCTTTGTTAAGAAACATGGTAATCTTAATAACTTTGAACCTAGATCTGTTGATGGCATGTTTGTTGGTTATCCATCTCATACTAGAGGCTACGTTGTGCTTTTACTTGACACTAACAAAATTGTGGAGACTTGTGTGACACCCGGTTCCGAAAAAGAACCAAGCGAACGCATATGTGTGCCCAGGACGTTCAACACACATACACGAGTGCATTCACAAAAGAGTATACAGAAAATTACCACAGAACAAGATTAATTAACCAAATTTTATTAAACAAACCATATTATCCTCGGATACAAGATCTAATGAATATTAATGACAAGTTCAACTAATGCAGCAGAAATAAACTAAATAAGCAAACTAAACAGCTAGGCAGCATAAGCAATAGGGTATAGCGCAACTCCATTCAACACCACAGGCAAAGCTTACGGTAGACACGGCCTAGAACTCCGCATTATCGCCATTAAACTCCCAATCCTGACCTGCAACTATGGGGGGAGGGGGGATTGCAAGAGTGAGTACATGTCGTACTCAGCAAGTGTGAAAAGTATGACATGTGGCTGATTCAAATGACGAATATAATAATGGTAAAGTTTGGAAAAGTACATTAAAACATTCGAAAAGAAATGTACATCATGTATGTGAAATAATCCTATCATAAACCATGATTAATAACATAGTACCAATCCATGTTCCATATCCATCATCTATATACCAATAACCATATTCAATACCAGAATTTAATTCATAACCATCCATAATCATAATACCAACCATAACCATAATACCAACCATAACCATACCAAGTCCCAATTTTCCTCTAATCATGTGAGGGTCCAGGTTGCTCATAACCGAAAGCACGGCTATCATGATAGTTTTAGACACACTCTGCAGAGGTTGTACCGCTTTACCCACGTGTTTGTGATTTCATCACCTTTCGATGACTATAGAATCTCAATTTTGCCGTCTCACACTTCCTTAGGTGTGTGGCCAAGAGATCACAAAATAGCTTTTACAAAGGGATTACTAGCCTATTTAGACCCCACTGAGGTTTCACCGGTGGCGATGTCTTACACTGAGCACATCTTCAACAAAGGGCCCCCTCTTGAGCCATTCGGATCCCAGGGTAGTCCCACCAATCATCAACAAACCCAATCCGACTACCCCTTCCCCGAGCATCCTTAATGGTCCAAATAGCACTGGCAAAGCCCTAATTAATCAGCCACGCCGCACCCATACTTGGCCTCGTGGTGGCACTGTAAATCCTGGATGGTCGCTCCACAAACCGGTCCTTAGATCCAAAGCAAGCAAAACCACCATAACATCCAACCCATCCACGTACCAGGCTTGCTTAGATCACCCATTACCATATCATATTAACTAGTTCATGTTAACCATAATCTCACCCATACATAATTAAGTTGAGTGGTACAATTGTTTTTCTATCCCAGTTGATTAAGCGAAGCAAAAAGGTAAAAAGCCCTTCCCGACTCTCTATCATAATTCCAGGTGACAAGGTGGTCAAACAAAGCTAGTAAACTTCCTATCATAGGGTTCCTATCAAATTGACACAAGCATGCAGTTTTGCAAACAAAACATTTATTTCAAAACAGGATCAATATGCTTCAAGGACACTTGCCTTGCTCTTGGGATTGGTTTGGGTCAACTTCTTCAAACTCTTGGTGCTGGAGATCCTCCGCGGTACTCTCTAGCGCAAATCTGTCTAATCCGCACAATAAAAATACAACACAAGAAAAACAATCAAAGAGTGCACAAATATTACTTAATATGACATGACATGCATGATTGATGCAAATGCAAGGTAGAACTTGTTAATAAATTGCTTTTAATGGTTACTAACTAGTTCTAATAGATTTTAACAAGTTTATACAGGTTTGGGATTTGATTCAAATCAATTTTAGAAATAATTCAACCCAATTTAGTCAGCAAAATCGGACTAGTCTGTAGAAGGCCGGACTAGTCCGCACTTCGCAGAACTAGCAAACTAGGGTTTCCTAGATCGACGTAAATTTGGAGATTAGGGGTTGAATTCACGTAAGGAAAAGAGAATAGAAGGTATACCAGGTGTTTAGAACTCCAATGAATCAAGAAACTTGAAGGTAACACTTGGATATTGATGATCTAGGGTTGGTGATGAACTTGGAGATGAATTGGTGATGAAGAACAAAACTTGATGGAGATCTTGATCCTCTTTCGTTTCCTCCTCTTCTTCTTCTTGCTTGGGATCTCCTCCTCCCTCCTTGATGGTGGCTCTCCACGAACTAGGGTTTGGGTGGGGTGGAAAAGTGGCAAATAGATGTCAAGCCTAGGGTGGGGTTGTTTATATAGAGGTGGAGGCTAGGGTTAGATGGATTTCAAGTTTGAGAGGAGTAGAGGCCGGTTTAGAGTCCCACATGGGCTCTAAAAGAGTTAGGCACGACGTCCCTAGGCCCACTTAACATTAAACCCAAGAAACAAGTCGTAAAACAAAAGATCAACTCGGAGTCGCGGAATATCGGACAAGTCCAAAGAGGACCGGACTAGTCTGAAGTTGTCCAGAGAGAAAATCGGACAAGTCTGGCCTAAAATTGGATAAGTCCGACTTTAGTCAGAGAGAAAATCGGACAAGTTCGCAGGAACACCAGACTAGTCCGGAAAAATCCAGGGACTTAGCAAATTTTCAAGGATTCTTGGAATATCGGACTAGTCCGCACAAAATCGGACAAGTCCGTAGCAATAATGGACAAGTCCGTTTTTAGTCAGGGAGAAATCGGACCAGTCCTCAGTAAAATCGGACTAGTCCGCACTTTCCTGCATTTTAAGTGCGGTTTTGCTCCAAATCAATTTTAAATGCTCCAAATCAATTTTAAACTCGTTCCTCTTTATGTGGGTTAATGTTAAACATGTATATGAATGTATGCAAGGCATGATGCATGAAAATGAGAGTGTTACAAACCTACCCCCCTTAAAATGAATCTCGCCCTCGAGATTCGACGCGGAAGAGAAGAGATAGGGAAATTTCTTCTTGAGATCATCCTCCAATTCCCATGTTGCTTCTTTTTCTGTGTGGTGCTTCCATTGAACTTTACACCATCTAATAATCTTGTTCCTTGTGACTCTCTCCTTAGTTTCCAAGATCTTGACCGGTTGCTCGGCATAAGTCAAATCTTCTTCTAGTTACAATTCTTCCATTGACACTTGTTCTTCTGGTACCCTCAAGCACTTCTTGAGCTGGGAAACATGAAAGACATCATGGGCATCCAAAAGATGAGCTGGCATCTCCAACTTATACGCTACTTCTCCTCTTTTAGCCAAAATCTTGAATGGTCCAATATAGCGAGGTGATAGCTTGCCTATTATGTTAAACCTCTTATGACATCTCATCGGTGACACCTTGAGGTAAACAAAATCTCCTATTTCAAAGGCTAATTTCCTTCTCCTATTGTCCGCAGAGCCCTTTTGTCTTGATTGGGCAGCCCTCAAGTTTTCACGAATTATTTGGATTTTCTTTTCGGCTTCTTGCAATACATCCGGACCAAATGCTTGAGTTTCTCCTGTCTCACTCCAGAATAAAGGTGTCCTACACTTCCTTCCATAAAGCGCTTCATATGGTGACATTTTCAAGCTTGCTTGGTAACTATTGTTGTATGAAAATTCTGCATATGGCAAGCTCTTGTCCCAACTTTTCCCATGCTTTAAAGCACAAGCTCTTAGCATGTCCTCTAGAATCTGATTAGTCCTCTCGGTTTGTCCATCCGTTATGCTGAACTAAAATTCAACCTCGTTCTCAAAGCTTCATGCAATTTCTGCCAAAATCTGGAAGTGAATTGTGAACCTCTATCCGAGACTACCTTGTTTGTAACTCCATGCAAACATACTATTCTTCCCATGTACAGTTCCGCCAATTTCTCTCCATTATAGGTGGTCTTGACGGGAATAAAGTGAGCTGACTTAGTTAACCGATCCACAATTACCCAAATTGAGTCGTAACCGGACTGAGTATGTGGTAAACTAACTATAAAGTCCATACCGATTTCTTCCCACTTCCATTCTGGAATCTTTAATGGTTGTAATAGTCCGGCCGACCCTTGATGTTCCGCCTTGACTTGTTGACACACATCACACAATGCTAAGTATTCAGCTATGTCCTTTTTCATGCTATCCCACCAATAGCAAGTCTTCAAGTCTTTGTACATTTTCGTACAACCGGGGTGAATCGACTATGGCGAGTCATGTGCCTCTTTTAGTATTGTCTCCCGAATATGCTTCACATTAGGCACAACGATTCTCTTACCAAGCCATAGGGTACCATGTTCATCCTCATCAAATCTGAATTATCTCCCTTCTTCGGTCCTTTCCTTGATTTCCTTGATCTCCTCATCTCTGGTTTGTGCTTCTCGAATTTCTTGCTCCAAGGTCGGATTTAACTCCATCATCTCCATCTCATTTACAAACCCAAGGTTCAACCGTTCAAACTCCTTACATAACTCGGATGGTAACTCTCGAAATGTGAGTTGATGACTTACTCCCTTCCTACTCAATGCGTCGGCCACTACATTGGCTTTTCCCGGGTGATAGTTGATCCCCAAATCATAATCTTTGATGAGTTCCAACCATCTCTGTTGCCTCAAATTCAGATCCGTTTGTGTGAAAATATACTTAAGACTCTTGTGATCCTTATAAATTTCACACCTATGTCCAAGGATATAGTGACTCCAAATCTTCAATGCATGTACCACAGCTGCAAGTTCCAAATCGTGCATGGGGTAATTCAGCTCATGTTTCTTCAATTGTCTTGATGCATAGGCGACCACTTGACGTTCTTGCATCAATACACATCCAAGTCCTTGCCTCGATGCGTCGCAATAAATATAAAAACTCTTGCTCACATCCAGCAGTACCAAAACTGGGGCTGTTGTCAACCTCTTCTTCAACTCCTCGAAACTGTTTTGACAAGCTTGAGTCCATTGGAAAGCCTTTCCCTTCATTAGCAACTCCGTCATAGGATTGGCTATATTGGAAAAGTCCTTGATGAATCTACGGTAATATCCAGCCATCCCAAGGAAACTCCTTATTTCCTTGACATTTTGCGGCGGTTCCCATTTCAACACGTCTCTCACTTTTCCGGGGTCAACCGATACTCCTCCTCCTGAGATGATATGACCCAAAAACGACACCTCTCTCAACCAAAACTAACACTTGTTGAACTTAGCATACAATTGATGCTCCCTCAATTTCTGCAACGTAAGCCTCAAGTGTTCCTCATGTTCCTCCTCATCCTTCGAGTAGATCATAATATCATCAATAAACACCACAACGGACTTATCCAAGTACTCCATGCAGACCTTATTCATGAGGTACATAAAGTAGGCAAGCGCATTTGTCAATCGAAAGGACATCACGGTGTACTCATAAGATCCATACCGCGTCCTAAAAGCTGTCTTGGGTATGTCCGACGGTCTAATCTTCATTTGAAAGTATCCCGACCTCAAATCAATCTTAGAGAAGACACAAGCACCCTTCATCTGGTCAAACAAGTCTTCTATCCGTGGCAAGGTGTACTTGTTCTTGATTGTTACCTCGTTGAGAGCTCGGTAATCCACACACATCCTTTGGGATCCATCCTTCTTGTCCACAAATAGAACGGGCGCTCCCCAAGGTGAAGAGCTGGGCCGAATAAAACCTTTCTCTAGTTGCTCTTAAATTTGATTCTTGAGCTCCGTTAGTTCCATAGGAGGCATCCTATATGGCCTCTTATCTATAGGTGCAGTCCCAGGTATTAAATCAATAACAAACTCAATGTCTCAATCAGGTGGCATATCTGGCAACTCGTCCGGAAAAACATCCAAAAATTCACACACCACCGGAATATCCTCAATTGCGGCACCGTCCATATGATTCAACTCCAATTGCTTCGGTGCATATTGAGATGCTTCAAATTCTATGGTGATCCCCTCCTCGTTGGTCAACTTCACCGTCTTCGTGGCACACTCAATAACTCCATTGTGCTTCCTCAACCAGTCCATACCAAGTATAATGTCCCATCCTTGAGAATCCAAAACAATGAGGTTGGCAGAGAAGTCTACCCCCCTTATTCTAAGGCTTACTTTTGGACATACTATATTTGTCCTCATCTCTCCTCCAGGAGACTTAACCAATAGAGTAAATTTCATATGAGAGATAGGCAAACTGTACTTGGCAACATACTTCGATGCAATGAATGAATGTGATGCTCTAGAATCAAATAACATAGTCGCGGGGTTGGAGTTGGCGAGAAACATACCAATGACCACGTCATCCTCTTGTTGAGCATCCTCCGTGGAGACATGGTTCACGTTGTCACGAGCAAAATTCTGTTGTCCACGGTTCCCTTGTGGCTGTCCTCCATTGGGTCTTGGGTTTTGCCTCGGTGCATTACTTCCTTGACCAAGGCCTGACTTAGGACATTGATGCTCAAAGTGTCCAGCTTCTCCACAAGTATAGCACTTCTTAACTCCACCAGAATTATTGGGACGAGCTTTGTTTTGAGAATTTGCATTTGGGAAATTAGCACGAGGTGCATAAGGCATTGGAGGCCTGGGTGCTTGCATAACGGGGCGCTGCTGCACGAACTGAGCTGGGCGCGGTGCATAACCAGGGCCTTGAGTAGGTGCAAAAGAGGTGAAGTAAGGCGCATTGGGTGGTGCAAGCCGAGGGCGCACATTACTTCATTGCGGCTGTCCTTGATATGACATGTTCCTCTTGTTGTCTTGCTCCATCTCACGGATCTTGTTCTCAACCACAATTGCTTTGTCCTCTAGCTTCTGAAAGTTGGCATAATCACAGTTGAGTAGTTGCACTTGGATTTCATTGTTCAAGCCCCTCATGAACAAGTATTGTTTCCGGCTGTCCCGGCTCACATCCTCAGGCGCATACCTTGAGAGTTGAGTGAACTTATTGAGATATTCACTCATGCTTGATGTTCCTTGTCTCAAGTTCTCAAATTCTTGCCTCTTCGAAATCATAACACCTTCAGGCACATAATGAGAACGGAAGCTCTCTTTGAATTCTGCCCAGGTAATCCTCTCTTGATTCTCATGAGCATTGCAATAAGCATCCCACCGATCTACAGCTGCTCCAACTAGTTGATGAGAAGCAAATAAGACCTTCTCCCAGTCACTGCATTGGACAATAGCAAGTTTCTTCTCCACAGACTTGAGCCAGTCATCCGCATCCATACGGTCAGTGGCTTGAGCAAAGGTAGGTGGCCTAGTCCTCATAAACTCTCCCAATCGGTTATTAGGAGGCTGGGGTGGCAGTGGAGGCATGTGGGGCTGATTATTGATGTACCAGCCTGCAACTGTCCCATTGTTTGTATCATGGTCTGCATGAGCTGGTTTTGCATAGCCAATAGCTGCTCAATGTTGATAGCTCCCTGAGTAGATCCTTGTCCCATGTTGTTTTGAGGCACTCCATTGTTCTCCTCCTCATCATTGCCATCCCTCTGGTTGCGAGTCCTCACCATCTGGAGAAAAGCAATAGGTAAGAATTAGAAAATGTCCCCAACTATATGCATCAAGGGATATGAAACTAAACAACTAACTAGCCTACGTGGACATGGCAATGCTAAAGCATCCCAAAGTCCTCTATTAAGCACACAAGCAAACAATGTATAGCAAACAGCAAGCCAACAATTCAAATCGATTCCTGAGTGCTCCTATGTGCTCTAAAGTGTCCATTCTATCTAGGCTGCGTCCTACGGTCAACCTGTGGCTCTGATACCAATCTGTGACACCTGGTCCCAAAAAAGAACCAAGCGAACACATATATGTGCCCAGGAAGTTCAACACACATACACGAGTGCATTCACAAAAGAGTATACAGAAAATTACCACAGAACAAGATTTATTAACCAAATTTTATCGCACAATTATCCTCGGATACAAGCTCTAATGAATATTAATGACAAGTTCAACTAAAGCAGTGTAAATAAACTAAATAAGCAAACTAAACAGCTAGGCAGCATAAGCAATAGGGTACGCAGCTCCATTCAACACCACATGCAAAGCTGACGGTAGACACGGCCTAGAACTCCGCATTATCGCCATTAGACTCCCAATCCTGACCTGCAACTGTGGGGGGGGGGGGGGATTGCAAGAGTGAGTACATGTCGTACTCAGCAAGTGTGGAAAGTATGACATGTGGCTGATTCAAATGACGAATATAATAATGGTAAAGTGTGGAAAAGTACATTAAAACATTCGGAAAGCAATGTACATCATGTATGTGAAATAATCCCATCATAAACCATGATTAATAACATAGTACAAATCCATGTTCCATATCCATCATCCATATACCAATAACCATATTCAATACCAGAATTTAATTTATAACCATCCATAATTATAATACCAACCATAACCATAATACCAACCATAACCATACCAAGTCCCAATTTTCCTCTAATCATGTGAGGGTCCAGGTTGCTCATAACCAAAAGCACGGCTATCATGATAGTTTTAGACACACTATGCAGAGATTGTACCGCTTTACCCACGTGTTTGTGATTTCATCACCTTTCGATGACTATAGAATCTAAATTTTTCCGTCTCACACTTCCTTAGGTGTATGGCCAAGAGATCACAAAATAGCCTTTATAAAGGGATTACTAGCCTATTTAGACCCCACTGAGGTTTGACCGGTGGCGATGTCTCCCACTGAGCACATCTTCAACCAAGGGCCCCCTCTTGAGCCATTCGGATCCCAGGGTAGTCCCACCAATCATCAACAAACCCAGTCCGACTACCCCTTCCCCGAGCATCCTTAATGGTCCAAATAGCACTCGCAAAGCCCTAATTAATCAGCCACGACGCATCCATACTTGGCCTCGTGGTGGCACGGTAAATCCTAGATGGCCGCTCCACGAACCGGTCCTTAGATCTAAAGCAAGCAAAACCACCATAACATCTAACTCATCCATGTACCAGGCTTGCTTAGATCACCCATCACCATATCATATTAACCAGTTCATGTTAACCATAATCTCACCCATACATAATTAAGTTGAGTGGTATAGTTGTTTTTCTATCCCAGTTGATTAAGCGAAGCAAAAAGGTAAAAAGCCATTCCCGACTCTCTATCATAATTCCAGGTGACAAGGGTGGTCAAACAAAGCTAGTAAACTTCCTATCATAGGGTTCCCATCAATTTGACACAAGCATGCAGTTTTGCAAACAAAACATTTATTTCAAAATAGGATCAATATGCTTCAAGGACACTTGCCTTGCTCTTGGGATTGGTTCGGGTCAACTTCTTCAAACTCTTGGTGCTGAAGATCCTCCGCGGCACTCTCTAGCGCAAATCCGTCTAATCCGCACAATAAACGTACAAGACAAGAAACACAATCAAAGAGTGCACAAATATTACTCAATATGACATGACATGCATGATTGATGCAAATGCAAGGTAGAACTTGTTAATTAATTGCTTTTAATGGTCACTAACTAGTTCTAATAGATTTTAACAAGTTTATACAGGTTTGGGATTTGATTGAAATAAATTTTAGAATTAATTCAACACAATTTAGTCAGCAAAATCGGCTAGTCTGTAGAAGGCCGGACTAGTCCGCACTTCGCAGAACTAGCGAACTAGGGTTTCCTAGATCGACGTAAATTTTGAGATTAGGGGTACAATTCATGTAAGGGAAAGAGAATAGAAGGTATACCAGGTGTTTAGAACTCCAATGAATCAAGAAACTTGGAGGTAACACTTGGATCTTGATGATCTAGGGTTGGTGATGAACTTGGAGATGAATTGGTGATGAAGAACAAAACTTGATAGGAGATCTTGATCCTCTTTCGTTTCCTCCTCTTCTTCTTCTTGCTTGGGATCTCCTCCTCCCTCCTTGATGGTGGCTCTCCACAAACTAGGGTTTGGGTGGGGTGGAAAAGTGGCAAATACATGTCAAGCCAAGGGGTGGGGTTGTTTATATAGAGGTGGAGGCTAGGGTTAGATGGATTTCGAGTTTGAGAGGAGTAGAGGCCGGTTTAGAGTCCCACATGGGCTCTAAAAGAGTTAGGCACGACGTCCCTAGGCCCACTTAACGTGTAACCCAAGAAACAAGTCGTGAAACAAAAGATCAACTCAGAGTCGCGAAATATCGGACAAGTTCGAAGAGGACCAGACTAGTCTGAAGTTGTCCAAAGAGAAAATCAGACAAGTTCGACTTTAGTCAGAGAGGAAATCGGACAAGTCCACTGGAACACCGGACTAGTCCGGAAAAGTCCAGGGACTTAGCAAATTTTCAAGGATTCTTGGAATATCGGACTAGTCGGCACAAAATCGGACAAGTCCGTTTTTAGTCAGAGAGAAATCGGACTAGTCCTCAGTAAAATCGGTCTAGTCCGCACTTTCCTACATTTTTAAGTGCAGTTTTGCTCCAAATAAATTTTAAATGCTCCAAATCAATTTTAAACGTGTTCCTCTTTATGTGGGTTAATGTTAAACATGTATATGAATGTATGCAAGGCATGATGCATGAAAATGAGGGTGTTACAACTTGTGAGGTTTTTTTTGATGAAGCTAGCCCAGGTACTAGCTCTAATATTGCAGGTTGAGATCCATATCCGCAGGGGGAAAGTATTTTCATCAAAGAAGACAAAGAAGTGGTACTGCTGCCCAAAAATTCAGATGCAAATGACGTTGATCACGCTGCTAATTTTGCACCACAACCAGCACCAACAACTACCACAGTTAGTACAGATTGTCATCAAGCCAAAAGTTCTTCGATCTGTGATGAACATGAAGAAGAAGGAGCTTGTGAAGTGTCTACTCCCCTCCGCGCCCTCAATAGTCATCCTCCACAACAAATCATTAGAAGCTTGCACAAAAGAGTTCCACGTTCCAGGTTTTGCGATCCAAACTCTCACGCTCATTTTTGCTTTTGTTGCTTCTTTTGAACCCAAAGATATATCACACGCACTCACTAATGAATCTTGGATTATTGCCATTTAAGAAGAGTTAGAAAATTTGAAAGAAATAATGTTTGGAAACTTGTACCTCCGCCTCAAGGTCACACTTTAATTGGACCTAAATGGGTGTTTAAAAATAAACAAAGTGAGGATGGAGTTGTGGTTAGGAATAAGGTTAGGTTGGTTTCTCAAGGTTTCACACAAGTTGAATGTCCAGATTTTGATGAAACTTTTACTCTTGTTGCTGGATTAGAAGCCATAAGAATTTTGTTAGCTTTTGCTGCATATAAAGGTTTCAAGTTATATCAAATGGATGTTAAATGTGCTTTTCTTAATGGTGACATAGATGAGAAGGTTTATATCAAGTAACCACCGGGTTTTGAAAATTGAAATTTTCCTAGTCATGTTTACAAACTGTCCAAAGCCTTGCACGGTCTCAGACAAGCCACTAGAGCATGGTATGATAGGTTAAAA
Organism: Tuctoria greenei; assembly: GCA_036927565.1. NCBI lineage: Eukaryota > Viridiplantae > Streptophyta > Magnoliopsida > Poales > Poaceae > Tuctoria > Tuctoria greenei. The sequence continues at coordinate 119,377,630 of JAYESD010000002.1, forward strand.
ACATTCTTACTTGAAAAGGGTTTTACCATGGGCAAGGTTGATAAAACTGTTTTTTTGATTAAGCATGGCAATGACTCATTATTCGTTCAAGTGTATGTTGATGATATTATCTTTAGTTGTGCTTCTCATGATCTTGTGTCCATGTTTTTAGCTATGATGAGTTCAAAATTTGAGACGAGTATGATGGGAGAAGTCACATACTTTTTGGGGCTACAAATAGAGCAAACCAAGGAGGGTACTTTTGTGCATCAAACGAAGTATACGAAAGACCTTCCTAAGCGCTTCAACATCGACAAAAGCAAGCCTCTTCAGACATCAATAGGAATAGCAACAACACTTGAACTTGATAAAGATGGTGAACCCGTGGATCAAAAAGAATATAGAAGCATGATCAGGTTACTTTTGTACCTCATGGCATCAAGACCAGGACATACAATTCAGCTTATGCCTTTGTGCATGGTTTCAAACTTCCCCACGTGCTTCACATCGTCAAGCCATCAAAAGAATTCTTAGGTACTTACATGGAACTCAATAATTTGACATTTTTCTTCCTTCTTCATCAACTGTTACTTTGAAAGCTTTTCCGGATGCTGATTTTGGGGGTTGTAAGATTGGTAGGAAAAGTACTTCGGGTGCTTGTCATTTTTTTGGTAATTCACTTGCTGCTTGGTCCTCTATAAAACAAAATTCAGTTGCACAATCCACAGCCGAATCTTAATATGTAGCTGCTGCTAGTGTTTGTTCACAAATTCTTTGGATTGTTCAAACGCTTAAGGACTATGGGGTTGACCTACATAGTGTTCCACTATTTTGTGATAACACTAGTACCATTTGCATTGCTAAAAATTCCATGCAACATTCGAGAACAAAGCACGTTGATATTAGGTATCACTTTCTCCGTGATAATGTTGAAAAGAAAACATTGTGCTTCACCATGTAGATACCGAACAACAATTGGCTGACATTTTTTACAAAACCTTTGGATTTCCCTTGTTTTTGTTTCATTCTTAGTGAAATAGGGGTTATGCATCCTCATGGCTTAAATTGCGGGGGAGTTTTTTGAAACTCAGGAAGTCTATGTGTGAATCTGAATTTAAAATAATATGAGCATAAGTATTTCATACATATATGACTTTGTGATTCCTTTTACATGCAATATGGCGATGGAAGAGTCGACGGGCTCGTCGCCCTCCAAGATTAGGCGACACCTCTCGCCGCCTGTCATCAGGGGGCCACCTGGCCAATTTGAGGACAGCAATGGAAAATCTCCTCGTGCCTCTAAAGTGACACAACTTTCTAAGGGGTTAGCTTCTCTCTGTTTGGAGAACAAGAAGCTTTCTTACTTAGTTGTTGAAGGGCGCATCGAGAGGGCATAGCTGAAGGATGAACTCATCTTCCCAAGGAGGAGATTGACGGTGTTCACCGTGGCATGAGCGCCAAGCTGCGGTGCTTATGCAATATCGTCGGGGAGGCCGACATCTACAACACACCATAGTTTGGATGTCCCGACAACATAGGATGCTTACTAGTTTAGGTTTAATTTTATTTCAGAATTTTATTTTTTGCAGTTTAGAATGAATAATGTAAGCATCCCTAATTTATTAATTCAATAAAGTGACTAACCGGTTCATTTGAAACCGGTAAAGTTCCCCCTTTAGTTTATTTTTGTTGAATAAAGAATTCATGGAATAAGTGTGGGGGAGGCACCCCAAATCGTGAAATCTCGATGTGCAAAATTATCGTTGCATCCCGAAACACGTCGCAACCAAACATATGATTCAACACGTCAAAACAGAGCATTAGAGAGGCCAACTGGGGTTGGTCGAACCCCTTGTTAGGCCGAACTAGTGTGGGCCCCACACGGCCCCGTTTTGCTCCACAATTTCGGTTTGGATCTCTTGTCTCCGAATTCACGTGCTACCCTGCTGTTTAAGGTGATTTCCTATTTAAAATCAAATATTTAAAATGAATCAACTCAACAATTGAAATTAAAACTTGGTAGTCAAGATTTGCTTGAGCTGAAAATTTGAATAATTTATATTTTCATTTATTTCCTTATTTATGATTCCCACAATTAAAGAAGGAAAAACACATCATCTAAGTATTTGGCTAGTGTGACATGGTAAATGAGTTACTCTAGGAGACATCTCTTTGCTGGAGATTGATTTTGATATTTGCAAAAATTTGGAGTCTTGAACTTTGCCTAACTCTCTCATTGGAAATTTAGAAACCCAACAAGGCCATATGATATATTTCTTTAAAAAACACATGCATATGCCACTTTGCATCTTCATTGAACTTTGTCAAACTCATGACCCTATTGAGTGACTTGCATGAAGTCTTTTATCAGGAATTTCTTGTGCACTCCACCGTATTCCATAAATTCCACACAATCACCATTAAGAAATACTCCATGCAAATTCTGTGAAATTCTGTCTCGATAAAAAAATCCACAAAAGGAGTAGAAGGCATGGCTACAAGAGCTCTAAAAAAAGAGCCAATAACTAGCCATGCTTCATCCTTGCACAAAATAGAGTGATCACTTGGTAGTCACCACCACCATTCATCATCCACCATCCATAGTAGTGCACAAGAATTTCTTTAGTCTTTGGTTTTTGATGCATGATCGTCTCATGTGGATCTCGTTTTTTGACTTAGTGATATATAAATTGCAATGTGTGCCACATTTATCCCTACCAAGCCCAGATATAGCCATACTTAGTATAGGGACAAAATTGGCAAAACATGCCAAGGTGAGAATCAAAACACTTCGAGAGATTCCGAATGAGAGATAAAGGTAAACGCTTCTTTGATGTTCTGAATATAGCAAATAGTCAAATCATTTCAGCAGGAGAAGATCCAAGGGAACTACATTCCAACCATTCCACTCTTCAAACAACCAAGATTGATGTGATAGCCACATTCGAAGGGAATTCATGAATTGAGGTATAAGTTGAAATATCTAGTATTCTCATTTTCTATCTTACAACAAATTTATGACAACACCTTAGTTCTTCTTCTTGCCTTCACTCAAGGACGAGCAAATGACTAAGTGTGGAGGAGTTTGTTGATGGTCCTTAAATGCCATAATTAGACTGTCAATTCACCTCATAATGTGCCCAAAAGAGAAGCATAACACAGTGGTAGGGTTAAATACTGACCAATTCCACAAGTGTTAGTGTTTATTTGTATGCAAATGAATTAATACCCAAAAGTACCAAGACATGCAAGGGGTAATCCATTAAATTGGATTCCAACAAATCAAGCAATGCCATGTGTCATTAGATGGATCGAATGGCCCACAAACAGTCATATCTAAGGCCATCTAATGGCGTAGCGCCCCAACACATTAAGAAGACCCACCAGTCAGCGACCCAGAGAAAACACACGCGGATTAGGGCGATGACCTATTCGGCCAAATTAGGGGTTCGTCTGAACCCTTCATGGCGCCAAACTCAGTCAAACGGTGTGTGTCGACTCCTTCTGGCTTCCTGGTGGCGGGGATGACTGAATCGGTGCATTTGGTGGCGGGAGCCGACCCTTCTCCACCTATAAATAGCACCCCACACCTAACTTCATACACACACCAAAATTTGAGAATAGAATACCACTCCCAAGGCTTAGAGTAGTCCTAGAGGCTACCAATTAGAAGAAGAGTGTGGTGAAGAGTTTAGAAGAAGGAGGCTTGGGCTTGTCAAGTGTTGATGGTCCTTAAGTCCCATATTTAGACCGTCAATTCACCTCATAATGTGCCCAAGAGAGAAACACAATGTAGTGGTAGGGTTAATCACTAACCAATTTTACAAGTGTTGGTGTTTATTTGTATGCAGGTGAATTAATACCCAAAAATACCAAGACATGTAGGGAGTAATCCATTAAATTGGATTCTGACAAATCAGGCGATGCCACATGTCATCACATGGATCAAATGGCCCACAAACAGTAGTATGCGAGGCCATCCAACGGTGTATCACCCATATCAGTCAATGGGACCCACCTGGTAGTGACCTAGAGAAAGCACAACCTCAATGGTGCAATGACTAGGTCGGCCGAACCCCCTGTTGGACTGACTAGTTCCTAGCACTAAACTCAGGCACTCGATGCGTGTCAACACCTGGCTTCCTGGTGGCGAGAATGACTGATTTGCGCATATTTGATGGTGGGAACCGACCCTCCTCCACCTATATAACAACACCCCACACCTCACTTCACACACACACCAAAAGTTGAGAATAGAATATCACAAGTTGAGAATAGAATATCATTCCTACGGTTTAGAGTTGTCCTAGAGGCTGCCAAGTAGAAGGAGAGTGTGGTGAAGAGTCTAGGAGGAGGATGCTTGGGCTTGTCAAGTCTTTCTTCTACACTTGTACCCCTAGAAAGGTTTGATTCAAAATCAAGTAAGCCTTTATGAATCTATCTCATGTTTGATTTCCAATTCAAGGGAGTTTGCACTAGTAGTTACTTGTGGGTTCATTGCTTAAATTTATTAGAGGCTCTAGTTGTAGCTTTGTGTTCAGAACAATTAGAGTAGTGATTTAGAATGTAAGCATGGTTCTTAGGTTAGAAATCACCAGTGAATATCTTGTAGACCCACAGATCTAAGAGGTAGGCAGTAGGTGGTGACAACCCTATCTGTCCTTTGTAATCCTCCACGTTCGGCTATGCCATAGACTCTTGGAGGGAGTCGTCCTAGTATTGCTAGGGGTAAACTCATGATCGAAGCAAGTAGATACTGCAAATCTCTTTGAATTAGAATCAATACTTTGAATTCCTCTCTGTTCCTTGCCTACCAAACAACTTTGTGTCCTTGGATGAATTAGTTCGTAAGATTAGCACACATGTTCCTTGGATTCGTACCCTTGGGAATACTCTTTGATGGAAAAAGCTACACGATAGTTTCTGTGGGCTTTCAGATTTTTATCTGTGATGTAGGGAACGCCTCTTCTACACTTAAGACAATGACTCTAGAACCCACGTGTACTCTTTGAGGTTGTACCACTTTACCCACGTGTTTGTGATTTTATCACCTTTCGATGACTCTAGAATCTCAATTCTTCCGTCTCACACTTTTGTAGGTGTGTGGCCAAGAGATCAAGAAATAGCCTTTACAAAGGTATTACTAGCCTATTTACACCCCACGGAGGTTTCACCGGTGGCGATATCTCCAACTGATCACATCTTCAACCAAGGGCCCCCTCTTGAGCCATTCAAATCCCAGGGTAGTCCCACCAATCATCAACAAACCGAATCCGACTATCCCTTCCCCGAGCATCCTTAATATTCTAAATAGCACTGGCAAAGCCCTAATTAATCAGCTACGCCGCACTCATACTTGGCCTCGTGGTGGCACTATAAATCCTGGATGGTCGCTCCACGAACCGGTCCTTAGATCTAAAGCAAACAAAACAACCATAAAATCCAACCCATCCACATACCAGGCTTGCTTAGATCACCCATTTACATATTAGATTTAACCAGTTCATATTAATCATAATCTCATAATTACATAATTTAGGTAAGTGGTATAGTTTTTTCCCATCCCAATTAATTAAGCGAAGCCAAAAGGGCAAAAGCCCATCCCGACCCTCTACCATAATTTCCAGGTGACAAGGGTGGCCAAACAATCCTAGTAAACTTCCTACCATAAAATTCCCACCAAATTGACACAAACATGCAGTTTGCAAACAAAACATTTATTTTAAAACAGGATCAATATGCTTCAAGGACACTTGCCTTGCTCTTGGGATTGAGTCGAGTCAAAGCCTTCAAACTCTTGGTGCTGAGATCCTCCGCGACACTCTCGAGTGCAAATCCGTCTAATCCACACAATAAACATACAAGACAAGAAACACAATCAAAGGGTGCACAAATATTACTCAATATGACATGACATGCATGATTAATGCAAATGCAAGGTAAAACTTGTTAATAGATTGCTTTTAACGATCACTAACTAATTCTAATGGCTTTTAACAAGTTTGTACAGGTTTGGATGTGATTAGATGTAATTTTAGAATTAATTCAACAGAAATTAACCAGGAAAATTGGACTAGTCCGCTAGGGACCGGACAAGTCCGCACTTACGAGATCAGCAAATTAGAGTTTTCTAGATCGACGTGAATTTAGAGATTAGGGGTCGAATTCACATAAGGAAAAGTAAATAGAAGGTATACCAGGTATTTATGACTCCAATGAATCGAGAAACTTGGAGGTAGCACTTGGATCTTGATGATCTAGGGTTGGTGATGAACTTGGAGATGAATTGATGATGAAGAAAGAAAATTGATGGAGATATTGATCCTCTTTCGTTTCTTTCTCTTCTTCTTCTTGCTTGGGATCTCCTCCTCCCTCCTTGATGGTGGCTCTCCACGAACTAGGGTTTGGGTGGGGTGGAAAAGTGGCAAATAGATGTCAAGCCAAGGGATGGGGTTGTTTATATAAAGGTGGAGGCTAGGGTTAGATGGATTTCGAGTTGTGAGGAGTAGAGGCAGGTTTAGAGTCCCACATGGGCTCTAAAAGTGTTAGGCACGATGTACCAAGGCCCACTTAACGTGAAACCCAAGAAACAAGTCGTAAAACAAAGGATTAATTCAGAGTCGCAAAATATCGGACAAGTCCAAAAAGGACCAGACTAGTCCGAAGTTAGTCGGAGAGAAATCGGACAACTCTGGCCAAAAATCGGACAAGTCCGACTTTAGTCAGAGAGGAAAACGGACAAGTGCGCTGGAACACCGGACTAGTCCGAACAAGTCCAGTGACTTAGCAAATTTTCAAAGATTATTGGAACACCAGACTAGTCCGCATAAGACAGGACAAGTCCGAAAGTGTCCATAGGAAAAATCGGACTAGTCCGCAGCAAAAATGGACAAGTCCGATGGAGGTCATAGAGAAATCGGACTAGTCCTCACCAAAATCGGACTAGTCCGCACTTTCCAGCATTTTAAGTGTGATTTTGTTCCAAATAAATTTTAAACTCATTCCTCTTTATATGGATTAATGTTAAACATGTATATGAATGTATGGACGACATGATGCATGAAAATGAGGGTGTTACAAACCTACCCCGCTTAAAATGAATCTTGCCCTCGAGATTCGACGCAGAAGGAAGAGATAGGGAAATTCCTTCTTGAGATCATCCTCCAATTCCCACGTTGCTTCTTTTTATGTGTGGTGCTTCCATTGAACTTTACACCATCTAATAACCTTGTTCCTTGTGACTCTCTCCTTTGTTTCCAAGATTTTGGCTGGTTGTTCGGCATAAGACAAATCTGCTCCTAATTCCAATCCTTTCATTGACACTTGTTCTTCCGGTACTCTTAAGCACTTCTCATGTCCAGATGAGCAAGCAACATGTTTATTAGAAACTGAATGAGACAGCACCCCTGCAGATTTGAAAACCGCTTCTTTTTGTTTAGAAATTGTTTGAATCAAATCACTTCCTAATTACTTTACAATTTTAGGTGAATGTGCCTTAGCATGAGCATTAGAATCAAAACCTGAACCAATTCTATCATTACATGATTTAGAAGAATTCAGCAGCATGTTCATATTCTTATTCCTATTACAAAACCGCTCTAGTGTCCTATTCATGTCATCAAGTTTCTTATGAAAGTATAGGTAGTTTTCACAAGAAGTTTTTCCTTTTAGTTTGCAATTAGAACAATATTTAACTTCATTAGAACGTAAAGCACTGTTCAAAACAAAAATTTCATCCATATCATCATGTAGTTTCTTATCAAGATCATCACAAGTAGAAAAATGCAAATCAATCGTAGAACAACAAGCATCTTTCAAGTTTTTATCATTAAGTGCAGCAAGCTTTCTGTTCTTGTCAATTTCTAAATCAATTTTATTAAATGTGGAGGTGTGTGCACTTCTTAGGGAGCATAATTGTTCATATATATGCTCATATGAGGAACAAGAATCATCACTAGGAATCAAAGATTTTAAACGATTAATTTCAGATTCCAGTGATTCAATTTTAACAGCTTTGTCCCTAAGTTTTCTGTCCTTTTTCTTTAGTATCACAATGGTACGAGAAATAGCATCACACATTTCTTCGCAAGTGGAACACACCTCTTCGTCATCGCTATTTTGTTCTGCTTCCTCCATACTTGATTTTGAGTTGCCCACCATGAAGCACATACTTGCAAAATTGTCTTCATCCTCATCACTTCTGGAGTCCATAACGATCAAGTTGTTGTCTAGTAGAACAGAGTGTATATGATCCATCACTTGGTGTTTTGTGAATGTCTTCTTTTTCTTGTTGTTGTTGTCAGATGAGGACTTGAACTTATTTTTCTTTTCATCACGAGTAGAAGGACCTAATAGGTTAGGGCAATATGTATGAAAGTGTCCTATCTTACCAAATTCAAATCATCATTGAGGACCACCACTTCCTCTCCTTCTAGTTCTCACATTTTGCAATGCTTTTATGAATCGAGTGGAGAGAAGTGGTAGATCCGCCTCTGGAAATTCTTCAATCTGTTCAAGGGTTAGAGAAGACAGCAAAGCAAGTGTACCACATGATGAAGATTGGCTAGAACTAGGCATGTCACGTTGAAAACCAAATGCAAGAGACTTGTTGGGATTCTTACATGAGATTACATCAATTTCATGAGTTTTGAATTAGGAATATAGCACATCTAATGTAAGTGTACTCATGACAATGGATTCACGAATAGATGTTACTTTCATCTCCCGAATTGGCATGTATAATGCACTTAGTAATTGCCTAGCATTCTCAGCATCTGACAAATTAAGGTTGACACTACGCAAGTTGCTGAGAATTTTGTTAAAGCGAGCAAAGAGGTCATCGATTGACTCACCGGGTTGCATCTTGAAGCGCATGTATTCTTTCTTGAACATGTCTTGTCTTACCTCCTTTATAGTGTCGGATCCTTAATGATTACCACATAGATATTTCCAAACATCGTATACAGATCGGAGGTGTGCAACTTGATCGAAGTGACTTTGAGTAAATCCTTGTGTGATCAAGTTCCGAACCTTGTTGTTGTTTTTGACATCCCTCATATTCGTAGCTGTGACGTGATCATTTGGCAGCATGTCATAAGGTTTGTACACCTTTTCCTATATCGCAAAGCCTTGAGCCTGGATGAAAGCCTCCGTACGTGCCTTCCAAACCTGGAAATCAATGTCACTAAACACACAAGGTTTTACAGAGTATTTCTCCATGCTGATTAGTCAAAACACGTGAAAATCACAATATTAGAGCACCGTGGCTCTGATACAAATTGTAGGATCAAAGATCACATGAAAAGCTACCAGAGGGGGGGTGAATGGTAGATTAAAACTTTTTCAGCGGAAGCAACAAAAACCCCTCGGCAGAAAATCAATCTTTTAAGAAATCGTGTGTGCAACTGATATAAACATGTTCAACCAGGAAAAAAGTAGTAGATATTATTGAGAATCAAGTCATGAAGAAACAACAACAAGAATCACAAAAAAAATGTTGGGAAAAACTCAAGTTATGATCGAACGATCCAACAAGGGTCAAACTATTCTACCCGAGTAAAAATAGATCTGCAACACTACAAAGAAACTCGTATAGATCAGAAACCAAAAATCCAATGGACGTGAAATTTTCATAGACAATAGATTATCAAGTTTTGAAGACAACCTAAAAAAATCACGTCAATTGGATCTGTAAAACTCGAGTTATGATAAAACACTGATGCAACATAGTGCTGTGTAAAAACTCGACGAGAAAAACTTGTCTGAAACAAGTCGGACAAACAAGGCACAAAGCTCCTCTGAAACTTTGATTTTTATTCAATAGATCACAAGAAGAACAGCCCAAAGTCGTCACACCACAAGCTCTGGCCTGCCTTGCTTACATAACCAGCCTAAAGGCCAACCCAATCCAAACTAGGACTCTAATCCTACTCAGTTTCAACCGAAACTTTCCATAACTGCTCAAGACTTTTCTATACGCAGATAAGCAATATTAAGACTTTCAAACACCTTATAAACGTCTTAAACATTTTTAAAATAAATTAAGTTCATGAACCATACGGAATCTAATAAAAACGAACTCAAAACTTTTCGTAAACAAACCATAACTACCTCAGCCGCAACCTCAGGCATAATCCAACCAGTTGGACCTTTCCGATCAATTCTTTACGTTCACTTCTCTTCATCACGCCTTGGAACCATTTGCTACATCCATCGACTCCTTGACGTACAAACACCTTCCAACAACGTCCATGATGCCTTCAAATGCATTATTCTTGACCCAAACATGTTGCGCGACCTCCCGATCAACTCAACCACAATTCCTCCTGAAGTTGGTTGTTGAGCCTCATCTTTTTGATAGAGTTGGGGTGCCCGATATTTCGGTGAGGTGGATAATTTCGATTGGTGAAGGAGGTGACTCTCACGATCTGACTACGAACGAACAAATCATGGCGCCTTAGCAATCGCTGAACCAACTCCAAACGGTTATTGACCGTGCCGGTGGCAAGATCAACCTGAACACGAGGTTCTATTCCTGCGAGCAATCGAAGAAACAAGCAAGAACAAGATGTAGGCAAAATTGAATATGAATTACTCACGAATTGGGGTTCACTATGGCTGTCCACAGGTGGCCGTTGAGCACAACTGCAGTACAGACTGTTTGCACGAGGGCTAAACCTATCAAAGAAAACTCAACCAAAAGAGGGGGCGCAACCCCTAAATAAATAGGGGGAGGGGGTGGACGTCCAGCCTGCCCACAAGGCAGGGAACAAGCGCCCAATCAGCCATGCCATCTCCTTGATCCTTTTCCTAATTTAGGTGGTGCAACACCTTCCTGGTTATGGCATCCAGCCTGCTCACAAGGCAGGGAACATGCACCCAATCAGCCACGCCATCTCCTTGATCCCTTTTCTAATTTAGGTGGTGCAACACCTTCCTGGTTATTTCTTGACAAACTAAAAATAAATAGGTGGCACAACACCTAGGCTTTATTCTGTGCAGGTTCACCATCAGCATAGATGGCACATGCGCTTAGGAAGCTTCTGGTCCTTCATTATTCAGAATCGTTACGAAGTTTAATTCACGTGCACGAGCTCGAGTGAGTGGTCCTGGTGGCGCTTGTGCTGGTTTAGTTGGAGTAGCCGTTCCTTTGTTGAGGTTGATGTCCTCATCATCCTCCCCTTCTTGAATCGAAGTCGTCCTCGACGGCAGCTTCTCATCTTCCTCCGCATGTGGTTTCAAATCTGCAACATTAAAACTAGAGGAAACACGATATTCTGCTGGCAGGTTAAGTACATAAGCATTATCATTAATTTTCTTTAACACCTTGAATGGACCAGCAGCACGTGGCATCATCTTAGACCTACGCAAAGTAGGAAAGCGGTCCTTGCACAAATGCAACCAGACCAAATCACCTGGTTTAAAAGTAACAAGTTTACGTCCTTTACTACCAATAGCCTGATTTTTAGCATTAGTGTGTGCATGTTCTGCTGCATCTACTCATGGATGTCCAACATGTGTTTAACACATGCAACAACATCTACATGTGGGACGTCCAAAAGATCAAGGGTCAGCAAGCCAATAGGCGCCTGTGGAATGTAACCATAGACAACCTGAAAAGGGCAAAGTTTTGTGGAGGAATGTGTAGCACAATTGTAAGCAAACTCTACATGGGGCAAGTGATCCTCCCAAAGTTTCATATTCTTGTCTAACACAGCCCTAAGCATGGTAGATAAGGTCCTGTTCACAACCTCAGTTTGCCCATCCATTTGTGGGTGAAAAGTGGTGCTGAAAAGCAATTTAGTTCCTAGTTTATTCCAAAGAGATCTCCAAAAATGACTCAGGACTTTAGAATCGTGATCTGAGACTATTGTATATGGAACACCATGTAAACGAATAATCTCACGAAAGAACAATTCAGCAATGCTGCTAGCATCATCAGTCTTGTGACATGGTATGAAGTGAGCCATTTTAGAGAATCGATCAACAACCACAAAGATACTATCCCTCCCCTTCTTAGTTCGAGGTAAGCCCAAAACAAAATCCATAGAGATATCGAGCCAAGGAGAAGTAGGAACAAGTAATGGCATATACAAACCATGGTTGTTCAGGTGTGACTTAGCTTTCTGACACGTGGTGCAGCGTGCAACAAAGCGTTCCACGTTGTGGCGCATCTAGGGCCAAAAGAAGTGTGCAACCAAAATCTCCTGTGTCTTGTATACACCAAAGTGTCCCATTAGGCTGCCATCATGTGCTTCCTGTAACAGCAAAAGGCGAATAGACCTCCCTCGAATACACAACTTGTTAGCAAGGAACAAGAACCCATCATTGATGTGGAATTTACCCCATGGTTTACCACCCTTGCAATGCATCACAATGTCCTTAAAATCAGAATCATCGGCGAATTGTTCTTTCACAGTTTGTAAGACAAAAATTTTAAAATCTAACTGAGACAGCATGGTGTATTGACACGACAAAGCATCAGCAATAATGTTGTCTTTCCCGTTCTTGTGTTTAATAATGTAAGGAAAAGACTATGAATTCTTCCCACGTAGCATGCTGATGGTCCAGATTGGTTTGGCTACGAATATGTTCTAAAGCCTCATGATCGATATGAATAATAAATTCACGAGGCCATAAATAATGCTGCCAAGTTGGTAGAGTGCGAACCAAGGCGTAAAGTTGTTTGTCATAAGTTGAATAATTCAGACGAGCACCGCTTAATTTTTTGCTAAAGTAAGCCATTGGTTTTCCCTCTTGAAGCAAAACACCTCCTAACCCAATACCACTAGCATCACATTCAAGTTCAAACATCTTATTGAAATCAGGTAGTTGTAGTAAGGGGGCATGTGTTAACTTTTCTTTTAGGATGGTGAATGCCTCTTCTTGTGTCGTACCTTAGGAGGAAGGAATGCCCTTTTTGGTGAGTTGATGCAACGGGGCGGCAATGGAGCTGAAATCACGTACAAACCGTCGGTAGAACCCTGCAAGCCCAAGAAAACTCAGAATCTGCGTAAGTGTCGTTGGCGTAGGCCAGGATTGGATGGCGTCAATCTTGCTGCCGTCCACCTCAATGCCTTGCGGAGTAACAACATAGCCTAGAAACAAAACACATGGTGTGCAGAAGTTGCACTTTTCCACATTGCCAAATAAGCGGGCAGCGCGTAAAGCATCACAAACAGCGCGCAAATGTTCCAAATGCTCTTCCATAGACATGCTCTAAATCAGAATATCATCAAAATAAACAACCACAAACAGTCCTATGAAAGGCCTCAAAACTTCATTCATTAAGCGCATAAATGTGTTGGGCACATTAGTCAATCCAAACGGCATAACTAACCATTCATATAAGCCAAATTTTGTTTTAAATGCCGTTTTCCATTCATCCCAAGTTTCATTCTAATCTGGTGGTACCCGCTACGCAAATCAACCTTGGAGAAAATAACAGCACCGCTAAGCTCATCAAGCATATCATCAAGGCGAGGTATAGGATAGCGATAACGAATTGTGATGTTGTTAATAGCGTGACAATCAACGCACATGTGCCAGGTACCATCCTTCTTTGGAACAAGTAAAACAGGAATAGAGCAAGGGCTAAGAGACTCACGGATGTAGCCCTTATCAAGTAACGCTTGAACATGGCGCTGAATCTCCTTAGTTTCATCGGGATTGGTACGGTACAGGGCGCGGTTGGGAAGTTGAGTGCCTGGGATGAGGTCGATCTGGTGCTCAATGCCGCGAATGGAAGGAAGACCTGGCGGTAACTCCTTTAGAAACACATCGGCATAGTCCTGCAAAAGTTTAGTAACAGCAGGGGGCATGTCCAAATATGACGCATCATCCAATGAAAACAGCATATGAGAGCATACAAGCGCATAGAAAGGTAGATTATTATCACGTACGTCATCAAAATCAGTTTTAGTGGCAAGCAAAACAGGAGCTTTCAGTTTAATTTCATTTTGTATGTGCGTTTGCTGTTGTTGTTGTTTAGCTCTAGCGATGTCAGCTTTTACAATCTGTTCATGGGTCGTTCTATGAAGAATTATTTTCTTGCCCTTAAACATCAAAGGGTAATGGTTTGTGCGACCATGATGGAAGCTATCCGTATGATATTGCCAAGGCCTAACGAGCAGAAGCGAACATGCTTCCATTGGAGCAACATCGCAATCAGCATAATCATGATTGGACCCCATAGAGAAATGAACACGTACCGAGCGTGTTACCTTGAGTTTACCGCCCTGGTTAAGCCATTGAATATGGTAGGGGTGTGGGTGTGGCCGCGTGGAAAGAGACAACTTCTCCACCATCTCCGTGCTTGCCAGGTTGTTGCAACTGCCACCGTCAATAATGATGCGAACGGAGCATTCTTGCACCGCGCCTTTGGTATGGAAGAAGGCGTGGCGCTGGTGCTGCTCGGGTTGTGCAACCTGCGTGCTAAATATGCGTTCTACAACAAGACTCTCGTACTTGTCAGCATCCGTGGCATCCACATGTTCTTCTTGGGTTCCTGCAACGTCAGTGGCAAGCATAGCATATATGGTCGCTTCAGAATCACTAGCTGAAGAATACTCACCATTGTCACGAATAATCAGCTTACGTTTGTTGGGACAATCCCGTATCACATTACCAAAACCTTTACAGCGATGGCATTGAATATCCTTGGTGCGTCCAGAGAAGGAGACACCCTTTGTTGCTGGAGGTGGCACTGGATTTCTTTGCTACTGCCTTTTCACAAGGAGTGCTGCGAGGACACGGCGATAGGCTTAGGGCCTGAGTGGAACAACGTGGTGCGACCTGCAAAAGAGTTAGCTTTGTGTCCTCGCATGTCGTCCCTACACTTCACGTTCAGCTTTACAAGCAAGATGGAATAAATGAGTAATATTAGTATACTCCTTATAATCAAGCACATCCTGAATTTTACGGTTTAAACAACCCAAAAAACGTGCCATAGCAGCATCATTGTTCTCAACTAAACCACAACGAAGCATACCAGTTTGTAGCTCCTGATATTACTCTTTAACAGTGTGTGTACCT
The DNA here is from genome assembly GCA_036927565.1 of Tuctoria greenei. Classification (NCBI taxonomy): domain Eukaryota; kingdom Viridiplantae; phylum Streptophyta; class Magnoliopsida; order Poales; family Poaceae; genus Tuctoria; species Tuctoria greenei. Next base: position 119,392,642 of record JAYESD010000002.1, read on the forward strand.
TGTTTTAAACGCTGTAGTTTATTAAGCAAGTCGCGAGCATAATATGAGGGAACAAATCTGTGGCGCATAAAGACTTTTAAAGCATCCCAAGTGGTAGGGATTTCAGTGGGATGTTCGTTGCAATGTTCACGCCACCAAATAGAAGCAAAATGGGTAAACTCACTAGTAGCAGCTTTAACTTGATGGTGTGCAGGAAAAGCATGACATGCAAATTTTTTATCAACAACAAGTTGCCACTCAAGATAAGCATCAGGATCATATGTAACATTGAATTCAGGTATAGTGAGTTTAATCTTAGAGAAAAATCATACTGGTTACGTACCCCGCGACGACGTCCGTGCCGGCGACGACGGGCCTGAGCGTCGTGCTCGGTGTCGCCACCATAATCCGTGTCACCCTGTAGATCACCAAGTTGCTGGGACAACTCAAGCCGTGTCATGATGGTGTCGAGGGTGGTGTTGGTGGTGGCTTGGGCTGTTCTTAATTCCTAGAACGCCGTATCGGTTTCAATTTGTGTTGTTTCAAGCGGACCAAGGCGCTCGTTGGTGACGTGAATGTCTTCAGCGAGGCCATCAAGTTGCAGGTGCATTTGTCGCTCAAAATGTTGTGTGATGCCCTTGGTACGAGGGGAATGTGGAATGTCCTTCTCCTCCTCTTGATCCCCAAAGGTCCTGCCATAGTTAGTGCAAAGACAAGGGAAACAAGAAACAAAATAGTATGTCCTACAGCTAGTGTAATGGGTTGTAGATCAGGGCGCTCAAACTAAAAACACCGTTATCAAGGTCTTACTTGTTCTTACCACGCCAACAGGGGTGACCTGCAACCAGCGGTGCAACCAAAAAAGCTTGGATAGAGCGATTGCCAGAGGACAGAACCTGCATGCTGTAGGTGTTTGTGGAGCTGTAAGAAGGCTTCACTTTTAGAGCAATGATTAGCACAATAAATCAGCAAATGTAAAGTTGAATAAGGGTGCAAACACGTAGTGAATGCTGCTGGAACCAAGTGAAACCGAACAGAAAAGGCAAGGGGGTGCGGAAGGTAGGCGTGCAAAAGTGGAGAGGGTGCACCAAATCCCTGGCTGGAAAAGATGGCACACAATATAGGATGGTCTTGCTTTCCAAAATTAATGGTACTGAATTAGAAAGATTGGGCACACCAAATATGGAGGTGCTGCTTGCCAAAAAAAATGCTAGGTAAGGATATGGGGCACACCAATTTCTGATTGTCTTCTTTCACTTTCCTTCTCTTTTTTTTTTGATTCTGCACCGTGCCTTTGCTTCTTTCCTTTGTTGTTTCTTGCCTTCCTTTTTTTTGATAACCAAATGAGACGCCTCAAATGTGCCACGCAGAAAGGATGAAAACTTGCCAAACGAAACAAGTAGGGAGGAAGGTAAAAACGTGGGATGTATGAGCGAAAGAAGAAAGGTGGTGAACAACGGAAACACGAGGCGACCAGCAACAAGTGATGTAGATGCATGCAAATTCAGCAACACAATATTACTAAAAGAAAAGTGCAAGGCCAAAAGGTTTGGGGACAAGGTTCTAACCTGAGTTTTTTTTTGTTTTTCTGGTGGACGATAGGACAATGAACAACTCTCAAATCAAAGGGATAAAACTTGATAAAACTCACCGATCAACCCGTAATCTGATACCACTTGATAGAGCTGTAGTGCCCGATCTTTCGGTGAGGTGGATAATTTCGATTGGCGGAGGAGGTGACTATCGCGATCCAACTACGAACGAACAGATCGTGGCGCCTTAGCAATCGCTGAACCAACTCCAAACGGTTATTGACCGTGTCAGTGGCAAGATCAACCTGAACATGAGGTTCTATTCCTGCGAGCAATCAAAGAAACAAGCAAGAACAAGATGTTGGCAAAACTGAATATCAATTACTCACGAATTGGTGTTCACTATGGCTGTCCCCGGGTGGCCGTTGAGCACAACTGCAGTACAGGATGTTTGCACGAGGGCTAAACCTAGCAAAGAAAACCCAACCAAAAGAGGGGGTGCAACCCCTAGCTAAATATGGGGAGGGGTGGACGTCCAGCCTGCCCACAAGGCAGGGAACAAACGCCCAATTAGCCATGCCATATCCTTGATCCTTTTCCTAATTTAGGTGATGCAACACCTTCTGGGTTATGGCATCCAGCCTGCTCACAAGGCAGGGAACAGGCACCCAATCAGCCATGCCATCTCCTTGATCCCTTTCCTAATTTAGGTGGTGCAGCACCTTTTTAGTTATTTCTTGACAAACTAAAAATAAATAGGTGGTGCAACACCTAGGCTTTATTCTGGGCAGGTTCACCATGAGCATAGATGGCGCATGCGCTTAGGAAGCTTCTGGTCCTTCATTATTCAGAATCGTTACGAAGTTTAATTCACGTGCACAAGCTTGAGTGAGTGGTCCTGTTGGCGCCTGTGCTGGTTTAGTTGGAGTAGCCGTTCCTTTGCCAAGGTTGATGTCCTCATCATTTTTCCTAAGACTAGTTCAATGGATATCGTCACTAGCCATGTCTTGACCTCAAGCAAACCTGCACATGAATAAACAACCAATCCTTCGGAGCAGAAGTCCTCGACTTGACTCACATTAGTCCGATAATCACAACACCTTACATGACCACCTCACGTAAGCATGTTGTAAATCATAGCATAATGATATCAGCCATAACCACCAAAACATACAAAAAACTTAGTAAGAGAATACTAATCAAATTTTCCCATAAGTGTAAAGAGAGTTTGAAACATTGCATATGAAAAACATAGTAGCCACACGATTATTTCAGCACATAGAACCATCGGATAGTGCAAAGTGTGTTTCTCAAGTATATTCAAAACTTTGCGTGTAAACCTGCACGCTTAACACAACTGCGAATGTATTCAGCACATAGGTCTCACAGGTTCATTAAGGATTTCTCCAAAATAGCCAAGCAAATGACTGAATTGCTAATGAAGGGGAAACCATTCCAATGGACTCAAGCTTGTCAAAACAGTTTTGAGGAGTTAAAGAAGAGGTTAACAACAACACCTGTATTGGTATCTCCAGATGTGAGCAAAAGTTTTGATATTTACTGTGATGCTTCAAGGTAAGGGCTTGGATGTGTGCTCATGCAAGAAGGTCAAGTAGTAGCTTATGCATCGAGGCAATTAAAGAAACATGAGCAGAATTATCCTACACATGATCTCGAACTTGCAGCAGTAGTGCATGCCTTGAAGACATGGAGGCACTACATTCTTGGTCATAGGTTTGAGATTTACACGAATCAGAAGGCTCTCAAGTACATTTTCACACAAACCAACTTGAATTTGAGGCAACGGAGATGGTTGGAGCTCATCAAGGATTATAATGTGGGAATCAACTATCACCCAAGGAAGGCTAATGTAGTGGTCGATGCTTTGAGTCAGAAAGGATTAAGCCACCAACTCACGGTTCGAGAGTTGCCATCTAAGCTATGCAAGGAGTTTGAATGGTTGAATATGAGATTTGCGAATGAAATGGGAATAATGGAGTTAAATCTGACCCTGGAGTTGGAAATTCGAGAAGGTCAAACAAAGGATGAGTAAATCCACGAAATCATGGAATGAACCCAAGAAGGGTGGGAATTCAGATTTGATGAAGATGATCATGGTACTCTATGGCTTGGGAAAATGATCGTAGTGCCTAACATGAAGCATCTCCGGAAGACGATATTAAAGGAGGCACATGACTCGCTTTACTCTATCCGTCCCAGCTTTACGAAGATGTACAAGGACTTGAAGACGTGCTACAGGTGGGATGGAATGAAAAGGGACATAGCTGAATATGTTGCATTATGTGATGTGTGTCAATGAGTGAAGGCTGAACATCAAAGGCCAGCTGGACTATTGCAGCCATTGAAGATGCCGGAGTGGAAGTGGAAAGAAGTTGGCATGGACTTCATAGTTGGTTTACCTCGCACTTCAGGAGGATATGATTCAATATGGGTTATTGTGGATCGGTTGACCAAGTTTGCGCATTTTATTCCTGTCAAGACTACCTATAGTGGAGCAAAGTTGGCAAAATTTTATATGGGAAGAATAGTGTGTTTGCACGGAGTACCAAAGAAAATAGTATCCGATAGAGGTTCTCAATTTACCTCAAGGTTCTGGCAAAAGCTGCATGAGTCTATGGGAATCAGTTGAATTTCAGTTCTGCAAATCAACCTGAAACGGATGCACAAACTGAAAGAACAAATCAGATATTAGAAGACATGCTAAGAGCTTGTGCGCTAAAATATGGAGGAAGTTGGGACAAAAGTCTGCCATATGCCAAATTCTCCTACAACAATAGTTACAAAGCAAGTTTCAAAATGTCACCATATGAAGTATTGTATGGGAGAAGATGTGGCACACCTTTGTTTTGGAATGAGACAGGAGAAACTCAAGTAGTTGGACCTGATGTAATACAGGAAGCCGAAAAGCAAGTTCAGACAATCCACGAGAATTTGAGGGCTGCTCAGTCAAGACAAAAAGGTTATGCAGATAATAGGCGAAGAAACTTCTCTTTTGAAGTGGGATATTTTGTATATCTCAAGTGTCACCTTTGCGAGGTCATAAGTGGTTTAATGTCAAAGCCAAGTTGGCACCTCGCTATATTGGACCATTCAAGATTTCGGACAAACGTGAAGAAGTGGCATATAAGTTGGAGATGCCAGCACATCTTTCTGATGTTCATGATGTGTTTCACGTTTCTCAGCTCAAGAAGTGCTTAAGAGTACCAGAAGAACAAGTGCTAATGGAAGAATTGGAATTAGAGACATATTTGACTTATGTTGAGCAACCTATCAATATTTTAGAAATTAAGGAGAGAGTCACAAGAAACAAGATGATTCGATGGTGCAAGTTACAATGGAAGCATCATACTGAATCTGAAGCAACTTGGGAGCATGAAGATGACATCAAAAAATAATTTCCTATCTCTTCCCTTCTATGTCGAATCTCGAGGGAGAGATTCATTTTAAGGGGGGTAGGTTTGTGACACCCTCATTTTCATCCATCATGCATTACATACATTATTATACATGTTTAATATTAAGCAACACAAAAAGGAACAAGTTTAAAATGAATCAGAACCAAAACAACAATAAAAAACTAGTATCAGTGCAGACTTGTCCGGATTGGACCCAGGACTAGTGCGGTTTGCTCTTTGTTGTTTTCCAGATTTATCCGCTTTTTGCTACAGATTAGTCCGAAAATTTTTCCGTTGACTTCCGGACTTGTCTGTTATCATGTACGGACTAGTCCTATATTTGTTACTCGAAAGTTTCAGAGTTGCCCTGGTGCGGACTAGTCCGGTCCTTCAGTTCTGGAAATCTTTGAAACTTCTTAAATAACCTCCAAAATGACTTAAAACTTGTTCTAACATGTAAAACTTAAGTGTAACTAATTAGTAAGCAATGGTAGTAACTTTATAACATGCATTACCACATAATTGCATCATTCATGCATGTCATAATATATTGAGTAATATATGATCACTTATTGACCGTGATGTTTGTTTTGTATGATTGTTGCGTGGAATAGAAGGTTTTTCTCTAGAGGGTGTCGAGGACCTCCAACGCTAGAACTTGGAAGCTTTTGATCCTAACCAATCTCAAGAGCAACGCGACTGTCCTTGATCATTTTGATCATGTTTTTAAATGTTTCGTTTGCAAAGCTGCATGCTTGGATCAAATTGATGAGAAACCCTTGATAGGTGTTTACTAGTCTTGTTTGACCATCCTTGTCACTTGGAATATATTGTAGAGAGTCATGAAGGGCATTTTCACCTTTTTGCTTCGCTCTAACTAATTGGGTTGGGAAAACAACCAATGGCTTCACTTTGAATTAATGCACTTATGGATTATTTAAATTGCTAAATATGATTAATTGGTAACATGGAATTGGGACATCTAAGCAAGCATGGGTTGTGGATTGGGTTAGATGATATGGTGGTTTGCTTGCCTTGGATCTAAGGACCGGTTTGTGGAGCGACAACCCAGGTTTTACAGTGCCACCACAGGGCCAAGTATGTGTGCGGCTTAGCCAATTAATTAGGTGCCAGCATTGTTCGGATCATTTGGGGGAGCGAGGAATGGGAGTCGGTTGGGTTTGCAATAGTGGCGGGACTACCCTGGGATCCGAATGGCACAAGAGGGGGCCCTTGGTTGGATGTCCTCAGTTGGAGTCATCACCAACAGTAAAACCTCAGTGGGTCTGAATATGGTGGTAGTCCCTTTGTAAAGGTTATTTTGTGATCTCTTGGCCACACACCGATGGAAGTGTGTAATGTGATCGACGGGTCATGGGCATGATGGAGGTTCTTTAGTCACCAAAAGGGGATGAAATCACAAACTTGTAGGTAAAGTGGTACAACCTCCGCAGGTGTTTCTATTATCATAGTATTGCTCCCGGTCATGAGCGACCTGGACCCTCACATGATTAGAGTGGAATTTGGGATGGTTTGTTTAAGGTGATGGTTTGGGTTGTGACAAATGGACATGGTTGATGATGATTGTAAGAATATGGTATATGGATGGATCAATATTAATGGATGTGGTATGATGGTAATTGATGATGTTGGACTCATAATTGGTAATTATTTGGGTTATGATGGGATTAACTCACATAGACATCGTAGGATGCTTTTACATGTTTTCAATGTGCTTTTCAACAAATAGCCATTATTTATTATCATTCCTTGTTTAAGCTACATGTAATTATTTTCCCACACTTGCTGAGTACGACATGTGCTCACCCTTGCAATTCCCCCACCAACAGTTTCAGGTGATGTTTGGGAGTACCCTGAGTATAATGCGGAGTACTAGGTTATGTGCTGCCGTCGACTTGCCTGTGGTTATGCTTGGAGCCGCGCTATCCTATTTGCTTAGTTGCTTAGATTAGATTACTTTCCGCTGCAATATTATTAGTAATAATGATCATTAGAGTTTTTAATTTGAGAATTATTTGAATATTGTAATAAAATACTATTTTACTAGTTCGTGCCATGGTAATTTTCGGTATATCATTTTGGGTTTTATCGTGTATGTGTGATCAACGTCCTGGGCACACATATGTGTTCACTTATTCATTTTCAGAACCGAGTGTCACAGATGAAAAATACATCTATTCATTAATCCACCATCATGAGTAAACTTACTTTAGATATGCTATATTTTAAGTTGAAGACTTATGAACTTGACATAATATCACGTAAAACCCCAACAAGTCTCTTGCATTTGTTTCACAATGTGGTATGCTTAGTTCTAGCAAGTCTTTATCATGTCGTACACTTGCTTTGTTGTCCTCTCAAACCCTTGAAAGGATTGAAGAGTTTCTAGAGGAGGAGCTAGCACTTCTCTCTACTTGATTCCCAAAAGCATTGCAAAATGTGAGAACTAGAAGGAGAGGAAGTGGTGGTCCTCAACGATGCTTTGAATGCAGTGAGTTTGGACATTTTCATACAAATTACCCTAATCTGTTAGATTCTATTCCTGTGATGAGAAGCAAACAAAGTTCAGGTCCCCCTCTGCCAACAACAACAACAAGAAGAAGGGTTTTATAGGTCACCAATGGATAAACAGCTTTGTCTCCGCACTTCAAGAACTTGGCTAGAGCAATGTGGACACCGAAAGTGATGAAGATGAAGTCAAATTGGCAAATACATGTTTCATAGCGAGCAATTCAAGTTCAAGTATGAAGGAAATCAAAGTTAACAGTGACAATGATGATTTATGTCCCACATGTGAAGAAATATGTGATGATATTTCTTCTACCACTATTGTACTTAAGAAAAATAAAAAGACATATGAACAATGCTACTAAAATTGAATCTCTAGAATCTGAAATTAAACGGCTAAAATCTTTGATTCCTAGTGATGACTCTTGTTCTTCATGTGAATTAATTTATGAACAATTGTCCTCCTTAAAAAGCGTGCACTCTTCCACACTTGATAAACTTGAACTTGAGATAGAAAAGAACAAAAAGCTTGTTGCACTTAATGAAAGTGCATCTAGTCAATCCCTTGTGGGTTTTGAACGATTGATGACAAACAAATGAGATCCTAATGGACTTGTTGAGATGAATGCAGGTCAACTCATATTAGATAGTTTGGTGCACTCAAAAAGTGAAAGATGAAGTGATGAAGAAAAAGAAAGGCCCCATTGATGAATGAAGCGCAAAGTAGACTTAATTGTATATGATGTGTGTGAGAGACACATCCCAAGAGCTCAAATCTTTGCGTAGGGATAAGGGCTTAAAATCAATCTTAAAATTCACTGAGCACCGGACTAGTACGTTCAACTCTGTTTTGTCACGTCACGGTGCATCAGACTAGTCCATTCATGGACCAGACTAGACCAATCAACTTTCTCGAACCTCACTACACAGTGCACCGGACTAGTCCGTTTATGGACCAGACTAATCCGTTGAACTTTCTGTGAACTCAATACACTGTTAACTAGACAAGTATGTTTAAAGACCGGACTAGTCTGTTGAACTCTTTGTTGTTCATAACATATCACACTGAACAAGTCTGTTTATGAACTGGACTAGTCTGAGAAAGTTTCTGATGTTCCAATTCACAGGGCACCGGATAAGTCCGAACTCCTACCGAACTAGTCCGATATACCTCACACAATTTAGAGTTTCTAGTGTGCTGCACATTTCACGCCAGCTTTACATAGCACACCGGACAAGTCCGGTACCAAGTACGGACTAGTCCGTCCGTCGGGATCCCTAATGGTAATATTTTTTGAAACACTATAAATAGGAGATCCACGACCCCACAATGAAAAATTTTGTATTCTACTGTTAACAACTGAAACCCTAGCACCGCCACTTGTCCCAAGAGAAAAAAAACACATCTCCCCACGCATCTAGGATCCTCAAAAGTGAAATCCTTTGAGTATTAAGATTTGGGATTGGGAGATCGTTGTCTACGCGTCATTGAGATCTTGGGGTTTGATCTCTTTACACTCGTGCAATTACTTGTAATCTTTTCGAGTGTATTTGATCATCTTTTTGCCGTATTTCTTGTGGGATCCCTCAAAGTGTGTGGTTGCCCCATCAACTCGGTAATTACCCGTGATAGTGGAATCAGGTCAGCCTTGTGTGGTGACTTGACAAGGGAAAGGGTTTGAAGAGACCCTACTCTGTATGGGCTTTGTCAACGAGGAGTAGATCTCTTTGGTGAGACTGAACCTCGGTAAAAATCCATGTCTCTTGTGCTTTACTCTTTTAATTTTGAAAGTTTGATTATCTAGGGCATTAGAATTGATCAATCAAATATTATGTGATCACGTGAACATTAAACAATCTTATCTCTTGTTCAATTTGAAAGAAGTAATTACATTCCCCTGCAATTTCATTCGAGATTCTTGCATAATTGCTTAATAGTTTCACCTATTCTGAACAACCGGACTAGTCCGTATCATCAACCGGACAAGTCCGGTCTCTCCGGTATTTGACGATTTGATTAAGTGTGCAGGAAATTACAAAAGCCTATTCACCCCCCTCTAGGCCACATTCAATTGGTATTAGAGCAAGCTCTCCATCTACTAGACTCACCTCTCAGAGAGATCAAATGGCCTCAGAGAAGAACAATGAGACGCCAAAGGTGCCCAACACTAAAGAAAAGCCAGACTCAAAGGCATTCGATGTACTCAAGGTGAAAATACACGATGATGAAGAAGTGCGTCAACTCACGGTGGTAAGAAACCCCGAAACAAAAATGGAAAAGAAGACGAGAAGAAGACGGGGAGTGGTCATCATGACTACTCCCAATATCCTTACAATTACAATAATTTAAATTCCAATAATCACTATCTTTCGATTCCAATGGGAAAACCTCCGCAGTTCGACGGAAATGATTATACCATGCGGAAGTACAACATGAAAATGCATTTAATCTCCTTAAACCCCAGGCTTTGGCATATTGTGTGCACAAGTGTAGATATCCCTGATACAGACGATGAACTCACTCTGGAGCAAGAACAAGAAATTCACCGCAACGCACAAGCCGTTGCAGTGATCACGTCATCTATTAGCCGAGAAGAGTTCACTAAGATTGATGGATTAGAGAGTGCTAAGGAAATCTAGGATACACTCAAGACCTTACATGAAGGAAATCGTTCTGTTCGAGAAGCAAAAATTGAAATGCTTGAAGGAGAACAGGGGAGGTTTGCCATTGAAGTGGGCGAATAACCTCAAGACATGTACAACAGAATGAAGGCACTTATCAACAAGATTCGCGCCTATGGAAGAAAAAAGTGGACTGACCATGAGGTGGTTAAAAGGATGATAAGAGCATTTATGCCAAGAAATGTCACCCTGTGCTCCATGATCTGTAAAAGCTCGGGGTTTCACAAAATGACTCCGGATGAACTTTTGGGCAAGATTATTAACCATGAGATGATGGAGAAGGAGGCCCAATACGTCAAAGACTTGGCTAAACTTACATCCTCCAAAAAGAAGGATGTTGCTCTCAAAGCAACTTGCAAGCCTAAAGGAAAGGAAGCTCGTGAAGCACAAGATGAGGAAGACACAAGTGATATAAGCACAAATTTGGATGAAGAGGAGATGGCACTCTTCATCAAGAAATTCAAGCGCATGATGACAAGAAGGAAAGGCAGCAACTCTAGTGATGGGAAGAAAAAAGAAAAAGGGAAATCCAAGGCACGACGTACCTGCTACAACTGTGGCGAGTACGGTCACTTTATGGTTGACTGCACATATGAAGAAAATAAAAAGTAGAAGGAAGCGAAGCCTCAAGAAAATAAGACCTTCAAGAAAAGGAGGCAAGCCCAACAAGCGCACATTGGCAAGGAGTGGGACTCAAATGACGAGTCCTCCTCCAATGAAGAAGAAGAGATGGCCACCATTGCCATCAAGAAGCCTACGAAGAAGTCTACACTCTTCCTGAACATGGGAGGACGGGAGACTCATAATCATACTTTCCTCATGGCTAAGGAGGGCAAGAAAAAAGGTTCAACTCATGCCTCTCTCACTTAATTCCTCTATTGATGATTTTGATAGATCTATTGAAAATGAGGAAATATTTAGTGGTTTAAGTAAAACTACTTTAAAGAAAATGAAAATGTTGTCGAATGAAATTTTTTAGGAGGAGCTTGTCAATCGACAAGAAGATATGCTCATCCGCGAAAGGACGAGATATCAAGAGGTTGAGAAACCCCTTGAGCTCGAGAAGGAGAAGAGCAAGTCACTTGAGCATGAGCTAGTCTTAAGTAAGGAAACTTACTCAAAACTAGAAGACTTACACATTGCAATCAAGGATGAACTTGCTAACTTGTCAAAAGATAACAAAGTCCTTGAAGTGCAAGTAGAGTCAATCAAGCAAAGTGACTCCTCCTCCAAGAGCTCACCTTTCAAAGATGTTAATTCGACGACAATGGTAATTTGCACCTGCTCTAGTAAGAAAAATACTGTTAAACATGATGCTTCTACTTCACATGCTAAACATCCATCCCAAAGTGGCATCTTCGACAAGGATAATATTAAAAATCCACGTAGTGCATATATGGTCACTAGACCTCCTAACGTCAAAGATGGTCTTAGGTTGAATAAAAACAAACACATGTCAACTAATGTTCATGATAAGAAGTAAATTACTTTTGTTAAGCAAATATCAAATGAATCTAAATTGCAAATATTATTTCGTACTTTTGATGCTTCCGATGTACTTATGAAAGATAAATCTGGACATGTCTTTGCAAAATATGTTGGGCCACGCCACAAGAACTCAAAAACTTATGTGTGGGTCCCAAGACTCTTGTGACTAACCTAGGAGGACCCAAGCAAGCTTAGGTATATAAAACCAAGAAATAACTCTGTTTTGCAGGCCTACTCCTCTGGTGGATCGAAGTGGGTGCTAGATAGTGGATGCACTAATAACATGACCAGAGAGAGGAGTATGTTCGTGGAGTATGAGCGCAATGCGGATCCATGTGAAGGAATATACTTCAGAGACAACATAAAAAAAAAGTCCTTGGCAGCGGTAAATTTGAAATTTCTTCTCAATATACTATTTCAAATGTCTTACATGTCCATTCTCTAGATTACAATCTTTTGTCCATATCTCAGCCGTGCAACAAAGGTTATAATTGTTTATTCACTAATGAGGGTGTGACCATTTTTAGAAGAAGCAATGGCTCGATTGCATTCAAGGGAATGTTGAAGGGAAAGCTTTATCTTGTTGACTTCAACAAAGATAAAGTTGAACTCAACACTTGCTTGGTTGCTAAAACTAACATGGGATGGTTGTGGCATAGAGGGCTAGCCCATGTTGGGATGAGAAATCTGCAGAAACTTCTAGAAGTTGGTTACATCCGAGGTTTAAAGGATATTGTTTTTGAGAAAGACAGGCCGTGCAGCGCATGCCAGGCGGGAAAACAAGTTGGAGCACCACACGCCGCCAAGAACATGATGACTACCTCAAGACCGCTAGAACTTCTTCACATGGACCTCTTCGATCCAATTTCTTATATAAGCATCGGCGGTAACAAATATGGATCTGTTATAGTTGATGATTTTTCTAGATTTACCTGGGTGTTTTTATTGTATGATAAGTCAGAAACTCAGGGAATCCTCAAGAAATTTCTAAAAAGGGCGCAAAATGAATTCTCCTCAACCATCAAGAACATTAGAAGTGACAATGGAACAGAGTTCAAGAATACTCAAGTTGAGGAGTACCTAGATGAAGAAGGAATAAAGCAAGAACTTTCGGCACCCTACTCCCCTGAACAAAACGGAGTGGCCGAAAGGAAAAACAGGACGCTCATCGAGATGACGAGGACAATGTTGGATGAATGCAAGACTTCGGACCTGTTTTGGGTTGAAGCGGTGAACACTGCTTGTCACGCCACAAACCTGCTATATCTTCACCGACTCTTGAAGAAAACGCCATATGAGCTCCTCACCGGTAACAGACCAAATGTTTTGTATTTTAAATTATTTGGATGCAAATGTTTTATTTGGACAAGAAATGAGAACTTTGAAGTTTGCTTCAAAATCTAATAAAGGGTTCTTGCTTGGCTATGATTTGAATGTCTACTCCTATCATGTCTTCAACAAAGTCTCTGGCCTTATTAATGTAGCACGTGACGTGGTGTTCGATGAAACTAACAACTCCCAAGTAGAGCAAGTTGATAAGTGTGTGCTAGATCAAGAAGAAGCCCCTTGTCAAGCGTTGAAGAGTATGGCACTTCATGATATTCGACCTCAAGAGCAACCAAAAAACTCAAGTGCTCAAGATGAACCTCAACAAGAAAACAATGATCAAGGGGGAGCTCATGCACAAGATCAAGATTAGGAAGATCAACATAACCACAAAAGCAATGATCTAGGGGGGGACAATGGATATGAAGATAATGAAGAACAAGTAACTTCACAAGTCCCTCACCCAAGAGTACATCAGAGCGTACACAGAGATCATCCTGTCAACAACATCATTGGAGATATTACTAAGGGAGTAACTACTAGATCTCGCATAACAAATTTTTTTGAACACTTCTCTTTTGTCTCTTTTCTGGAACCATACAGGGTAGAAGAAGCAATAAAGGATCTAGATTGGGTGATCGCAATGCAAGAGGAGCTAAACAACTTCAAGAGAAATGAAGTGTGGGAGCTTGTAGAAAGACCAAAGGCAAACATTGTCGGAACCAAATGGGTCTTTCAGAACAAGCAAAATGAACAAGGATTGGTAACTAGAAAAAAGGCACAACTTGTGGCAAAAAGTTACTCACAAGTCGAAGGATTGTACTTCGACGAAACTTTCGCTTCCGTAGCTAGACTTGAGTCCATTCGTATTTTATTGGCATATGCTACTCACTATAATTTTAAGCTATATCAAATGGACGTCAAAAGTGCCTTCCTCAACGGCCCCATTGAGGAGGAACTATACGTGGAGCAGCCACAAGGATTTGAAGATCAAGAGCACCCTAACCATGTGTATAAACTGCGTGAGGCTCTCTATGGCCTCAAACAAGCTCCTCGAGCTTGGTATAAGTGCCTTAGAGATTTTCTAACTCAAAATGGTTTTAAAATTGGAAAAAATGATTATACTTTGTTCACTAAACATTTTGATGATCATCTATTTGTATGTCAAATCTATGTTGATGATATCATTTTTGGTTCCACTTATAAGTTTTTTTGTGAAGAATTTAGCAAAATCATGATAGACAGATTTGACATGTCGATGATGGGCGAATTAAAGTTCTTCTTTCGATTCGAGGTGAAGCAATTAAGAGAAAGAACTTTCATAAGCCAAACCAAGTACATGCAACACATCCTCAAGAAGTTCAATATGGACAATACCAAGCCAAGCCTATCAAAACACCCATGGAAACTAATGGACATCTCGATTTCAACGAAGATGGTCCAAATGTGGATCAAAAGGTATATCGGTCGATTATAGGCTCACTACATTATTTATGTGCATCAAGACCAGATATCGTGCTTAGTGTTTGTATGTTAACAAGGTTTCAAGCTGCACCTAAAGAGTGCCATTTAATAGTCGTAAAAAGAATTCTATGATACCTCGTGCACACACCCAACTTGGGCCTTTGGTATCCCAAAGGATCCAAATTTAACTTAATAGGATATTTCGATGTCGACTATGCAGGATGCAAAGTCGATAGAAAGAGCACGTCAGGGACTTGCCAACTTCTTGGCAGATCCCTAGTTTTATGGTCACCTAAAAAGCAAAATTACATTGCTCTTTCCACAGCCAAAGCGGAGTATGTTGCAACCGGTAGTTGTTGCGCACAACTATTTTGGATGCGACAAACTCTAAGGGATTACGGTTAGAATTTGAACCATATTCCACTCCTATGCGATAATGAGAGTGCTATATAAATTGCACACAACCCAATAGAGCACACAAGAACTAAGCACATAGATATTCGTCACCATTTCTTAAGAGATCATTCATTAAAAGGTGATATAGAAATCTCACATGTTAGGAATGAAAAACAACTTGCAGACATTTTCACCAAGCCATTAAATAAAAAATATTTTATGAGCTAAGAAATGAGCTAAATATACTTGACTCTCGAAATGTGGCTTGAAACACTGCATACCTGGATGTGATTTCAAAATTTACTCATTTTTGGTAAAAATTTGCCCTTTATCTCGATTTTCTCTTGAAAACTATTTAAATTAGTGAATCTTGGTGAATTATGGTCATTGTATGATTGTTGATTGTTTACTGGTCATGTTCACCAAGATTATTTGTGAAATGATATCCTTTAGATCACTATTAGTTCAAACTCCCAAAATCAATTTGTTCTATTCAGTTTCTGTCCAGTTGACCCGTAGTAGTCCGACATCAGTACTGGACTAGTCCGTTATCTCAGACTAGTCCAGCCCCTGGTTCGGCCTACCGGACTTGTCCGGTCCCTACAGTACTAGTCCGTATTTATCGAGCTTAACCCTAGCCCGTCGCCAGTCTTCCACATCTCACATCCGTTTTTGCTCTCTCTCTCCTCGAGTTTGAGCTCCCAAGGCGATTTTTGTGTTTAGCCACCAAAATTGAACATTTTTCCAAGGGAAATCCTTTCCTCAGCGCGGAGATTCCCACTCCGGACTAATCCAGACCATACTCTGCTCCTTCAACTCCAATCTTCAAATTTTTCGGTAAAATCTCACTCAACCCTAGTTCTCACCTTTTCTCCAATCTTGCTTAGTTTTCTTGACTCCTAGGGCATATATTACCCCTCTATATGTATTCCTACTGTATCCCTACTTGCTTTGTATCGATTCAAGCTAGATTTGTTGAAAATAGGAAATTAGGGTTCTTATGCTAGACCGGGATAGTTCGGGTACTCAAGTGCAGACAAGTTTGGTACTCTGGACAAGTTTGCACTTTGAAAACAGACAAGTCCGATACCTTGACAATTTGAACCTCTAAATTCTTCTTTGAACAAAGTCTACAATCAATTCTTACCAATCCTTGAATTCCTCTGTCGAGCACGATGTCGTCCGGTTTCGAGGACAGCTCGTTTGACTATGACGAAGAGCATGATCGGACGAGTGCAAAGAGCAAAAGAACGAGTCATGAAGAAAAGGAACGACCTCAATGTTCACTCATCTCCCCCGACGATGTTCTTCTTGAGAAGAGAAGAGTGGTAGTGAAGAAGCCACTGCGCAAGGAAGGTGCTGGCAGTTCATCAGCACCAAAGAGAAGTCTCAACAAGGGCAAAGGACTGGCTAGTGGTCCTATTGGCCCGATGAAGACGAAGACTCCTATTCACCACAACAGGCATCCATTAAGTGCTGATTTTACTGGAAAAGGGAATGAACTGACCGACAAATATAGGAAGATTGAAGTGTATGAGCAGCCTAACCAGTCAGCTGACCCAAGATTCTGGAGCAACTTCTATGCTGACTATTATGAGCATGTGTATATGAACATGAAGAACCCAGTGATAGAAAGTCAGTGGGTCGATATCACCTACCTCCAGTCCAAGAAATGCCAAGCTTATCAAGAGGTCCTAGAGGCATTAAAGAGACATGGACTAAAGGATCTCATTTCCTTCCAGTGGGACTAGAACAATGAGGTCATAACTCAATTCTACTCGACTCTATACTTTGCTCGTGATGATGGTGATAAAATGATATGGATGACACATAGAGCAAAGTACAGTATCACTTATGAGGAATTTGCTAGAATTCTTCATCTTGAAGATTCTTTGGAGAATGACTCATCATTCATAACTTGAAACCCCTGGAGAAAGATGAGCTCGACTTCCTCTATGATACAAGAAAGCCTTACAAGTCTCCAACTACCAAGTATTTGAAGCCATTCATTACAGTCTTGAACATAATTCTGAGGAAGACAATAGCTCCCAAAGAAGGAGATGCAGGATCCATCCAAGGTACTCTAAGGACCTTGATGAAGGTGATAAGCAAGAAAAGGACCATCCATGTATTTGAATACATCTACAATGACATTGTGAACATCTCCATTACTCCAAACAGGTCCTGTGGCTATGCACCCAATATCATGTATATGATTGAGAAGGTGTCAGAACTTGAGTTTGTCAAGGATGTTCCTCACTCTGGTCTCAAGCCCCAGAAGCCTACAATCTACACTGTTCCCTCTGCTCCCACCTCACCCGCAGAGGAACAAAGATCTAAGAGGGCTCATGAAGGCACAAGGACTGAAGCTGCCACTACTGCTCCTCCACACTCTAGAGAGTCCTCCAATGGTGTGTTCAAAATGCTTTCCTCCATCTTTGCATCCTGCCGCAAAGTGGAAATTAAGCAACACAAGGAGAGTCTAGCTAGGAAAAGACATTTTAGATATGTGAAGACAAACATTAAGGCCATCTGTGAGAAGCTAGAGATAGAACCAGTGGGGTCACCTCAGATTTATGAAGATTCTGAAGAGAATATCACAGAGATGGCACCACTCTCAGAGCAAGAGTTGGCTTCATTTGGACTAGCTGGCGTCTCCACTCCTCCTCCTCATCAGCAAGCACTTGAAGATGAAGATAGAACCGAGAGTGTGGGAGGCAGCGGCGATGAGTGATTCCCCTCAATTTTTTCCTTTTTGGTGCCTTGATGCCAAAGGGGGAGGGATTGTGACTAGTAGCTTATTTTGTAGCCTTAAGGACTCGTGATCGAGGACATGTATCTCAATTTCAAATTATTGTAATCTCTTGTGGATGTGCCTACTTTATTTAATGTGTGATGCATAGTTTAATGTTAACGTGATGATTGCTGCTATAATTGTCAAGTTTTTATCTTTTGCTCATGACATCATTTGATCACACACTACATAGGCACCCCACCATAAAGAGTTCATATATGTGAGAAGTTATTGTTAATCATTTGTCATTCTCATATATGCACACTTTATGAAAATCAATTTTTACTCTTTTTGTGAAATCTCAATTGGTTGTCATCAATCACCAAAAAGGGGGAGATTGAAAGTGCATCTAGGCAAACCATTGTGGGTTTTGGATGATTGATGACAAACAAATACGATCCTAATGGACTTGTTGAGATGAATGCAGGTCAAGTCATATTAGATAGTTTGGTGCACTCAAAACGTGAAAAATGAAGTGATGAAGAAAAAGAAAGGCCCCATTGATGAATGAAGCGCAAAGTAGACTTAATTGTATAGAATGTGTGTGAGAGACACATCCCAAGAGCTCAAATATTTGCGTAGGGGTAAGGGCTTAAAATCAATCTTAAAATTCACTAAGCACCGAACTAGTCCATTGATGAACTGGACTAGTCTGTTCAACTCTCTGTTGTCTCATGTCACAGTGCACCTGACTAGTTCGTTCATGGATCGGACTAGTGCGATCAACATTCTGGAACCTCACTACACAATGCACCGCACTAGTCCGTTCAACTTTCTATAAAATCAATACACTATGAACCGGATAAGTATGCTCAAAGACTGGACTAGTCCGTTGAACTCTCTGTTGTTTCATAACACATCACACCCAACAAGTCTTTTTATAGACCATACTAGTCCGAGAAAGTTTCTAATGTTCCAATTCACAAGGCACTGGACAAGTCCGAACTCCTACCGGACTAGTCCGATATACCTCACATAGTTTAGGGTTTCTAGTGTGCTGCACATTTCACGTCGACTTTACACAGCACACCGGACAAGTCCGGTACTCAGTACGGACTAGTCCGCCCGTCGGGATCCTAACGGTAATATTTTTGGAAACACTATAAATAGGAGATCCACGACCCCACAATGACAACTTTTGTATTCTACTATTCACAACTGAAACCCTAGCGCCGCCACTTGTCCCAAGAGAACAAAAATACATCTCCCCACGCATCTAAGATCCTCAAAAGTGAAATCCTTTGAGTATTCAGATGTGGGATTGGGAGATCGTTGTATACGCATGATTGAGCTCTTTGGATTTGATATCTTTACACTCGTGCAATTACTTGTAATCTTTTCGAGTGTATTTGATCATCTTTTTGCTGTAATTCTTGTGGGAGCCCTCAAATTGTGAGGTTGCCTCATCAACTTGGTTATTACCTGTGATAGGGGAATCAAGTCGGCCTTTTGTGGTGCTTTAATGAGGGAAAGGGTCTGAAGATACCCGGCTCTGTGTGGGCTTCCTCAACGAGGAGTAGATCTCTTTGGTGAGATCGAACCTCAGTAAAAATCCGTGTCTCGTGTGCTTTACTCTTTTAATTTTTCAAGTCTTATTATCTAGGGCATTAGAATTGATCAATCAAATATTGTGTGATCCATGTGAACATTAAGCATTCTTATCTCTTGTTCAATTTGAAAGAATTGTAATTACATTCCGTTGCAATTTCATTCAAGATTCCTGCATAATCGCTTAATAGTTTCACCTAATCTGAACAACCGGACTAGTTCGTATCATCAACTGAACAAGTCCGGCCTCTCTGGTATTTGATGATTTGATTAAGTGTGCCGGAAATTACAAAAGCCTATTCACCCCCCCTCTAGGCCACATTCATTTAATGATAAAAACATAAATATGCTAGTTGTTCTACAATGATTTGCATTGTTCTAGCTGTGATGATCTATTTAAGAAGCTACATGATGCGAGGAATGATATTTCTGCTTTGAACAATGCTTTACGCTCTCATGAAGCTAATTGCTGTTCTAATCGCAAACTAAAAGGAAAAACTTCTTGTGGAAACTTGCTACTGAATTCTTCAAAGTCTTGCAATGATAAAATAATTTTA
The DNA here is from genome assembly GCA_036927565.1 of Tuctoria greenei. Taxonomy (NCBI): domain Eukaryota; kingdom Viridiplantae; phylum Streptophyta; class Magnoliopsida; order Poales; family Poaceae; genus Tuctoria; species Tuctoria greenei. The sequence goes on from JAYESD010000002.1 coordinate 119,412,353, forward strand.
GTTTTTGATTCTCGTGATCATGCTAAAAAACATCCCTAAGGTTGTAAAATCACTAGAAAGTGATTTAATTAAAACAATTCTTAAACAAAAAGAGGTGGTTTTCAGGTCAGCACAGGTGTTGTCTAATTCAGTTGCTTACAAACACATTGCTTGTTCTTCTAGACATGAACATAAGGTTAAATTTCATTGTACCTAATGTGGTAGATATGATCATGTCATAGATTTTCTTCATAGACTAGCTAAACAAGAAAAGAATCAAAGAATTCAAGCTAGATCTCATAACACTCATGCAAAATTTCCTGCATGTGTTGAGCCGAATGTTAAACTCTTGCAACCTGCTGTGATGAGTCTAAAACAAGCAAAGTTTTCTTTCAAACCTACTGCTTTTTGTACTACACAAGTCACATCTTGTAGGCCAATAGTTAGGAACAAGAATTCTCAACATTTAGCTCATAAACCTGCTATTTTATCATAACTTTCGCGTGTTATTCCTGTTGGACGTCGCATGACTGGGTACTGGATTCCTAAATACCTTTTGACTAACCCCGGTATTGAGTCATCGATGTATTGTGCTGCTATGTAGGTTACATGCTTGAGGGCGGAGAACTTTTGGCTTGTGGATTCAGGTTGCTCATGCCACATGACTAGTAACAAAGAATGGTTCTCCTCCCTCTCTTTTGTGCCACGTGTAGAGAATGTTACTTTTGCCGATAATTCTTCAACACCTATAATTGCTAAGGGTTTGTTAATAATCACTACACTTTGAAAGATGCGGCACTTGTTAAAAAATTGAAATACAACTTGCTCTCTGTTTCACAATTGCTAGACAGAAATCTTGAAATAACTTTCATTAAAAATTGCTGCAAAGTTGTAAATTCAAATAGTGAGCTTGTGTTTAACATGTCTCAATTTGGAAGAGTTTTTAAAGGTTGATTTTGATATGTCATCATCTAAGCACAGGTGTCTCAAAACACTTAAACTTTTTACATCGTAGACTTGGTCACGTAGGCTTTGATCACCTTACACGCGTTAGTGGTCTTGATCACATATGTGGGTTACCTAAGCTTAAAAAAGACAAATAAATTGTGTGCTATTCTTGTAGACATGCAAATATGGTTGTAGGTTCACATGCTCCACTCACAATTACCATGACAACAGCACTGACACACTTTTACATCTTGACACTGTAGGTTCTTCACGTGTTCAATCTTTTAGAGGTAAATGGTAAGTGCTTGTAATTGTTGATGATTATTTTAGATACTCTTGGGTTTACTTTATGGCATCTAAGAATGAAGATTTTAGTCATTTATAAGTTTGGTTCTTAGACTTTCACTTGACCACAAAGGATCTTTAAAAGCAATTAGAAGTTATAATGGAACCAAATTTAAAAACAATCACTTGATCACTTTTATCCAAAAAATTCTATATATCTTCAATTTTCTTCTCTATATGTACCCCAACAGAATGGTGTTGTAGAAAGAAAGAACAGGACCTTAGTTGAGATTGCTAGGACTATGGTTGATGAATATCAAACTCCTAGGAAGTTTTGGGTAGGTACGATTGCAACAGCTTGTTATGTTTTGAATCATATTTCTTGCGTGCTAAGCTAGGAAAAACCCCATATGAGCTTCGGTTTGGACATAGACCAAGTGTCACACATTTTAGGGTATTCGGTTGAAAATGCTTTGTTAAGAAACATGGTAATCTTGATAAATTTTAAGCTAGATCTGTTGATGACATGTTTCTTGATTATCCGTCTCATACTAGAGGCCACCGTGTGCTTTTAGTTGATAGTAAAAAATTGTGGAGACTTGTGAGGTTTTTTTATGAAGCTAGCCCATGTACTAGCTCTAATATTGCAGGTCAAGATGCATGAAGTATTTTTGTTGAAGATGGGGAACAAGTGGTGCTGCTGCCCGAAAGTTCAGAAGCTAATGATATCATCGTCCCTGCTCCTGATTTTGATCCACAACCAACATAACAACTACTACTACTGATAAAGATCATCCTCAAGCTACAAGCTCTTCGGTATTGTGGAACATGAAGAACAAGGGGCTTGTGAAGTGTCTACTCCCCTTCGCATCCTCAAAAAGTCACCGTCCACGACAGATTAATGGAAGCTTGCATGAACGAGTCGCACGATCTAGATTTTTCGATCCAAACTCTCACACTCATTCTGCTTTCGTTGCTTCTTTTGAATCCAAAGATATACCAGACACACTCACTAATTGTCAGTACCCTGCGAACCGTGTACCCCTTGGGATTGCAAAAAGACCAAAGGAACTTCACCTGTCTGAGTTGAAGACCTTCGAAGGCCCCACGTGTCATATGGGACCGGACTTGCCTCCCTTCTATGGTTAGTCCTGGTGGTGCCACGTGTATACTGCAACCGAAGCTACGTGCCATACATGGGAAAGTTCCGGGCTAAATACCCGCGCGGCACCCCCGGACCTAACCCCCGATAGAGGGAAGCACCGGTACCGACACGTGTACAACTGCACCATACCTACCCATCCCAGACGGCAAGCTCCAGAGCTGCCACATGTCCAACCGCTGAACCTTCAGCCTCAACTATCAGACTGGTGGACCCCCAACGGCTCGGACCTTCAAGGGACAATCAAAGACGTCAAGACCCAGTTAAGTGTCATTAATACCATCTTAATAAACACGATCGGAGGGCCCTTAATACCAGTAACGGCACTTTCAAGGCGCTTTACCACACTATTAAGGGTAATTAAGCTCATTAATTGTGTATTAAGCATAAGTAACCACCAGGGCCACATGTTGGGCCAGGCTAACGATGTAACGACCAGTCCTTGTACTATAAAGGACTGGTCGAGCGATACACAGGGGGATGACTTCCACACTCTGCTCTAACACACACACCCTCAAGCGCTCAGACACTCAATACAACAACTACACACCTCGTGGAGTAGGGTATTACGCATAGGTGACCCGAACCATGTAAATCCTCGTGTCAACTTGCCATCGTGTTCTGAATCTCTGCGCGCCCAATAACGAACTACAATCTCCGCGGGCTACCAACAGTAGTACCGGGAGAATTGCTGGAACCAGACTCTGACAGTTGGCGTGCCAGGAAGGGGCGCCCGAGATTCAAACATTGTGAACTCTGCTGCTGGATCTTCCAACGGCAACCTTGCTGTGCAACCTGCTGGAGGCAATCCCTCCAACATGCAGCAGCCAGCAGGTGTTGTGGCCTAGCAGAAGTCATGCCACCGCCGCCACCGTCTGCACCGGCAAACCAAGCTGGACAGGGAGATGGGGCAACTGCGTCGGTCACAGCATCGGCGAACAACAACCCTGAACACGCGCTCCATGCTGCGCGTGCTCTTCTCCAACGTCCATCGCCTCTAGGAACATCCCAGGGTGCAATGGAGCAAAGGAGGGCTGATGTGGAACATTTGGTTGCAGCAGCAGCCGATCGCATCAGCAACCAAGGTCCCCCCCCCCTAGGGGCAGGCCCCATCGCAACATCGGACCGTGTCGGGTAGACTTGGTCCGCACGCTTCACAACATAGGAGGCGTGCTGCATCTCAACAGGCAACGTCGCTGCCTTCTGGGGCACGACGTACCCATACAGTAACCAGGCTTTCAGCTCATGACCTCCGGGCGAAGCTTGATCGCCGTTACCGTCAACAGGACGATCGCGTCCATATCGAGCGAGCTCGCGGGAGGCGAGAGGTTTGGGACAGTCCTGCTCCCAAGGGAGTTGGAGGAGGCTGATCTGCCCTGGCCATGCACCTACGCATGGTCAGATGGCCGCAGAAGTTCCGGCCTCACCTGCCAGAGAAATTTGACGGGACTGTCAATCCCGCTGAGTTCTCCAAATCTACTCCACCGAAATCCTTGCAGCTAGAGGCAATGAGGCCGTAATGCAATTATTTTCCCATGGCTTTAAGTGAGATCGCCAGGTCCTAGTTCATGAGCCTTTCGCCTGACTCCATCAACAGTTGGGCGGAACTGTGCAAAAAGTTCACCGCCAATTTCGGAAGTTCATACACCCGACCAGGCGCTGAACTGGACCTTTTTGCGATCAAGCAGAAGGGGGGAGAGTCCCTTGGATCCTTCATCCAGAGGTTCTCCCAGGTACGAAACACCATACCTTCTATCTCAAGCGCTTTTGTCATTGTGGCATTTAGACAGGGCGTACGAGACAAGAAGATGCTGGAGAAGCTAGTGACCAAGGAAGTCACCAGCGTCACGGAACTCTTCAGCTTGGCAGACAAGTGTGCCAAAGCTGCGGAGGGCCGTGAAATGCACTCCCAACCACCTCCGGAGGACAAAAAAAAGTCCTCCAAGGGTGAAGTCACTACCTCCGGGAGTGGTAAGAAGAAGATAAAATCCAACAGCAAGAAGAAGCCGTCGGCCGACACACCTACAACCGCTGCTGCCGCAGCTCCAGGTGGCTGGGGGCCACGCCTCGAGAAACAACCTCGGCCGTCGTCTGAAGATGGAGGCAGCTCCAAGATGTGGTGTCCTATACACAAGACGAACAGCCACAACCTGGAAGGCTGCCGAGAGGTTCAGAACCTTGCCGAGCGCTACAACAAGCGCCAGGAAGAAGTTCCTTCCCGTCAAAGGGAAGGAAAACAAAAAGTCAACGAAGCCCCGGCTGAAGTGGAATTAGGCATTCAGGACCATAAAAAGGTCTTGAAGGCTGTTTACACCTCCATTGACGACGACTCTGACGTCTCTGACAACGAGCCTCAGAAGACCATGAACACCATCTTTGGTGGTTCGTGGGACATCACCTCCCGTCGTGTCCTCAAGACAATACGGCGGGCCATGGCATCAGTAGCTCCCACCACCAGGGCGGAGCCGCACCGGAAGTGGATGGACACTGCCATCACCTTTGATGCTTTGGGCTGCCCTCGGAACATGATCGGAGTTGGCCAACTTCCACTGATGGTATCTCCTACCTTCAACAACATCCAACTCCACCATGTAATGGTGGACGGAGGTTCGGGACTGAACCTCATAAGCTTTGAAGCTTTCATCAAGCTTCATCTCCGACCTTCAGATCTTCGCCAGTCCCGACCTTTCTCCGGAGTAGGTCCAGGAGCCATAACACCACTCGGTGCCATTACTCTCCTGATGACCTTCGGGACCCAGGAGAATTACCGCACTGAGAAGTTGGTCTTCGACGTGGCGCAGATCAACTTACCATTGAATGCCATCTTGGGCAGTCGAGCCTTGTACAAGTTCATGGCTGCAACTCATTATGGCTACTTGGTGTTGAAGATGCCAACACCAGCAGGTGTTCTCCAGATCCACGGAGATCGCACTGCCAGAGTGACTGCTCTGGAAGAACTCCATGCACTTGCTACAGCGCAGGAGGAAGAATCTGGAAAGGAGCAAGCTCCGAAACCCCCGAGAATTCATCATTGGGGCTCAACCTCTTCACCTCGCGTGCAACCAAGCGGCGACATCGACATCCCCGTCAAAGTCGTCCAAATCAGTTCCGACACTGCTCAGACCACCCGTATATCGGGAGGTCTGAATGACAAATAGGAACTCGCGCTCGTCACTTTCCTTTGGGCTAATATCGACGTGCTTGCCTGGCAACCATCACAAATGCCTGGGATCTCTAGGGAAGTGATCGAGCACAATCTGAAGATTTATCCCGACGCTCGGCCTGTACATTAGAAGCCTCGGAAGTAGTCAGTAGAGCGACAAAACTTCATACATCAAGAAGTACATCCATGAAGTCCTCCACCCAAAATGGCTAGCAAACCCAGTCGTTGTACCCAAGGCCGGCGGGAAGCTTCAGATGTGTATCGACTACACTACACTGAATAAGGCATGTCCAAAAGATCCATTCCCCTTACCTAGAATAGATCAGATAGTGGATTCCACCTCCGAGTGTGAATTACGTGTTTCCTAGACGCATATTATGGGTACCATCAAATCAGAATGTTTAGGGAAGATGAAGAGCATACTTCCTTCATCACAGTAGATGGGTTATATTGTTACATTGCCATGCCATTCGGTCTCAAAGACGATGCTTCAACGTTTGTACGAGCTACGTACAAAACTTTTGGAGAGCTTATGAGAGATATAGTGGAAGTGTACGTCGATGACATCGTCGTCAAGATCAAGAACAAGGAATCATTCATTGACACCCTGCAAGCTGTCTTCGACAAGTTGCGATTCACACGCACCATGCTGAACCCGAAGAAGTGTGTCTTTGGGGTTAGCTCCAGAAAGCTTCTTGGATTCCTGGTGAACCATCGAGGAATAGAGGCGAATCTGGTGAATATTAAAGCTATTGAAGACATGCGGCCACCAGCCCGCATTAAGGACGTCCAGAAGCTGACTGGATGTCTAGCTGCCCTCAGCCGGTTCATCTCAGGACTGGCAGAACGGGCGCTACCATTCTTCAAATTATTGAGGAAGTCCGGACCATTCCAATGGTCTGAAGAAGCAGAAAAGGCATTCCAAGAGCTGAAGCAGCTCCTCACCACTGTACCAACCTTGGTAGCTTCGAATCCCGGTGAGCCACTTCTGCTTTACATTTCGGCAACTGACGAAGTTGTCAGCATGGTCCTGGTTGCGGAAAGACCCCTTTGGGAGGGTCCGGAATTACCTGAAGATGAGTCTGGGTCCCAGCTCCCCGACCCAAATCCTCATGGTGAGATGCCAGAAGATCAAATTCCTTCAAATGAAGAAGTTGTTGTTGCTGAGCAACAAGATCCGGACCCCTCCAGGAAGGTCTGAGTCACTGCAGAAGAAGCTCTGCGCTCTTCAAGCAAGAACCTGGTGGTCCCCGAACAAGGTCCGGACCCCTCCGGGAGGGTCCGGGTGGATGAGGAGGAAGCCCCGGACCCCTTCGGGGGGGGGGGGGGGGGGGGTCCGGACAGTCCAACGCCCAGTGTACTTCATCAGTGAAGTACTCCATGACGCCAAAACTCGATACCTAGAGGTGCATTAGCTGCTCTATGCAGTCCTTATTGCTTCTAGGATGCTCCGACACTACTTCCAAGCTCACAAGATTTCAATGGTAACTTCTTATCCACTACGTGCAATCTTGCATAACCCCAACTCTACTGGGAACATTGCAAAGTGGGTAGCGGAACTAGCCGAGTTCGATCTTGAATTCGTCCCAAGACAAGCAATTAAGAGTCAAGCACTGGCAGACTTTGTGGTGGAATGGACCCCCTCTCCATCAAATCCTGGGGGCCCAAGTGAGCAGAAGTCGGAACCCAAGGTTCCGGTCTTCACCGAGCCTCACTAGACTCTCTACTCCAACGGCTCCGTGCAAAAGCAGGGAGCCGGAGCTGGAGTCCTTCTCCTCGCTCCGAACGGGGAGAAGGTCAAATACATGGTTCACCTTGACTTCAAGGCGACCAACAACATGGAGGAGTATGAAGTACTAATCTATGGGCTCAAGGTGGCACTATCATATGGTGTCAAGCAGCTATTGGTAAAGGGTAACTCGCAGATCGTCATAAAACAAGTCAAAGGAGAATGCTGTTGCAACAACCCTCAACTAGCTGCATACCTACTTGAAGTCCAGAAGCTTCAGAAGGACTTCAACGTCCTGGACCTTTGCCATGTCCAGCGTCTCAACAACGCTGAGGCCGAAGAACTCTCAACGAAAGCATCAACCGGAGCTCCGGCTCCTGACAGAACCTTTGTTCGGAGATTGTCAAGACCAACAGCTCAGCCTGCTAGACTGAGCAAAGGGAGCGAGACCAGCACCTCGAAGCTAGCGGTCCCGATGGCCCTGTTACCATGGCGTCCATCAAGGGCTGTAGGTGTTGCAGGAAGCTCCGAGCAACCCAGCACGCAAGACTCAAATCCTCAAGTTAGCTCCGATGCATGGATCTCGGAGATCCGGAGCTACTTGAAAGACAATTTCCTTCCTGAAGATAATGTATCCACCGAACAGATAGTTAGATTGGCTAAAAGATACACGCTGGTAGAAGGTCATCTCTACCGGTGCAGTGCCAATGGTGTCCTAATGCAGTGCATTACAAGGGAAGAACGTTGCGAGCTCCTCGCAGAAATCCATGGAGGCGAGTGTGGAAACCACGCATCTTCCTGCACGCTGGTCGGTAAAGCCTCCCGGCATGGTTTTTACTGGCCTACAACACTCCAGGATGCAACCGAGCTAGTGAAGAAATGCGAAGCATGGCAGTTCCATGTGAAGCAAATTCACACACCAGCTCGACCTCTACAAATGATACCTCCTACATGGCCATTCGCTGTGTGGGGGATGGATATCTTGGGACCTTTCCCAAGAGCCGTTGGAGGTTACAAGTTCCTGTACGTTGCCATTGACAAGTTCATCAAATGGCCGGAAGCAACTCCAGTTGTGACAATAAACAAGCAATAAGCTATCAACTTCTTGCAGTCCATCGTATGCAGATTTGGAGTCCCAAACAAGATCATAACTGATAACGGGACCCAATTCACAAGATCTGCATTCCAAGGATATTGCAAAGACCTCGGCATTCAAGTCAGCTATGCCTCAGTAGCTCACCTGGCAAGCAATGGACAAGCTGAGAGAGCAAATGCAGAAATCCTAAAAGGACTCAAGACACGCACATATGAGTGCCTGAAAAACATGGAGCCAACTGGATCGAAGAGCTTCCGCCCACCTTGTGGGCCAACAGGACAACTTCAAATCGGTCAACTGGAGAGACACTCTTCTTCCTAGTGTACGAAGCTGAAGCAGTCCTTCCTCCGGAAATCACCTTTGGGTCGCTCTGGGTCCGGACCTTCGACGATGCCACACAGGACCAGCTCCGTCGTGAAGACCTTGACCTCCTTGAAAGGGAAAGGTGTCGAGCAGCTGTTCGGAATGCCCGATACTGCCAAGCTTTTCGGTGCTATCACCAAAGGCATGTTCACAGGCGACAGCTAGAGGAAGGTGATCTGGTGCTACATAGAATACAAACTCGAGAAGGGTTAAACAAACTCTCCCCAGCTGGGAAGGACCCTTCCGAGTGATCAAAGTATTTCGTCCTGAATGCGTTCGCTTGGCAACCGAGGATGGGACACCTCTCCCTAATCCTTGGAACATTGAGCACCTCCGTAAGTTATACGCTTAATATCACGGAGGTGAGTCTATAGTTACATGTGATGCATGCTATAGAGTCATTGCAAAGAGTCGGGTAGCTCCTTCGGGAGAACAACCGGACCTTCCCCGGAAGGTCCGCAAAGTTCAGGCAACACTTGTCACAGTCTCAGAACTAAAAGTGTAGCTAGCTACCTTAGGTCAAATGGGAAACAAAACACACTTAGCCTGGTTCTGTACCCTAAGAGTGTACTTGTTTCCCCAGTACCCCGAACCTATAATGAAAGACATCATTGTGTGAAAACAGACTCCACGTGCATTTATTTTGTACAGTCTCAATATTTTTTATTTTTCTCTTTCTTGTCTATAACAAAGTTGTGCAATTCTTAAGAAACTTTAGCTCGACCAATTCATATATAATTCAAGTTGCATTGTCAATTCTTCCGGGTCTAAACATAGTTAATGGTCTACTCGTCCGAATGCCGCCAAGCCAATCTAGGTCTGGAGTGTGCTATCGACTTAGCCTGGTCCTGCACCCTAAGTACGCCACTCTACCTACACCCTAGAAGGCCGAAGTAAGGCGAGTCCAGAAACAATCGTACCTGGAGAAAACAATCCAGTGCACTTGATTATATGTAGAGTTTCGTTTGACCTAAAAATTTTGTTTGGGAATAGTAAGCCGCAAATGAGTTATAGATAGGAAATGGATTTTACGATTTTTCTTGACTTCAGTGTGTAGGAAAAATAAAGATCTCATGATGATGGTAGATGAAGCCAGAGCTATCAAAGCTCCGACACCCCCTAAGGTGGTTTACTGTCGATGTTTCAAACATTGATAGTAGACATCACCGGAGCTATAAAGTTCTGGAAAATCCAGGGGGCCAGCCATCAACGAGAAGAAAAGATGGTGGGAAGACTCCCCAGTGGGGTCTGCTATCGACACACCGCGTGTTGAAAGTGGTCGCTGCCAGAGCTACCAAGCTCCGACAATCCCAGAGGACTAACTGTCAACACTCTACGTTTTGAAAAGGGTCACTAACGGAGCTACTAAAGCTCCGACAACCTCAGGGGGCCCCTACTATCGACGACTTCGGACCTATAACATACAAGTTCGAAGCACGCAAGTCTTAAATAAAATGCTACATACTCTTGGTACATGTTCACAATCAAATTGTGTACATCTACTAGGGGGCCAAGCGGGACAAAGGTGTTGAAGGCAAAAAATGAAATTCATAAAATTCTTGGATTTCATTAATCTGGAGAAAAGAGATTACAAAACTGGAGAAAAAGAACAGAGGATACAAGTGGGAGCTACAAGGAGAGAGTCCTAGACCCTATGGAAGAACGAGGTGACCTTCTGGGCAACCTCCGACACTATGGCTTTGGCGGCTTCTCCCTCTCCGTCGTTGGGGCCTTCAAGCACCGGGTCCAGTGGGAAGTGAGGGTCCCGGCTTGTGTAGCACGTCAGCATGTACTCTGCGACGTTCTTCGCCAAGGATTGTCCTTCGGTTTCCAGCTGTTCCGCGATGACATCACCCATCTTTGTGAGCTTGTTGCCCACCGAGCTCAACGCCTGCAATGCCTAGTCCAGCTCTGGCTCTGGATCATCCGTATGCACGGGTTTAAAACCCATCGGCGTCAGTGCGTCATTGGATATGCCCAAGAAGTCCCAAACTTGTTGGGACTCCGCAACCCTTGAGCCTCGCATCTCTTCCAAGGATCTTCTGGTCGCCGAAAGCTCCGAATTCTCCCGGGCAAGGCGCTCAAGCTCTTTGGCATTCTGCTAAATCTTTTCAGCAACCTGCCTTTCGAGTTTACCAAGCTCCTCCTCCTGGAGGTGGATCTTGTTCTAGCGGTTGACCAGGTCCTTCTCCCGGCCCCGCACTTTCTTCTCCCTGGCAGCAATTTCATTCTCCCTCGTGGTGAGGTCCTGTCCTCGCTGCCAGGACTTCTTCTCCTCCTTCTCGTAGTGCTCCTCCAGCTTCTTGGTGCGCTCCACGAGACTCTTGTCACCCAGAGTCAGCCTCTAAGTAAGCTTATCCCCCCTCTTCACGAGGTCATCCCGCAGCTCTAGGAGTTTTTGCTATTCATCTTCGAGCTTTTTCTCCCACTCTTCAAGAGCCTCCCGGCGCTTGACGAGGCTGTCGTGGATGGCACTGAGCTTCTCTTGGCACTCATTTGCTGCTTCATTAGCAGCCACAACCTGTTCGTGGATGGCCCGAGACTGGTCGTCGAGGGATCGCGTCATGCTTTCCCCCTCATCCAGTAGCTGACCCCAGTACTCCAACCGGACCTTCTCCCTTTTGACGCACTCCTTGTCCTCGACTAGCCTCGTCTGCGCCAGCTTGGTCTCGAATTGGAGCCGGTTGCGCCACCTCCTAAGGGTTTGGCACTCCTCCTCGAGGGCCTTGCTATCGTGCTAAAAGGCCAGCTGAACTTGACGAAGGCTGGAGCAGGCATTATCGATGGATAACAACAAAAGGATTGGCTCCGGACCGGCCGAGGTCCTCTCCGCTGGCTCCAGCGGGTTCTCCATAACTAAAATCGGGTCCCAATCTACAAGAGAGCTCCCCTGAGCTTCCACGGCACTAGGGCCGCCCTCCGGGATAACCTCGGCAGCTGCCGAGGAAGGTCCTACAGTAGAAGTTTCTACCTCCGGAGTTGGCTCCGAAGGTCCCGCCGCCAGGTCATCAGCAACTGGTCCCTCAGGCGAGGGACCAGTAGCTTCCTATTGGCATCCTGGCTCAGGCGTGGGCACCTCCGGAACCACCACCTCCGGGGCAGCCGTTGAAGGTTTGGCTGGAGTTGAAGCCACTTCCGGCTCTGACGCTGGTGCCTCCTCCAACGTCGGTTTAGGCGCTGGTGCTTCGACCGCCATTGGCTCGGGCGCCGAGAATTCTGCGACAACCGGCTCAGGCGTCGAAACTTCATCAAGAACGGGCTCTGCTGCCGGAACTTCATCAACCACCGGCTCTACCGACGGGGCTTCATTAACCACCGGCTCCGTTGTCGGGGCTTCAACAACATCCGTCTCTAGGGCCGGGACTGCAGCTACCTCCGTCTCTGAGGCCAGAGCGCCCATCATCTCGGCATCCAAACCCGGAGCTTCAACCTTCGGGGCTGGTGCCGCTAGTACATCTTCATTCTCGTGGTCCCACACTACCGCGAGAGCTTCAAGGGATGACTCGAGGTCAAGGACCACAACATCTGGCGCCGGAACTGCCGCAGCCTCAGCCACCTCTTGGGGCGGCGCTGGAACTGGAGTTGGAGCCTCCGTCTGCACAGCATCAATTGCTGCTGTAGGGACTGGAGTTTCAGCCCCTTTCTTGGGTACCCTGTGGATGAAGGATAAAGAAACCCAAAACATAGTTACAACAAAAAACAACCAACTGAGGTAAAAAATCAAATTTACCTCGGAAGGCTTTCGCTCCAGCTAGCGCAGAACCTCTTTACTGGATGCTCGGGGCCGGACCCTGACGCCATTGGCGTAGTAGCTCCGGAAGGCTCCCCGAAGCTTGCTGCCGCCGCCGGCGTTGCCTTGGTTGAGGCCCCCCTCGACTGAGAAGGACCCCTGGACCTAGAGCCCTCAGTTGGCCTTGGTACTGGAGCCACATGGCCGGAGCTAGCATCCCGAGGAGATGCCAATGTTGGAGTAGTTGCCGCCATCGAAGACCTCCTCCGCCGGGAGAAGGAGTTGCAGTGGAAGGAGCAGGTCTGACGGACCTCCCGTCAGAATGCTTCAACTTCCTCTTGTGGCTCGAGGGCTCGGCCAACTCCTTGCCATTGCCTATGACTTCAGCTCTTGGCTTCGGGGCGGGAGCAGAGCCACCTTCAGAAGCTCTGGGGATTGCCACCCAGAAGGTTGATCGCCTCACTATCAGGCCCAAGTCGTCCAACAGCGGCATCTTCCTCCAGAGTTCTCTACACTCCTCTGGTATTATATTTAGAGGAAGGAAGGCCGCTAGTGGAGACATGTCGCCAGGGCCAATGTTCCCAGGCTGGAACTTCTTAAGATGGGTCTTCAAGGACTCACCGGTCAAGTTGGTGCCCGAACCAACCTCGATGCGGTTGGTATCCATCTCACTATTGAAGGCCCAGGCAGGTCGCCCCCTAGCCCTCAGCGGGGCCCACCTGTTCGTCAAGAAGTTGCCCAAGACCATCTGAGGGGTCACCCCACCATCGATGCACTCCTAGATTCTGTCCAGAATGGGCCTGTACTTCCTCGACAGATCCGGCACGTCACTCCAAATGTCGGTGTCGACGCGGGGGAGGCCTTCAGGCAGTTCCAGCCTCTTGTGTCCCTCGACATTGATGACCACCCAGTCTTTCTTCTAGTCGTCCCACTTGTCATAAGGAAAGGACCTCAAGTACTTGAGAGGGGAGTTTTCCGCTTCACGAAGTAGTAGAAGCCGATGAACTCATCACTCTTCCCAGTGGGGTGGACAGTGAAGAAAGTCCGGAACAAATCCATGCAAAGGGGCACTCCCACCCACATCTCGCAAAAGTGGACGAAAGTCGTCACCAGCAAGATTGAGTGGGGGCCGAGATGGTGGAGCTGCAGACCATAGAAATCAAGCAGCATCAGAAAGAAAGTGGAGAAAGGCGGGATCAAACCTACCATGGCGTACCCAAGTAAGTACACCATATCTCCGGCTCGCTCCTTCTCGAAGGGAAGCTTGCCGCAGCGAATGTCGTTGTTGATGGAGTCACTGGACCAACCCATGGAAGTCCGGACCCTAGACAACTCCTTCTTGCTCCCAATGCGGCTCTTGGGGAGTCCCAACTTCATCGTAGCACAGCAGGGCAAGAGATGAAAAGCAAGCTAATGTTTGGAGGATTCGAGCACAAGTTGAAATGAAGGTGTAAAGAATACCCAAATGGTGCGCGCTTTCCTTCTTAAGTAAGCCTCCGCAACGCTTGGATGGAAACCGCAGAGGAGCTGACGATACAGTTCAAAAACTTCACCCTGCCAATGACAAGGGGGCCCGGAGCCACCCCGACGATCAAGTCGAGGACCTTACCCCAGGCGAATAGTTGTCATCATGAGAGGCGGGAAGCCCGAGGGCGGCGGCCTGACAAGGCTCGCGGAACTGATACAGTTTTTGTATCAGGAACCAGCGACCTTCAATTGCGTGAGATTCGCACGCTCAAATCTCACCAGCCGCATCCTGGATATGCCACGCGGCAATGGCTTAACTGCGAACTACCGCCAACAGCACATCCAAAGACCCTTGAAGACATGACTCAATAATCGAAGGATGGACCCACCTCCGGCAGAACAACTTCATCCAAAAGGTCTCTCCCAGAGGTGGGCCTAGGGGACCACTGTCGGTATCCTGCATACCGTATACCCCTTGGGACTGCTAAAAGACCAAATGAACTTCACCTGTCTGAGTTGAAGACCTCCGAAGGCCCCACGTGTCATAGGGACCGGACCTGCCTCCCTTCTATGGTTAGTCCTAGTGCTGCCACGTGTATTCTGCAACCGGAGCTACGTCCCACACATGGGAAAGCTCCGGGCTAAATACCTGCGCATCACCCCCGGGCCTAACCCCCGACAGAGGGAAGCTCCGGTACCGACACATGTACAACTGCACCGGACCTACCTGTCTCAGACGGTAAGCTCCGGAGCTGCCACATGTGCAACCACCAGACCTTCAGCCTCAATAATCAGACTGGTGGACCCCCAATGGCTCAGACCTTCAAGGGACAATCAAAGATGTAAAGACCCAATTAAGTGTCATTAATACAATCTTAATAACACACGATCGGAGGGCCCTTAATACCAGTAATGACACTGTCAAGGCGTGTTACCACACTATTAAGGGTAATTAAGCTCATTAATTGTGTATTAAGCATCAGTAACCGCCAGGGCCACATGTCGGGCCAGGCTAATGATGTAACGACCAGTCCATGTACTATAAAAGAACTGGTCGAGCGATACACAGGGGGACGACTTCCAGACTCTACTCTAAAACACACACCCTCAAGCGCTCGGACGCTCAATACAACAACTACACACCCCGTGGAGTAGGGTATTACGCTTAGGCGGCACGAACCACGTAAATCCTCGTGTCAACTTGCCATCGTGTTCTGAATCTCTGCGCGCCCAATACCGAACTACAAACTCCAAGGGCTACCAACAGTAGTACCGGGAGAATTGCCGGAACCAGACTCCGACACTAATGAATCTTGGATTATTGCCATGCAAGAAGACTTAGAAAATTTTGAAAGAAATAATGTTTGGAAACTAGTTCCTCCACCAAATGGTCACACATTGATTGAAATTAAATGGGTGTTTAAAAACAAACAAAGTCAGGATTGGGTTGTGGTTAGAAATAAAGATAGGTTGGTTGCTCAAAGTTTTGCACAAGTTGAAGGTCTAGATTGTTATGAAACTTTTGCTCCTGTTGCTAGATTAGGAGCCATTAGAATTTTATTAGCATTCGCTGCATCTAAAGGTTTCAAATTATATCAAATGGATGTGAAAAGTGCTTTTCTTAATGGCTACATAGATGAGGAGGTTTATGTTAAGCAACCACCAAGTTTTAAAAATCCAGATTTTCCTAATCATGTTTACAAACTGTCCAAAGCTTTGTATGGTTTCAAACAAGCCCCTAAAGCATGGTATGATAGGGTAAAAAAAACCTTACTTGAAAAGGGGTTTACCATAGATGGGCAAAGTAGATAAAGCTCCTTTTGTTCTTAAGCATGGCATGGACTCACTATTCGTTCCAGTGTATGTGGATGATATTATCTTTGGTTGTCCAACTTTTTAGCTATGATGAGTTCAGAATATGAGATGAGTATGATGGGAGAACTCACATACTTTTTGGGGCTGGAAATCAAGCAAACTAAGGAGGGAACCTTTGTGCATCAAATGAAGTATACAAAAGATCTCCTTAGGCGGTCCAACATGGAAAATAACAAGCCTCTTCAGACACCAGTGGGAACAACAACAACACTTGAACTTGATGAAGATGGCAAACCCCTTGATCAAAAATAACATAGGAGCATGATTAGGGTAGTTTTATACCTTACGGCATCAAGACCGACATACAATTCAACATGGTCTTTGTGCACGATTTCAAGCTTCCCTATGCGTTTTACATCATCAAGCCATCAAAAGGATTCTCCGGTACTTACATGGAACTCAAGAATTTGACTTTTCTTCCTTCCTCATCCGTTACTTTGAAACCTTTTTCAGTTGCTGATTTTGGGGGTTGTAGTATTGATAGGAAAAGTACTTAGGGTGCTTGTCATTTTCTTAGAAACTCACTTGTGGATTGATACTCTAGAAAACAAAATTCATTTGCACAATCCATGGCCGAATCTGAATATGTAGCTGCTGCTAGCGCTTGCTCACAAATTCCTTGGATTGTTCAAACAATTAAGCACTATGGCGTAAATCTAGATAGTTTGTGACAACACTAGTGCCATTTGTATTGCTAAAAACCATGTGCAACAGTCTAGGACAAAATACATTGACATTAGGTATCACTTTCTCCTTGATAATGTTGAAAAAGGGAACATTGTGTTTCACCATGCAGATACCGAACAACAATTGGCTGATATTTTCACAAAACCTTTGGATTTCACTCGTTTTTCTTTCATTTGTAGTGAAATAAGGGTTATGGATCCTCATGTCTTAGATTGAGAGGGACTTTTGCAACTTGGGAAGAAGTCTATGTGTGAATACAAAATTAAAAGATAATATGAGCATAAGTGTTTCATACATATATGACTTTGTGATTCCTTTACATGCTAAAAGTTCCTACTACATTACTCATGTTATACATTATTTTGTAGTTTTTGCAATGACTAGTAATTTGAAAGAATACTTACACTAAATCTGGTCATGATTGAACTTTCTTGTTGTTTTGATGTTGTTGCACGCTCACAGGTGCCTTTAATCATGAAAAATGAATCAGTCAATATCCCACATGTTGAGCTTTTTTGATCAAATGAAAAATCAGAAAAGATCGAGGGAATATGCATGCATCGCACTTCTTCTTTGAGATTTCTTATCATCACACTTATACATGAACTTGGAAGGAGTTGTGTACGACTAAAACCATGTCTTTAAGCTTCTGATCATCAAATAACATAGGCTTGACTTGGTTCATTAGAATAAGGATGATGTTGCATATAATCTCTTGTAAAATTCATATGATTTAAAATTGTGCTTTAAATGAAAATAAAAAAACAGCAACATGTGTCATGTTTTCAAGTTTTGAAATAGTTAAGACATAGAAATCATGACTTGTTTAAATTGAAATTGCACTTGATCTCTAGCATGGCTTACACTACTTTATGGATGCCAATGATGTGATAGTGTAAGTTACTTGATAGTATGTCTTGGATAAGCTTCGTTTTATATGTATTTGTCATATTATGCTCATAACAAATTAAAAATTTTTTTTGAACACGTTCACATTTAAAACGTTTTGATTTACATGTTATTCTCAGGGGGAGTGTACATCCTTAGGGGGATATTTTTAAAAGGGGGAGGTTTGTTCTCATTTTGAGTTTTGATTTTCATAAAGAGGGAGACATTTTCTTTTTGTCAAAACTTTTCATGAAATGTGAATGAGCCAATGTTCGGTTTCAAAGTGGTGTTGACAATGCATTCATGAAGGCGGAGATTGTGAGACCTATTTTCTGAATACATTGGCAAATGGGGTAAAAGTGAGAGTTTACATGTAATGTTTTGAGTAGCGTGAGAAACTCACTTTGCACTGTCCGAACTTGCAGGATTTGAGTATGCGTGAGACACTAACTTTGCACTATCCAAACTTGCGGGAACTAGTCACACGTGAGGTGCAAGTGAGGTGCATGTGAGTCAATTCTTCGGAGTGTCTGAACTTTTCCTTTTATAATACAGAGCGACTGTTTGGACTGTCCGAATTTTCTACGTGCTGAAATAATCGTGCGGCTGCTATGTTTTAACTCGCAATGTTTTAAACTTGCTTTTTGGCTTATGGAAAGTTTGCTTAGTATTCATTTACTAAGTTTTTTTATGTGTTTTGTCTGATCATGGTAGATATTACTTTGCTGTGTTTGCAACATGCTTATGTGAGGTGCTCACATATGGTGTTGTGGTTTTCAGACTAATATGAGTCAAGTCGAGGAATTGTGCTCGGAAGAATTGGTTGTTTGTTCATGTGCAGGTGTTGTTTGAGATCAAGATATGGATGGTGACAATGATCCATTGAACTAGTCTTAGGGATAAGATGAGGTTCAACAACAACGTTCGAGAGGAATTGTGGTTGAGTTGATCAGGAGGTCACACAACATGTTTGGATCAAGAATAATACATATGAAGGTATTCTGTACATTTTAGAAAGTGTTTTCATGTGTGCATGGATGTGGCAACATTGTTCCAAGGTGTGATAAAGAGTTATGGACATGAAGATATCGCCAAAACGTTGAGCTGGCTGGATTATGCGCTCGGGCTGCAGATGAGGCAGTTATGGATTGTTTATCGAAGGTTTCAAGTTGGTTTTGTTTAGATTTCGTGTTGGTCAAGAAGTTGAGTTGTTTTAAAAATGCGTGGGATGTTCCTAAAGTATTTGGAAGTCTTAAGATTGTTTCTACTTGCGTATGGAAGAATCTTGAGCAGTTATGGAAAGATTCGGTTGCAACTGCGTAGGAGTAGGAGTCCTAGTTTGGATTGGGTTGCCTTAGGGCTGGTTATATAAGCAAGGGTGAAAGTGCATCTAGGCATTTCCTTGTGGGTTTTGAATTATTGATGACAAACAAATGAGATCCTAATGAACTTGTTGAGATGAATGCAGGTCAACTCATATTAGATAGTTTAGTGCATTCAAAATGTGAAAAATGAAGTGATGAAGAAAAAGAAAAGCCCATTTGATGAATAAAGCGCAAAGTAGACTTAATTGTATAGGATGTGTGTGAGAGACACATCCCAAGAGCTCAAATCTTTGCGTAGGGGGAAGGGCTTAAAATCAGTCTTAAGATTCACTGAGCACCGGACTAGTCTGTTCATTAACCGGACTAGTCCGTTCAACTCTCTGATGTCTCACTTCACAATGCATCAGACTAGTCTGTTCATGGATAAGACTAGTCTGATCAACTTTTTAGAATCTCACTTCACAGTGCACCGGCTAGTCCATTCATGAACCAGACTAGTCCGTTAATATTTTTGTTGTTCCATAACACCGTGCACCAAACAAGACCATTCTTACACTAGACTAGTCTGTTAAACCCTCTGATGTTCCATAACACAGGGAACTATACAAGTCCGGACACCTACCGGATTAGTCTGGTATACCTCAGACAAATCAGGGTTTCTAGTGTGCTGCACATTCCACATGGATTTCACACAGCACACCGAACAAGTTTGGTCCCCAGTACGAACTAGTCCGGCATTCGGGATCCCTAACGATAAAATTTTTGGAAACACTATAAATATGAGATCGACGACCCCACAAACATCTCTCTCGCATCCTACTATTCAGATTGAAACCCTAGCGCCGCCACCTGTTCCAAGAGCACAAAAATGCATCCCCCACGCATCTAAGATTCTTGAAAGTGAAATTCTTTGAGTATTCAGGTTTGGAATTGGGAGATCATTGTCTACGCGTTATTAAGATCTTAGGGTTTGATCTTTACACTCTTGCATTACTTATAATTTTTTTGAGTGTATTAGATCATTTTTCTGCTGTAATTCTTGTGGGAGCCCTCAACGTGTGAGGTTGCCCCCACCAACTTGGTGATTACCCGTGATAGTGGAATCAAGTCGGCCTTGAGTGGTGACTTGACGAGGGAAAGAGGTTGAAGAGACCTGGCTCTGCGTGGGCTTCCTCAACGAGGACGTAGATCTCTTTGGTGAGATCAAGCCTCGGTAAAAATCCGTGTCCCGTGTGCTCATTTACTTTTGCAATTATCATCACTTAGGTCACTAAGTTGATCAACCTTGTAATTTGAATTACATTGTATTCCACGTGTAATTTTACAATACTAATTGTTCAATCAAGTGATCTCAATAGGTTTTCAATTTCTGCTGCTATAACTTTTATAATTTCTGCATCAACACTTGATTAACTCACAACACATTAGCACACCGGACTAGTCCGCTACCACACCAGACAACTCTGGTCCCTCAGTTAATTGTCAGATTAAGTGTGTAGGAACTTCTCAAAGCCTATTCACCCCCTCTAGACCACATTCAATTGGTATTAGAGCAGGTTCTCCATCTAGGAGACTTACCGCTGGGAGAGATCAATGGACTCTGACAAGAACAGCAAGATCACGAAGGTGCCCAACACTGAAGAAGAACAGGACACAAAGGCATTTGATGTTCTCAAAGGAAACAAACACGATAATGAAAAAGTGCATCAACTGAAGATGCTTCTGAGAAAGAAGAAGATGAGAAGACGGCGGGGAGTGGTCATCATGACTACTCCCGATATCCTTATAATTACAATCATCTAAATTCCAATAATCATTATCTTTCAATTCTCATGTGAAAACCTACCGAAGTTTGACAGGAATGTGTAGGATCCAAGAGCACGTGAAAAGCTACCAGAGGGGGGTGTATGGTATATTAAAACTTTTTCAGCGGAAGCAACGAAAAACCCCTTAGCAGAAAATCAACCTGTTAAAAATTGTGTGTGCAACTGATATAAACATGTTCAACCGTGAAAAAAAGTAGTAGACATTATAAAGAATCAAGTCACGAAGACACGACAACAAGAATCAAGAAAAACCGTCAATAAAAACACAAGTTATAATCAAAAGATCAAACAAAGGTCAATCTGTTCTACCTGAGAAAAATCAGTTCTGCAACACTGCAAAGAAACTCGTGTATATCAGAAACCACAAATCCAATGAATGTGAAAATTTCACAGATGATAGATAATCAAGCTTTGAATACAACTCCATAAGAATAATGTCAATTGAATCTGTAAAACTAAAGTTATAATAAAACCACCGAAGCAAGGTAGTGCTGTGTAGAAACTCGACGAGAAATCTTGTCTGAAACAAGTCGGATGAACGAGGCACAAAACTTCTTTAAAATATGATCTTTATTCAATAGAACACAAGAGGAACAGCCCAAAGTCCGTACACCACAAGCTTTGACCTCCCTTACTTATATAACCAGCCATGAGGCCAACCAAACCAAAATAGGACTTGTATCCTACTCGATTTCTATCAAAACTTTCCATAACTGTTCAAGACTCTTCTATACTCACATAGAAGCAATCTTAAGACATTCAAACACCTTAGGAAAGTATCTCACATTCCTAAAAACAACTCAACTTTGTAACCCACACGAAATCCTATCATAACCAACATAAATCTTTCCATATTTGAGTCAAACCCGACTCAACTGCAACCTGAGTCCATAACCTAGTCTGTTGGACCTTTTCGACCAATTCTTTACTTTCACATCTCTTCATCATGCCTTGGGACCATGCAGACATGTCCATGCACTCTATGCACATGTGCAAACATCTTCCAACGACGTCCATGATACCTTCATATGCATTTTTCTTGCTTCAAACATGTTGAGCAACCTCCCAGTCAACTCAACCACAATTCCTCCTGAACTTGGTTGTTGAACCTCATCTTTTCCCTAAGACTAGTTCAATGGATCCCGTCACTAGCCATGTCTTGAACTCAAGAAACACCTGCACATGAATAAACAACTGATACTTTCGAGCACAAGCCCTCGACTTGACTCACGTTAGTTCCGAAACCACAAAACCTTATGTGTGCATCTCACATAAGCATGTTGCAAACCATAGCAAAATGATATCAGCCATAACCACCAAAACACACCACAAACTTAGTAAGGGAATACTAAGCAAGCTTTCCATAAATGTAAATCAAGTTTGAAACATTGCAAGGTAAAAGCAGAACCTTTGCAATCAAGCACCGGTCCTTGCCAAAGCTAACCGAACCTTGAACTGAAGCTTACCAAAGCTAGCATGATCTAGCACCAAAGCTAACCAAAGCTAGAAGGACCTAGCATCGGAGCTTCCCAAGCTAGTCGAATTTAGTGCCGGAGCTGGCAAAAACATGTCGGACCTAGCAATAGCAAGTTGGACCTAGACAAAGAAGTCAAATCTAGCCAAAATATGCTAGACCTTACGTTGGACCATACCGGAGCTATCCAAAACAAGTCAGACCTATTGTCGGACCTTGCAGAAGCTCGGACCTAGAGATAGACCTTGTTGAGACGGGTGTTATGGCAGTATTCAAAACTTTTATCATCATAGCCAATGTATTCAACACACATAAGTCTTACAATCTCCCCCTAATGAATGCATTGGCAACACCACTTAAAATCCGAACATTGGCTTATGAAAAGTTTTGAAAACAATCAAATGAGAAAGAAAGAAAATTTCAAAACAAATATTTCTCCCCTTTTGTAAATCAGAAATAAAATGAGAAGAAAAACAAAAATTCCCCCCCCCCCCCCCCCTGAGAAGCACACTCGTGAATGTGTGCAATGTGTGATCAATTTCTCCCCTTTGACGATGTATTCAGCAAGGTTCAAAGAGAAATTTCAATTGTTATGGGCATATTGTAACACAAGCATATAAAACAAAGCTCATCCAAGTTATACTATTAAGTAACTTACACTATCACATCAATGAGATACATAAGGTAGTGTAAGCCATACTAGAGATCAAGTGTAATTTTCAATTTAAGCAAGTTATTATCTAACAAACTTAACTATTTCAAAACCTAAAAGCATGACAATTGTTGCTGCATTTTTATTATTTTTCAAAGCACAAATTCAGATTATATGACATTTGCAAGAGATTATATGTAGCATATACCTTATTCTAACCAACCAAGCCAAGCCTATGTCATTTGACAATCAGAATCTTAAGGACATGGTTTTAGTCATACACAACTTCTTCCAAGTTCATATCTAAGTGCAATGGTAAGCCATCTCAAAAGAAGAAGTGCGATGCGTGCATATTCGCTTGATCTTTTCTCATTTTTTATTTGATCATAAAAGCTCAACATGTGAGTTGATTACTTGATTAATTATTCATTATTAAAAGCACCTGTGAGCATGCAACTAGTTCAAAACAGCAAGAAAGTTTGATCATGACCAAATTTAGTGTAAGTAATTATTCCAATTACTAGTCATGGAAAAAACTACAAAATGTATAACATGAGTAACGTAGTAAGAACTTTCAGCATGTAAAAGGAATCACAAAGTCATACATGTATGAAATACTATGCTCACATTACTTTTAAATTCAAATCTCAAATTTCAAAGCTCCCCTCAATTTAAGCCATGAGGATGCATAACCTCTGTTTCACTACGAATGTAACAAAAACGAGTGAAATCCAAAGGTTTTGTAAAAGTATCAGCCAATTGTTGTTCGCTATCTACATGGTGAACCACAATGTTTCCTTTTTCAACATTATCATGGAGAAAGTAATACCTAATGTCAATGTGCTTTGTTCTCGAATGTTGCACGGGATTTTTAGTAATGCAAATGGCACTAGTGTTATCACAAAACAGTGGAACACAATCTAGATCAACCCCATAGTCCTTAAGTGTTTGAACAATCCAAAAAATTTGTGAACAAGCGCTAGGAGCAGCTACATATTCAGATTCTTCCATGGATTGTGCAACTGAGTTTGGTTTTCTAGAGAACCAAGCAACAAGTGAATTACCAATAAAATGACAAGCACCCAAAGTACTTTTCCTATCAATCCTACAACCCCCAAAATCAGCATCCGAAAATGTTTTCGAAGTAACGGTTGAGGAAGAAGGAAAAAATGCCAAATTCTTGAGTTCCATGTAAGTTCTTGAGAACTCTTTTGATGGCTTGATGATTTGAAGCATGTGGGGAAGCTTGAAATCGTGCACAAAGACATACACTAAATTGTATCTCTGGTCTTGATGTCGTGAGGTACAAAAGTGGTCCGATCATGCTTCTAGATTCTTTTTGTTCCACGGGTTCACCATCTTCATCATGTTCAAGTGTCGTTGCTATACCCATTGGTGTTCGAAGAGGCTTGCTTTTGTCCATGTTTAATCGCTTAAGAAGGTCTCTTGTATACTTAGTCTGATGCACAAAGGTATGTTCCTTGGTTTGCCTCATTTGTAGCCAAAAAGTATGTGAGTTCTCCCATCATACTCCTCTCAAATTTTGAACTCATCATAGCTGAAAACTTGGAAACAAGATCATGAGAAGCACAACCAAAGATAGTATGATCCACATACACTTGAATGAATAATGAGTCATTGCCATGCTTAAGCACAAAAAGAGTTTTATCAACCTTGCCTGTAATACCCTCGTTTTCATGCATCATGCATTGCATAACTTCACATACATTTCTAACATTAATCCACGTAAAAAGTAATGAGTTTAAAATGAAATTAGAAACAAAACCGCACATATGAATTGTGGGAAGTGCGGACTAGTCCGATTTTGGTGCGGACTAGTCCGTTTTCTCTCTGACTTCCATTAGACTTGTCAGTTTTGCTGCGGACTAGTCTATTTTTCTCTATGGACATTTTCCGACCTGTCCGACCCATTGCGGACTAGTCCGATATTCCAATTCCTTGGAAATTTTGCTAAGTCTCTGGGCTTGTCCGGTGTTCTAGCGGACTTGTCCGTTTTCCCTCTGACTAAAATCGTACTTGCCCGGTTTTGGCCAGACTTGTCTGATTTTCCTCTGACCAAGTTCAGACTTGTCCGATATAGTTCGGACTTGTCTGATTTCTCTCTGTCTAACTTCAGACTAGTTTGGCCCTTTTTTGGACTTGTCCGATAAATCGCGACTCCGAGTTGATTTTTTGTTTCACGACTTTTTCTCGGGTTTTACCTTAAGTGGGACTAGGGACGTTGTGCCTAACTCTTTTAGAGCCCATGTGGAACCCTAAAACCGACCCCTACTCATCTCAAACTCAAGATCCATCTAACCCTATCCTCCACCTCTATATAAACAACCCCACCCCTTGGCTTGACATCTATTTGCCACTTTCTCACCACACTCAAACCCTAGCTCGTGATTAGCCGCCACCAAGAAGGGAGAAGGAGATCTAGAGAAAGAAGAAGAGGAGGAGGAAACGAAAGAGGATCAAGACCTCCATCAACTTCACGTTCTTCGTCAACAATTCATATCAAGTTCTTCATCAACCCTAGATCGTCAAGATCCAAGTGTTTCCTCCAAGACCCATGATTCTTTGGAGTCTTGGACACCTGGTATACCTTCTATTTCCTTTTCCTTACGAGAATTCTGCCCCAAATCTCCAAATTCACACCGATATAGAAAACCCTAGTTCGCCAGTTCTGCAATGTGCGGACTTGTCTGGTCCGTAGTGGACTAGTCCAATTTTCCTGGTTAAATTGTGTTGAATTAATTCCATCAAATCAACTCCAAACTGGTATAAACTTGTTAAAAGCTATTAGAACTAGTTAGTGATCATTAAAAGCAACTTATTAACAAGTTTTGCTTTGCAATTGCATTAATCATGCAGTTCATGTCATGTTGAGTAATGTATGTGCACTCCTTGATTGTGTTTCTTGTCTTGTATGTTCATTGTGCGGATTAGACAGATTTCCGCTAGAGAGTGCCGTGGAGGATATTCAGCACCAAGATTTTGAAGGCTTTTACCCGAACCAATCCCAAGAGCAATGCAAGTGTCCTTGAAGCATATTGATCCTATTTTTTTAAATAAATGTTATGTTTGCAAACTGCATGCTTGTGTCAATTTGATGGGAAATCCTATGATAGGAAGTTTACTAGATTTTTTTAACCACCCTTGTCACCTGGAATTCATGGTAGAGAGTCAGGATGGGATTTTTACCCTTTTTGCTTCACTTAATTAATTGGGATGGGAACACAACTATACCACTCAACTTAATTATGCATTTATGAGATTATGATTGACATGAACTGGTTAATATGATGTGGTAATGGGTGATCTAAGCAAGGATGGTATGTGCATGGGTTGGATGTTATGGTGGTTTCGCTTGCTTTAGATCTAAGGACCGGTTTGTGGAGCGACCATCCAGGATTTACAGTGCCACCACGAGGCCAAGTATGGGTGTGGCGTAGCGGATTAATTAGGGCTTTGCCAGTGATATTTGGACCATTAAGGATGCTCGGGGAAGAGGTATTTAGATTGGGTTTGTTGATGATTGGTGGGACGACCCCATGATCTGAATGGCTCAAGAAGGGGCCCTTGGTTGAGGATGTGCTCAGTTGGAGGCATCACCACCGGTGAAACCTCAGTGGGGTCTAAATAGGCTAGTAATCCCTTTGTAAAGGCTATTTTGTGATCTCTTGGCCATACACCTATGGTAGTGTTTTGGCATAAGGGAGGTTCTTTAGTCGCTGACAGGTGATGAAATTACAAACACGTAGTTAAAGTTGTACAAACTCTGCAAAGTATTAAAACTATCATGATAGGCGTGCTCCCAGTTAAGAGCACCTCGATGACCTAAATTATTAGAGGGAAATTGGGATTTGAGACGGTTGGTTGGTTATGGTTATGGTTATGGTTTGGTAATGGTTATGGCTGGTTATGGATTAAATTTTGGTATTGGATATGATTGATGGTAATAATTTGGAATATGGATGATGGTAATGAAATATGGACTAGTACTATGATATTACTTATGGTTTATCATGGGTTTGCATTACATACATATATTATATTGCTTTCCAAATGTTTTAATGTACTTTTCAGCACTTAGCCTTTATTATATTTGTCATTTGAATCAACTACATGTCATACTTTCAACACTTGCTGAGGACGACATGTACTCACCCTTGCAATTCCCCCACCAACAGTTGTAGGTCAGGATTGGGAGTTTAACGATGATAATGCAGAGTTCTAGGCCATGTCTACCATCATCTTTGCCTATGGTGTTGACTGGAGCTGCGCTATACCCTATTTGCTTATTTGCTTAGCTGCTTCATTTACTTTATTTCCGCTGCATTAGTTCAAACTTTTCATTAATATTTATTAGAGCTTGTAATTGAGGAGATTCAGAATTCTGTAATAAAAGTTCTTAATTAATCTTGTCTTGTGGTAATTATTTGTATATCGTTTGTGATGCACTCGTTTATGTGTGTTGAACGTCCTGGGCACACATATGCATTCACTTGGTTCATTTTTGGAACCGGGTGTCACAAATTGGTATCAGAGCCATAGGTTCACCATAGGACACATCCTAGATAGAATGGACACTTTACAGCACATAGGGGCACTCAAGAAGCGTTGTGTTTTTACTTGGTGTGTTGTTTGCTATATATTGTTTGCTTGTGTGCTTAATAGAGAATTTTGGGATGCTTTAGCATTTCCATGTCCACGTAGGCTAGTGTAGTTAGTTGCTTAGTTTCATATCCCTTGATGCATATAGTTTGGGACGTCTTCTAAATTCTTATCTCTTGCTTTTCTTCATATGGTGAGGACTCGCAACCAGAGGGATGTCAATGATGAGGAGGAGATCAATAGAGCACCTCAGAACAACAATGGACAAGGACCTGCTCATGGAGCTATCAACATTGAGTAGCTATTGGCTATGCAAAACCAGCTCATGCAGACCATGATACAGACTATTGGACAGCTGCAGGCTGGCAACATCAACAATCAACCCCACATGCCTCCACCGCCATACCCGCCTCCTCATAACCGTTTGGGAGAGTTCATGAGGACTAGGCCGCCAACCTTTACTCAAGCTGCTCACCCTATGGATGCTGATGATTGACTTAAGTCTGTGGAGAAGAAGCTAGCTACTGTCTAATACAGCGACCGGGAGAAGGTTCTATTTGCTTCTCATCAACTAGTTGGAGCAGCTACGGATTGGTGGGATGCTTATTGCAATGCTCATGAGAACCAAGAAAGGATTTCTTGGGCGGAATTCAAGGGGAGCTTCTGTACTCATTATGTGCCGGAAGGAGTTATGGTTTTTAAGAGGCAAGAGTCTGAAAACTTGAGGCAAGGAAGATCGAGTTTGTGTCAATACCTCAACAAATTCACTCAACTTTCAAGGTATGCGCCTGAGGATGTGAGCTGAGATAGCCGGAAGCAATATCTATTTATGAGGGGCCTTAACAATGAGATCCAAGTGCAATTGCTGAATTGTGACTATGCCAACTTCCAGAAGCTTTTGGACAAAGAAATTGTTGTGGAGAACAAGGTCCGTGAGATGGAGCAAGACAGCAAGAGGAAGGCGCCATACCAAGGACAGCAACAAGGAAGTAATGTACGCCCTCGCTTTGCACCACCCAATGCACCTTATTATAGCTCTTTTGCTCCAGTACAGTGCCCTGGATATGCACCGCGCCCAACTCAGTTTGTGTAGCAGCGCCCTGTTATGCAAGCACCTAGGCCTCCAATGCCTTATGCGCCTCATGCCAACTTTCTTGGTGCAAATGCGTAGAATCAAGCTCGTCCAAATAATTCTGGTGCAGCAAAGAAGTGCTATACTTGTGGAGAAGCTGGACACTTTGCACATCAATGTCCTAAGTTAGGCCTTGGTCAAGGAAGCAATGCGCCGAGGCAAAACCCAAGACCCAATGGAGGAGAGCCGCAAGGAAACCGTGGATAGCAGAATTTTGCTCGTGGCAACGTGAACCATGTCTCTACGGAGGATGCGCAACAAGCGGATGATGTGGTGATTGGTATGTTTCTTGCAAACTCCATTCCCACGACTATTTTATTTGATTATGAGCATCGCATTCATTCATTGCTTTGAAATATGTTGCCAAGTATAGTTTTCCTATCTCTCATATGAAGTTTACTCTATTGGTTAAGTCTCCTGGAGGAGAGATGAGGACAAAGATAGTATGTACAAAAGTAAGCCTTAGAATAAGGGGGGTAGACTTCTTTGTCAACCTCATTGTTTTGGATTCACAAGGATTGGACATTATACTTGGTATGGACTGCTTGAGGAAGCACAATGGAGTCATTGAGTGTTCCATGAAGACGGTGAAGTTGACCAATGAGGAAGGGATCACCATATAATTTGAAGCATCTCAACACGCACCGAAGCAATTGGAGCTGAATCATATGGATAGTGCCGCAATTGTGGAAATTATGGTGGTGTGTGAATTTTTGGACGTGTTCCCCGATGAGTTGCCAGATATGCCACCCGATCGAGACATTGAGTTTGTTATTGATTTAATACCTGGAATTGCACCTATGACTAAGAGGTCGTATAGGATGCCTCCTAAGGAATTAGTGGAGATCAAGAAGCAGATTCAAGAGCAACTAGAGAAGGGTTTTATTCGCCCAAGTTCTTCACCGTGGGAAGCGCCTATTCTTTTCGTGGATAAGAAGGATGGGTTGCAAAGTATGAGTGTGGATTACCGAGCTCTGAACGAGGAGACCATCAAGAACAAGTACACCTTTCCACGCATAGAAAACCTGTTTGATCAGATGAAGGGTGCTTGTGTCTTCTCTAAGATTGATTTGAGGTCGGGATACTTTCAAATGAAGATTAGACCATCGAGCATACCCAAGACAGCTTTTAGGACACGATATGGATCCTATGAGTACACCGTGATGTCCTTTGGATTGACCAATGCACATGCCTACTTTATGTACCTCATGAATAAGGTCTTCATGGAGTACTTGGATAAGTTTGTCGTGGTGTTCATTGATGATATTATGATCTACTCAAAGGATGAGAAGGAACATGAGGAACACATGAGGCTTATGTTGCAGAAATTGAGAGAGCATCAATTGTATGCCAAGTTCAGCAAGTGCCAGCTTTGGTTGAAAGAGGTGTCGTTTTTGGGTCATATCATCTCGGGAGGAGGAGTATTGGTTGACCCAGGAAAGTGAGGGACGTGTTAAAATGGGAGTCCCCACGAAATGTAAAGGAGATCCGGAGTTTTATTGGATGGTTGGATATTACTGTTGATTCATGAAGGACTTTTCCAAGATAGCCAAGCAAATAATGGAATTGCTAATGAAGGGAAAGCCCTTCCGATGGACTGAAGCTTGTCAAAACAGTTTTGAGGATCTAAAGAAGAGGTTAACAACAGTCCCAGTTTTGACACTGCCGGATGTGAGCAAAAGTTTTGATATTTACTGTGATGCATCGAGACAAGGACATGGATGTGTGCTCATGCAAGAAGGCCAAGTGGCTGCCTATGCATCGAGGCAATTGAAGAAACATGAGCAGAATTACCCGACACATGATTTGGAGCTCGTAGCTATGGTACACGCATTGAAAATTTGGAGACACTACATCCTTGGACATAGGTGTGATATTTATACGGATCACAAGAGTCTTAAGTACATATTCATACAATCAGACCTGAATTTGAGGCAACGAAGATGGTTGGAGCTCATCAAAGATTATGATGTCGGAATCAACCATCACCCGGGAAAAGCCAATGTAGTGGACGACGCCTTGAGCCAGAAAGGAGTAAGTCATCAACTCACGGTTCGAGAATTGCCATCCGAGTTATGTAAGGAGTTTGAACAGTTGAATCTCGAATTTGTGAATGAGATGAGAATGATGGAGTTAAATCCAAACCTTTGAGCAAGAAATTCGAGAGGGCCAAAAAAATATTAAGGAAATCCAAGAAATCAAAGAAAGGACCAATGAGGGAAGGGAATTCAGGTTTGATGAGGATGAACATGGTACCCTATGGCTTGGTAAAAGGATTGTCGTGCCTAATGTGAAGCGTATTAGGGAGAAAATATTAAAGGAGGCACATGACTCACCTTCACCCCGGTTGTACCAAGATGTACAAAGACTTGAAGACATGCTATTGGTGGGCTAGCATGAAAAAGGACATAGCTGAATACATAGCATTGTGTGATGTGTGTCAACGAGTCAAGGCGGAACACCAAAGGCTAGCCAGATTATTGCAGCCATTAAAGATTCCAAAATGGAAGTGGGAAGAGATCTGTATGGACTTTATAGTTGGATTGCCACGTACTCATTCCGGTTGACTCAATTTGGGTAATTGTGGATCGATTGACCAAATCAGCTCATTTTGTTCCCGTCAAAACCACCTATACGATCGCGAAGCTGGCAGAGTTATATACGGAGCATATTGTGTGCCGACATGGGGTTTCGAAGAAGATAATCTCGGATAGAGGTTCTCAATAATTACCTCCAGGTTTTGGCAGAAATTGCATGAAGCTTTGGGAACAAGGTTGAATTTTAGCTCAGCATATCACCCTCAAACGGATGGACAAACTGAGAGGACCAATCAGATTTTGGAGGACATGTTAAGAGCTTGTGCTTTGAAGCATGGCAAAAATTGGGACAAGAGCTTGCCATATGCAGAATTCTCATACAACAATAGTTACCAAGCAAGTTTGAAGATGTCACCATACGAATATATGGAAGGAAGTGTAGGACACCCTTGTTTTGGAGTGAGACAGGGGAGAATCAAGTATTTGGACCCGATGTCTTGCAAGAAGCTAAGAAACAAGTTCAGATTATTCGGGAAAACTTGAGGGCTGCTCAATCAAGACAAAAGGGCTATGCGGATAATAGGCAGATAAAACTATCCTTTGAAGTGGGAGACTTCGTATACCTTAAGGTGTCACCAATGAGAGGTCTGAAGAGGTTTAACATAAGAGGAAAGCTTGCACCTCGCTACATTGGGCCATTCAAGATTCTAGACAAACGGGGAGAAGTAGAATATAAATTGGAGATGCCAGTTCACCTAGCAGATGTTCATGATGTATTTCATGTTTCCCAACTCAAGAAGTGTTTGAGGGTACCGGAAGAACGAGTGCCAATGGAAGAATTGGAATTAGAGGCAGACTTGACTTATGTTGAGCAACCGGTCAAAATCTTAGAAACCAAGGAGAGAGTTACAAGAAACAAGGTCATCAGATGGTGTGAAGTTCAATGGAAGCATCATACAGAATCAGAAGCAACATGGGAGTTGGAGGAGGATATCAAGAAGGAATTTCCCTATCTATTCTCTTCCGCGTCAAATCTCGAGGGCGAGATTCATTTTAAGGGGGGTAGGTTTGTAACACCCTCATTTTCATGCATCATGCATTGCATAAGTTCACATACATGTCTAACATCAATCCACATAAAAAGGAATAACTTTAAAATGAAATTAGAAACAAAATCACAACTAAGAATTCTAGGAAGTGCGGACTAGTCCGATTTTGGTGCGGACTAGTCCGATTTCTCTCTGACTTCCATCGGACTTGTCCGTTTTGCTGCAGACTAGTCTGTTTTTCTCTTTGTACACTTTCGTACTTGTCCGGCCCATTACAGACTAGTCCGATATTCCAATTCCTTGGAAATTTTGCTAAGTCCCTGGACTGGTCCGGACTTGTCCGGTGTTCCAACAGACTTGTCCGTTTTTGCTCTGACTAAAATCAGACTTGTCCGGTTTTGGCCAAACTTGTCTGATTTTACTCTGACCAAGTTCGTACTTGTCCAATATAGTCCATACATGTCCGTTTCTCTCTGTCTAACTTCGAGCTAGTCTGACCCTTTTGTGGACTTGTCCTATAAATCGCGACTCCGAGTTGATTTTTTGTTACACAACTTGTTTTCGTGTTTTACCTTAAGTGGTCCTAGGGACACCGTGCCTAACTCTTTTAGAGCCCATGTGGAACCCTAAAACTGACCCCTACTCATCTCAAACTCAAAATCCATCTAACCCTAGCCTCCACCTCTATATAAATAACCCCACCCCTTGGCTTGACATCTATTTGCCACTTTTTCACCACACCCAATCCCTAGCTCGTGATTAGCCACCACCAAGGAGGGAGAAGGAGATTTATAGCAAGAAGAAGAATAGAGGGAAATGAAATAGGATCAAGATCTCCATCAACTTCGCGTTCTTCTTCAACAATTCACCTCAAGTTCTTCATCAACCCTAGATCGTCAAGATCCAAGTGTTGCCTCCAAAACCCTTGATCGTTTGGAGTCTTGGACATCTGGTATACCTTCTATTTCCTTTTCCTTACGAGAATTCAACCCCAAATCTCCAAGTTTACATCAATCTAGAAAACCCTAGTTCACCAATTCTGCGAAGTGAGGACTTGTCCAGTCCCTAGCAGACTAGTTCGATTTCCCTAGTTAAATTGTGTTGAATTAATTCCATCAAATCAACTCCAAACCTGTATAAACTTGTTAAAAGCTACTAAAACTAGGGAGTGATCATTAAAAGCAACTCATTAACAAGTTTTTCTTCGCAATTGCATTAATCATGCATGTCATGTCATGTTGAGTAATGTATGTGCACTCTTTGATTGTGTTTCTTGTCTTGTATGTTCATTGTGCGGATTAGACAGATTTGCACTAGAGAATGCTGCGGAGGATCTTCAGCACCAAGAGTTTGAAGGCTTTGACTCGAACAAATCCCAAGAGCAAGGCAAGTGTCCTTGAAGCATAGTGATCCTATTTTTTTAAATAAATGTTTTGTTTGCAAACTGCATGCTTATGTCAATTTGATGGTAAATCCTATGATAGGAAGTTTACTAGATTTGTTTAACCACCATTGTCACCCGGAATTCATGGTAGAAAGTTTGGGTGGGATTGTTACCCTTTTTGCTTCGCTTAATTAATTGGGATGGGAACACAACTATACCACTCAACTTAATTATGCATTTATGAGATTATGATTGACATGAACTGGTTAATACGATGTGGTAATGGGTGATCTAAGCAAGCATTGTATGTGGATGGGTTGGATGTTATGGTGGTTTCGCTTTCTCTAGATCTAAGGACCGGTTTGTGGAGCGACCATCCAGGATTTACAATGCCACCACGAGGCCAAGTATGGGTGTGGCATAGCTGATTAATTAGGGCTTTCCAGGGCTATTTGGACCATTAAGGATGCTCGGAGAAGGGTTAGTCACATTGGGTTTATTGATGATTGGTGGGATGACCCTGGGATCCGAACGGCTCAAGAGTGGGCCATTGGTTGAAGATGTGCTCAGTTGGAGGCATCGCCACCGGTGAAACTTCAGTGGGGTCTAAATAAGCTAGTAATCCCTTTGTAAAGGCTATTTTGTGGTCTCTTGGCCATACAGCTATGGTAGTGTTTTGGCACAAGGAAGGTTCTTTAGTCGCCGACGGGTGATGAAATCACAAACACATGGGTAAAGCGATAGAAACTCTGCAGAGTATTAAAACTATCATGATAGCCGTGCTCCCGGTTAAGAGCACCTGTATGACTTACATGATAAGAGGGAAATTGGGATTTGGGACGGTTGGTTGGTTATGGTTATGTTTATGGTTTGGTAATGGTTATGGTTGATGTCGGTACCCTCAAGACCGGGTACCCCCGCATACAAGAAGACACTCCGGAGCCGGCCTCCCACCGAGGAATTGCTCCGGAGCTGCCACGCGTCCTCCGGCCCAAGGCCCTTGCTCCCATCGAGGAGGGCTCCAGAGCTGGCACGCGTCATCCGGCCCCGGGCCCTTGCTCCCACCTAGGAGGGCTCCGGAGCTGCCACGCGTCCTCCGACTCTGGGCCCTTGCTCCCACCGAGGAGGGCTTTGGAGATGCCACGTGCTCTCTGACATCAGGCCCTCGCTCCCACCGAGGAGGGCTCCAGTGCTGGATTGCGTCCCACGGTCTACAATAAATCGTGGGCCCAAAAGGGTAAAGGGCAGCGTGTCTTGTCCACTCACACATTGAAGGCACGCGCCTTCTCCAGGCGCACGATGCAGCGCATGCCCCCTGTCAGGTACCGCTGCGTCCAGTCACATCGCAGTGAAGGCGCCCCAGGCCTACCTCGCTCCACCAAGAGGGTAGCTTACGGTGATAAGACATACGGGCAGGACATCCCCTGCCATCATCAACAACGACGCATGGACCACTGGCAACTCAGGCGGCAAGACGACAAGTCTTCAAAGCCACGACCAGAGGAAGCTTGTGGGATAAGCATATATCTTTTGGGATAAGATCATCCCGAGGCCATCTGTCGGGCCCTTGACCTCACTTGTAAGGCGTCCGGCCTTGTCTATAAAAGGACCGAACCACCACCGACTTAGACAGATCCGCTGATCCTCTCAGACCAGTCTCAGAATCTCTAATACACACACATACGCATACACACTCACCAAGCAATACAATCCACCGTGGAGTAGGGTGTTACACTCCTTGCGGCCCGAACCACATAAAAACAACTGTCTCATACTCTTCCGCTAAAACACTAGTTTCAGGCCTAAGCCCTGCCGAACAAGAACCTCCGCGGGCTGCTCCTTAGCTGAACCGGGGGAAGTGTCGCATTGACCCTTTGACACCTGGTTATGGATTAAATTCTGGTATTGGATGTGATTGATGGTAATAATCTGGAATATGGATTATGGTAATGAAATATGGACTGGTACTATGATATTACTTATGGTTTATGATGGGTTTGCGTCACATACGTATAATATATTGCTTTTTAAATGTTTTAATATACTTTTCAGCACTTAGCCTTTATTATATTCGTCATTTGAATCAGCTACGTGTCATATTTCACACACTTACTGAGTACGACATGTACTCACCCTTGTAATCCCCCCACCAACAGTTGCAGGTCGGGAATGCGGAGTTCTAGGCCATGTCTACCGTCAGCTTTGCCTGTGGTGTTGATTGGAGCTGCGTTATACCCTATTTGCTTATTTGCTTAGCTTCTTAGTTGCTTCATTTAGTTTATTTTCGCTACATTAATTCAAACTTGTCATTAATAATCATTAGAGCTTGTAATTGAGGATATTCGGAATTCTGTAATAAAAGTGCTCAACTAATTTTGCTTTGTGGTAATTATCTGTATATCATTTGTGATGCACTCGTGTATGTGTGTTGAACGTCCTCGGCACACATATGCGGTCACTTGGTACATTTTCAGAACTGGGTGTCACATTTCCCATAGTAATTCCCTTCTCAGGTAAGAATGTTTTTAACCTATCATACCATGCTCTAGGGGCTTGTTTCAAACCGTACAAGGCTTTGGATACTTTGTAAACATGATTAGGAAAATCTATATTTTCAAAACCCGGTGGTTGCTTGACGTAAACCTCCTCATCTATATAGCTATTAAAAAAAGTACTTTGAACATCCATTTGATATAACTTGAAACTTCTAGATGCAGCAAAAGCTAACAAAATTCTTATGCCTTCTAATCTAGCAGCAGGAGCAAAAGTTTCATCAAAATCTAGACCTTCAATTTGTGTGAAACCCTGAGCAACCAACCTAGCCTTATTCCTAACCACAACCCCATCCTCACTTTATTTATTTTTAACACCCATTTAGTTCTATTAAAGTGTGACCTTGAGGTAGAGGTACAAGTTTCCAAACATTATTTCTTTCAAAATTTTCTAACTCTTTTTGCATGGCAATAATCCAAAATTCATTATTGAATGCGTGTGATATATCCTTGGATTCAAAAGAAGCAACAAACGTAGAATGAGCATGAGAGTTTGGATCGCAAAATCTGGACCGTGTAACTCGTTCATGCAAGCTTGCAATGATTTGTTGTGAAGGATGACTTTTGAGAACACGGAGGGGAGTAGACACTTCACAAGCTCCTTCTTCTTCATGTTCATCATAGATTGAAGAACTTGTGACTCGAGGACGATCTATAATAGATGCAGTAGTTGTTGGTGCTGGTAGTGGTGCAAAATCAGCAGCGTGATCATCATCATTTGCTTCTGAATTTTCGGGCAGCAGCACCACTTCTTTGTCTTCTTCGATGAAAATGCTCTCCCTCTGCGGATATGGATCTGGACCTGCAATATTGGAGACAGTACCTGCACTAGCTTCATCAAAAGAAACCTCACAGGTCTCCACAATTTTGTTAGTGTCAAGTAAAAGCACACGGTAGCCTCTAGTATGAAATGGATAATCAAGAAACATACCATCAACAGATCTAGCTTCAAATTTATCAATATTACCATGTTTCTTAACAAAGAATTTGCAACCAAATACCCAAAAATGTGTGACACTAGGCCTATGTCCAAACCTAAGCTCATATGGTGTTTTTCCTAGCTTAGCACACAAGAAAACATGATTTGAGACATAAGAAGCAGTTGCAATTGCATCTTCCCAAAACTTTCTAGGAGTTTGATATTCATCAAGCATAGTCCTAGCCATCTCATCTAAGGTTATGTTCTTTCTCTCAACAACACCTTTTTGTTGAGGTACAAAAGTTGAAGAAAATTGGTGATCTATTCAATTTTCAGCACAAAAGTGATCAAACGATTGATTTTTAAATTTGGTTCTATTATCACTTCTAATTGCTTTTAAAGATCTTGGGTGATCAATTGATAATCTAAGAAATAAAGTTCTAAACTGACTAAAAGCTTCATTCTTAGATGCCATAAAGTAAACCCAAGAGTATCTAGAATAGTCATCAACAATCACAAGAACATACCATTTAGCTCCGAAGGATTGAACACGTGAAGGTCCTACGGTGTCAAGGTTCAAAAGTTTACCCGGTTCAGTTGTCATGGTCATTATGAGAGGAGCATGTGAACCTGCAACCATCTTAGCATGTCTACAAGAAGAGCACACAATCTCTTTGTCCCCTTTAAGCTTTGGAACCCCACGTATGCGATCAAGAGCACTAACACGCGTTAGATGATCAAAGCCTATGTGACCAAGTCTACGGTGCAAAAAATATAAGTCCTTTGAATCATTAGCAACTAGACACCTATGCTTAGAGGATGACATATCAAAATCAGATTTAAAAACTCTTCCAAACCGAGGCATTTTAAAAATAAGCTAACTGTTTGAATTACAACCTTGCAGCAATTTTTAGTGAAGGTAATTTGCAGATTTTCAACTAGTAATTATGAAACAGAAAGCAAGTTGTATTTTAAATTTGTAACAAGTGCCACATCCTTCAAAGTGTAGTGATCAGTTACTTTAATCAAACATTTATCAATTATAGGACTTGAAGAATTATCGGCAAAAGTAACATTTTATAACGTGACACAAAAGAGAGGGAGGAGAACCAATCTTTGTTACCAGTCATGTGGCGTGAGCAACCTGAATCCACAATCCAAATGTTCTCCTTCCTCAAATGTGTAACCTACATAGAATCACAAAATCGATGACTAAATATTGGGGATAATCAAAAGGCATTTAGGAATCTGGTACCGAGTCACACGATGTGCGTGGGGAAAAACACGCGAAAGATGAGACAAAACAGCAGGTTTATGAGCCAAATTTTGAGGATTTTTGTACCCAACTACTGACTTACGAGGTGTTACAAGTGTAGCACAAAAAACAGTAGGTTTGGAAGCAAACTTTTCATGTTTTTGACTCATAACAGTAGGTTGCATGTTCTTGATATTTGGTTTAGCATGTGCAGCAAATGTTGCATGAGATCTAGCTTGCATTCTTTCCTTTCTCTGTTGTTTAGCTAGTCTATAACAAAAATCTATGTCATGACCATCTCTACCACAGTGGGTACAATGAAATTTAACTTTGTGTTCATGTCTAGATGAGCAAGTAACATGTTTATTAGAAGCTGAATGAGACAGCACCCCTGCAGATTTGAAAACCACTTCTTTAAGAACTGTTTGAATCAAACAACTTCTTAATGACATTACAATTTTAGGTGGGTGTGCCTTAGAATGAGCATGAGAATGAAAACCTAAACCAGTTTTATCATTGCAAGACTTGGAAGAATTCAGCAACATGTTTAGGTTCTTATTTGCATTACAAAACCGATCTAATGTCCTATGCATGTCATCAAGTTTATTGGACAGATCGAGAAAATTTTCACATGAAATTTTCCTTTTAATTTGCAATTAGAACAATTTTTAACTTCATGAGCACGTAAAGCATTGTTCAAAATAGAAATTTCATCCATAGCATCATGTAGTTTCTTATCAACATCATCACAAGTAGAACAATGCAAATCAATTGTAGAACAGCTAGCATCTTTCAGGTTTTTATCATTAAGTGTAGCAAGCTCTCTGTTCTTTTCAATTTATAACTCAAGTTTATCAAGTTTGGAGGTGTGTGCACTTCTTAGAGAGAACAATTGTTCATATATTAAATTACATAAGGAACAAGAATCATCACTAGGAATCAAAGATTTCAAATCATTAATTTTAAATTCTAGTAACTCAATTTTAACAACATTGTCCCTATGAAAGTGCATCTAGGACTCCCTTGTGGGTTTTGGATGATTTATGACAAGCAATTGGGATCCTAATCCTTTTGTTGAGATGAATGCAGGAAAATGATGAAAAATGAGCAAAGTGCCAAAAAGAGGGAAATTGTGAAGGAAAATGAATTTGAGCTCAAGGAGAAGAAATTAGTAGTTTAGTATGTATGGAGTGTGTTAAGGAAACACACCCAAGAGCTCAATCTCATTTGATCACACACACACAATGCACAAAGCTATACAGGACCGGACTAGTCCGATGTCAGCCGGACTAGTCCGATATCACTTTCTGCACTAGATCGGACAAGTTCGGTCTCTACCGGACTAGTCCGATATCTTTCTGATCCACTTCGGACTAGTCCTCTCCAATGCGGACTAGTCCTTAACACAATGCACAAGTCACACAAAATCGGACAAGTCCGTTGTGACCCGGACTAGTCCGATATTCATTCTGATCCACTTCGGACAAGTCCGGTGTCTACACGGACTAGTCCGATATACACACTGATCTAAATCGGACAAGTCCTCCAAGTGCGGACTTGTCATCCCAAACACTTAGGGTTTCATTTGTTCGGACAAGTCCGATGGCAATCGGACTAGTCCGAAGATTTCCAGTAGCGAAATCGGACAAGTCCGTTTTCAACCGGACTAGTCCGATATTCCTGGACACTTAGGATTTGCTACACACAGCACACCGGACTAGTCCGGTGACCAGCACGGACTAGTCCGATCTTTCTGAACCCTAACGGTCATTTTTATCATTACGACCCCAATTTTCTTATCAATTGGTATCAGATTTCCAGGTTGCCCGTTAGGTAATTCATCTATCCATTACATTAGTTTTGTTTTTCATACCTAGAGTCCACAAAAAAGCCACAAAAAAAACTTGCAGTTTAGTAGATCTGTTCATTACTTTGTCCGAACCATATTGAGCCTTTG
Organism: Tuctoria greenei; assembly: GCA_036927565.1. Classification (NCBI taxonomy): domain Eukaryota; kingdom Viridiplantae; phylum Streptophyta; class Magnoliopsida; order Poales; family Poaceae; genus Tuctoria; species Tuctoria greenei. The sequence continues at coordinate 119,452,407 of JAYESD010000002.1, forward strand.
CAACTTTGTTATTCAGTTTGGTTTTGTTGAGTTTGTGTCCGTGGTTGAGTCATATTGCTGGTTTAGAAAGTGTTTTTGGTCTTAGTTTGAGTTTTGCATTGTGTGATTCATCCTTTTGAATCACGTCATCACGTCCAGATTAGATTCGCCTCTGTCCAGTTCGGTATTTTCATCATATCTCGCTCATACGAACTCGGATTTTAGAGTTCTTGTACTTTCTGGAAAGCTTAAGAAGTTTTCTATAAATTTCTTATTCATCACTCTCCCAGAAAATATAGTTATCGATGTTGAAATTGCATTAGATCTGAATCTGTTATTGATCTAGAAATTCTGAACAGTCTGTATTTCGGGTGCAATATCTCCCATTGTTCTTATCCAAAATAGATCTTACATATACTGAAATTAAAGAGGAGAGATATATCTATAGTATTTCTGTTCAAAGTTTTTAGATTTGGGGACTATAAAGGTGCTTAATTGTCCTTAGAACATTGAGCAGAAAATCTGTAACAGACATACGAGATATCTTTGAGTGTTTGCATTGTGTTCTTCTTTTGCAGCACATTCTGAAAAAAAAGGAAGAAAAAAGAAAAAGGCAAGTGCAAAAGAAGATACAAAAGCCGCACAAAAAAGAAGAAAAAAAAACAACAAAAAAAACAGAAGTGCTTGCATTCTTTGTGTCATCTAGTTTTGTCTCATGTCTTGCTAGCTTGAACTACTAGGAACACATTTAGGCCAGCAACTTTGACAAATACTTTGGACACTTATTCAACTTTACTATCTGATTTCATTGTTGCTAATCCTTGCTACAAATAAAGTGCCATCCAAGCTACACCTTACTCTTGAGCGGAATCGATACACCTTTGCAATCATCCCACGCTTCATTGGTTTCTTCATACCGGCCACCGTTTGCCACCTGCAGTGTCGGTAAGAACACTTGTAAGAGCGTGGTAAGACGCTTGAGAGTGTGTGATTCCACTTCCACTTTTCCATTATCCTTTGTAGTTGATAGGGATAACATATTTTTTGTGTTGTATTCTGTTTGCTACTAACAATGTCAGGTAAAAGCAAGAATCATGCATTATATGCTGAGATGATGGACATGATGAAGACAGCGATAGAGTTGCGCACTAAAAATCAAACATCAACCAAGGATTCACATGACATTCAGACCACCTTTACAACACCTTCCACAAGAAGTAATTACATTCTCCCATCTCTTCCTTCTTATGATGGTTTTGGTTACGATGAATATATTGCTTGGGAAATAGAGTTGGATAAAATTTTTGGACAATGTCATATGTGTGAGAAAAGAAAGATTAGAAATGTTGCAAGTGCATTAGTAGGTTGTGCATTAACTTGGTGGAACAATTTAAATGATTTAGAAAAACCTCGAACATGGAAAGATATGAAAATTCTTATGCGAGAAACTTTTTCTAATGTATCTAATTGTAAAGATGAAATACATGAACTTGAGAAGAATTTTCTTGTTGTACCTCCTCCTTTGCCTAACCTTTTGCAGGAACATGAACAAATAAATGGAGATGCAAATGAGAGTGAGGTGTTGAACAACTCTTCTAAATTTTTTGATGAATCAACTCATAATGCATTTGAATTTCTTGCTGAAAATGAGAGTAGTGTTAGTGGACAATGCTCTACAGTTAACCACGGTATGACATTTTCAGATGTGCTGAATTTTGCTACCAATCATACTATCGATGAGCAGCAACAAGATGAACCTTTTCATAATACAACTTTACCATTAGTTGATTTTCCCACTGATTCTTATAACAAAAATGAGTTGTGTGCTGATAATTATATTATACCTATGCTAGAACAACCAAATGAATTTGATACTTTATCACTCACTTGTGCTGAAATTAAGCATTTGATCCCAACTACATGTGAAAGGGATGAGCTGAAATTGTTATCTTCTCTAAATACTTTGGGCTATATTGAATTTGACACTCTTTGTGATCTAGATATCGTAGAGAAGATAATATTTTCTCAATCTGAATTGCCTTTGTTAAGTAGAAATATTTTTCATGCTATAGGCAAATATGAACATAGTGGTATGTTTATGGTGCATAAAGTTTACATATGTTCATATGAAGAAGCTCCTTTTGTGCTGCAACAACATGGTCAAGTAAATGAATGTACTAACGCTAATAATGTCTTGTCAAGTTTTTCTAGTATGTTTTCCTTGCAGCAGGGACAACAAAAGCATTATTCACTGTGGTTGTGCATTATGGACAGCACTTACTCTACCTCCAATGCAAGCCTCTTTGCTGGACATACGAGCAAGCCGAGGACGGCTTGTCATAAAGAAGGGGAGAATGATGAGATCATGCACATTATCATTGCACCTACAAATATGGTACAAAGTTTATTTGTTTGGGATCCTGGCTCAAGTGAATGTGCGCTCTTGTTTGGACAAAATCAAGATGGTGCGCTATGTCGTCCGCCACCTTGGCCTCCTCCTTTCATGCTTACAAGAAGATTTGATGGCGTTGCACATATGGACCCACACATGATAGAAGATGAACTTGAGTCGAGGATGACTCCAATTCAAGGAGGGGAGGATGATGAGGACATCACTTATATGGATACAAACAACACTCTACCGAATATACAAGATGCAATCAATAGAGTTCATACACAACAATTAATTTCAGAGGTGAACTCGTTCTTATATATTTCCTTATATGTTTTTGAGCATAGATTGCTACTTAATGATTTATTTGTGATTAGGATCCATGGAGAGGTTCAAGGAGTACTTGGAGGGAGTATTAGGGACGTGGAAGACCAGAGAATTCGTTCAAAGAAGATGGAAACCGAACCAAACTCCAAATCGTATCCAACTCGGAGTCCAGGAGCAGTACGCACTAAAACGGACGCTCAGGACGCATACTGACTCCGTTTTGGACGTTCTACATATGCACGGAAAGGGGAGAGGATAAAATTTCTAATGGCACCGGTCCCATGTCAAAATTCCTTCGGAGTCGACGGGAATCGTCGAAACAATATCAAGTACAAAATCTGTCAGGGTGCTGCGCCACCGTATTGGGCCATTGGGCCTTGTATCAAGTCTAAGTCCATTATTTTCGTGTCTTAGGGTTAGGTCACGACCCTAACACCCCCTTGGACGTCCTCCCACCTATATATACTCCATGGTAGCCGCCATAGACAATTGGGTTTTGCATAGATTAATAATATCGCTGTTCTACAGTTTGTGAAACCCCAACTTCACGATTTCAGATCGTGTCTTCTACGTTCTTGCTTGTGTTCTCGGTTGCACTTGCAGGGATTAGCCTTCTTGGCGAGGTCAATCGTGTGAAGCACGGTTGATAACCAACGGAGCGGTGGTGTAGTGATTGCAGGGGCTGTTCGTGTTCTACTCGAGAGCCTCGGATCATCAACGTCGAGATCTCCACATCAATCGACATATCCATTACCTATCGGAAGATCGGGCCTCATCATCATCAAACCTTCTCATCTTTTCTTATCAATTGGTATCAGATTTCCAGGTTGCCCGTTAGGTAATTCATCTATCCATTACATTAGTTTTGTTTTTCATACCTAGAGTCCACAAAAAAGCCACAAAAAAAACTTGCAGTTTAGTAGATCTGTTCATTACTTTGTCCAAACCATATTGAGCCTTTGCAACTTTGTTATTCAGTTTGGTTTTGTTGAGTTTGTGTCCGTGGTTGAGTCATATTGCTGGTTTAGAAAGTGTTTTTGGTCTTAGTTTGAGTTTTGCATTGTGTGATTCATCCTTTTGAATCACGTCATCACGTCCAGATTAGATTCGCCTCTGTCCAGTTCGGTATTTTCATCATATCTCGCTCATACGAACTCGGATTTTAGAGTTCTTGTACTTTCTGGAAAGCTTAAGAAGTTGTCTATAAATTTCTTATTCATCACTCTCCCAGAAAATATAGTTATCGATGTTGAAATTGCATTAGATCTGAATCTGTTATTGATCTAGAAATTCTGAACAGTCTGTATTTCGGGTGCAATATCTCCCATTGTTCTTATCCAAAATAGATCTTACATATACTAAAATTAAAGAGGAGAGATATATCTATAGTATTTCTGTTCAAAGTTTTTAGATTTGGGGACTATAAAGGTGCTTAATTGTCCTTAGAACATTGAGCAGAAAATCTGTAACAGACATACGAGATATCTTTGAGTGTTTGCATTGTGTTCTTCTTTTGCAGCACATTCTGAAAAAAAAGGAAGAAAAAAGAAAAAGGCAAGTGCAAAAGAAGATACAAAAGCCGCACAAAAAAGAAGAAAAAAAAACAACAAAAAAAACAGAAGTGCTTGCATTCTTTGTGTCATCTAGTTTTGTCTCATGTCTTGCTAGCTTGAACTACTAGGAACACATTTAGGCCAGCAACTTTGACAAATACTTTGGACACTTATTCAACTTTACTATCTGATTTCATTGTTGCTAATCCTTGCTACAAATAAAGTGCCATCCAAGCTACACCTTACTCTTGAGCGGAATCGATACACCTTTGCAATCATCCCACGCTTCATTGGTTTCTTCATACCGGCCACCGTTTGCCACCTGCAGTGTCGGTAAGAACACTTGTAAGAGCGTGGTAAGACGCTTGAGAGTGTGTGATTCCACTTCCACTTTTCCATTATCCTTTGTAGTTGATAGGGATAACATATTTTTTGTGTTGTATTCTGTTTGCTACTAACAATGTCAGGTAAAAGCAAGAATCATGCATTATATGCTGAGATGATGGACATGATGAAGACAGCGATAGAGTTGCGCACTAAAAATCAAACATCAACCAAGGATTCACATGACATTCAGACCACCTTTACAACACCTTCCACAAGAAGTAATTACATTCTCCCATCTCTTCCTTCTTATGATGGTTTTGGTTACGATGAATATATTGCTTGGGAAATGGAGTTGGATAAAATTTTTGGACAATGTCATATGTGTGAGAAAAGAAAGATTAGAAATGTTGCAAGTGCATTAGTAGGTTGTGCATTGACTTGGTGGAACAACTTAAGTAATTTAGAAAGACCTCGAACATGGAAAGATATGAAAATTCTTATGCGAGAAACTTTTTCTAATGTATCTAATTGTAAAGATGAAATACATGAACTTGAGAAGAATTTTCTTGTTGTACCTCCTCCTTTGCCTAACCTTTTGCAGGAACATGAACAAATAAATGGAGATGCAAATGAGAGTGAGGTGTTGAACAACTCTTCTAAATTTTTTGATGAATCAACTCATAATGCATTTGAATTTCTTGCTGAAAATGAGAGTAGTGTTAGTGGACAATGCTCTACAGTTAACCACGGTATGACATTTTCAGATGTGCTGAATTTTGCTACCAATCATACTATCGATGAGCAGCAACAAGATGAACCTTTTCATAATACAACTTTACCATTAGTTGATTTTCCCACTGATTCTTATAACAAAAATGAGTTGTGTGCTGATAATTATATTATACCTATGCTAGAACAACCAAATGAATTTGATACTTTATCACTCAATTGTGCTGAAATTAAGCATTTGATCCCAACTACATGTGAAAGGGATGAGCTGAAATTGTTATCTTCTCTAAATACTTTGGGCTATATTGAATTTGACACTCTTTGTGATCTAGATATCGTAGAGAAGATAATATTTTCTCAATCTGAATTGCCTTTGTTAAGTAGAAATATTTTTCATGCTATAGGCAAATATGAACATAGTGGTATGTTTATGGTGCATAAAGTTTACATATGTTCATATGAAGAAGCTCCTTTTGTGCTGCAACAACATGGTCAAGTAAATGAATGTACTAACGCTAATAATGTCTTGTCAAGTTTTTCTAGTATGTTTTCCTTGCAGCAGGGACAACAAAAGCATTATTCACTGTGGTTGTGCATTATGGACAGCACTTACTCTACCTCCAATGCAAGCCTCTTTGCTGGACATACGAGCAAGCCGAGGACGGCTTGTCATAAAGAAGGGGAGAATGATGAGATCATGCACATTATCATTGCACCTACAAATATGGTACAAAGTTTATTTGTTTGGGATCCTGGCTCAAGTGAATGTGCGCTCTTGTTTGGACAAAATCAAGATGGTGCGCTATGTCGTCCGCCACCTTGGCCTCCTCCTTTCATGCTTACAAGAAGATTTGATGGCGTTGCACATATGGACCCACACATGATAGAAGATGAACTTGAGTCGAGGACGACTCCAATTCAAGAAGGGGAGGATGATGAGGACATCACTTATATGGATACAAACAACACTCTGCTGAATATACAAGATGCAATCAATAGAGTTCATACACAACAATTAATTTCAGAGGTGAACTCGTTCTTATATATTTCCTTATGTGTTTTTGAGCATAGATTGCTACTTAATGATTTATTTGTGATTAGGATCCATGGAGAGGTTCAAGGAGTACTTGGAGGGAGTATTAGGGACGTGGAAGACCAGAGAATTCGTTCAAAGAAAGATGGAAACCGAACCAAACTCCAAATCGTAACCAACTCGGAGTCCAGGAGCAGTACGCACTAAAACGGACGCCCAGGACGCATACGAACTCCGTTTTGGACGTTCTACATATGCACGGAAAGAGGAGAGGATAACCTTTCCAATGGCTCCGGTCCCATGTCAAAATTACTTCGGAGTCGACGAGAATCGTCGAAACAAAATCGAGTACAGAATCTGTCAGGGTGCTGCGCCACCATATTGGGCCATTGGGCCTTGTATCAAGTCTAAGTCCATTATTTTCGTGTCTTAGGGTTAGGTCACGACCCTAACACCCCCTTGGACGTCCTCCCACCTATATATACTCCATAGTAGCCGCCATGAACAATTGGGTTTTGCTTAGATCAATAAAATCGCCGTTCTACGGTTTGTGAGACCCCAATTTCGCGATTTCCGATCGTGTCTTCTACGTTCTTGCTCGTGTTCTCGATTGCACTTGCAGGGATTAGCCTTCTTGGCGAGGTCAAGCGTGTGCAGCACGGTTGATAACCAACGGAGCCGTGGTGTAGTGATTGCAGGGGTACTCGAACCGCTCGAGTGCCGCGGATCATCAACGTCGAGTTCTCCACCCCAATCGACATACCTTTCGGAAGATCGGGCCTCATCCTCAATTCTCTTATCACCATATAAAGTGCACGGCCCACTTTCACCCTCTCTCGAACCCTAGCGCCGTCACACCTCCCAAGAGACTCAAAAACCATCTCTCTCCACGAAATTAAGTGCAAAATCAATCAATCCATTGAAGATCACTTCTAGATCATTGGAGAGGCACTTGGCACACGATTGAGCTCTTGGTTTGAATCTCTAACACACTCTTGTATCTCAATTTGTATATTTTGAAGTGTGTTATTGGTGGTCTTGAAACTTGTAATCAAGGGAGCTCTCAACTTGTGAGATTGCCCCTTCAACTTGGTGATTTACCCCTGTGTGATTAGTGGAAGAGGATTGGCCTTCGTGGCGATCCGACGAGGGAAGGGTTGGTGAAGACCCGGTCCTTTTGTGGGCTCCTCAACGTGGACGTAGGTTGCCTTCGTGGTAACCGAACGACGGGATAAATCTTGTGTCTTGTTCGTTTGTGTTCATCATTCTAGTTGATCAACATTATCTAGGGTTTGATTCATTCTGTTGAATTCAAGTTAAATAGTTGAACAAGTATCATACTTGCAATAGAACTTGACATACAACTATTGAACTGTTATTAAAGTTTATATTTCCGCTGCAAACGTCAACAAACAATCAAATTGACCTAACTTGATCAACCTAGCCCGTGAAATCCGGACTAGTCCGCACTTTACCGGACTAGTCCGATATATCTGGTTTCGACCTTGTTGTTGAAGTGCTATAGGAACCGAGAAATTTCAAGAAGGCCTATTCACCCCCCCTCTAGGCCTACATTCAATTGGTATCAGAGCCAGGTTCTTCAAGAAAGAGTGCAACCACTCGAAGAGATCATGTCGGACATGAAGGAAGTCCAGAAAATCAACAACCAGGAAGAAATGAACAATGACAAGCACCAAAAGCTTGAAAAGTATCTCGAAGCCATTCAAGACTTCGATGATGATGATGAGGAGACATTGGAGCTGAAGGCACTCCTTAGAAAGAAAGCGCTTTCCAAAGGGAAATCTAAAGTCAAAGAAAAGAAGAAGGGGAGTAGTCACACCGACTACTCCCGATATCCTTTTAATTATGACCATTTAAATTCTAATAGCAGTCATTATCTATCTATTCCTCTCGGAAAAGCCCCACACTTTGATGGGAGTGATTACTCCATGTGGAGGCAAAATATGAAGATGCACTTGATTTACCTTAACCCAAGTTTATGGCATATTGTGTGCACAGGAATAAACATCCCTGATGACGATGAAGAGCTCACGCCAAATCAAGAGCAAGCCATCCACAGGAATGCCCAAGCCGCAGCCGTTATCACCTCATCTCTAAGTCGAGATGAATTCACAAAGGTGGACGGATTGGAAATTGCCAAAGAAATCTGGGACACACTACAGACAGCACATGAAGGTGACCGGCATGTGCGGGAGGCAAAGATTGAAATGATTGAAGGCGAACTAGGAAGGTTCGCGATTGAGGAAGATGAGTCTCCCCAGGACATGTACAACAGACTGAAGACTCTTGTGAACAAGGTTCGATCATATGGGAGCAAAAAGTGGAATGACCACGAGGTTGTAAAGCTCATCCTTAGAGCCTTTATGCCTCGCAACGTCACACTTTGCTCTAAGATCCGAGAAAGTCCCGGGTACAAGAAAATGACTCCGGATGAACTGCTTGGCAAAATCATCAACTTTGAGATGATGGAGAAGCAAGCCAAGCACGTAAAAGAAATAGCCGACCTCACATTAGCCAAGAAGAAGGGAGTTGCCCTAAAGTCCTCACTCAAGCCTCTATCCAAAGAAGCAAGAGAAGCACAGCTTGAGGAGGACAGCGATGATGAAAGCAGCAAGCTGGACGAAGAAGATATGATTTTGTTCATGAAGAAGTTCAAAAGAATTATGAAGAAAAGACAAGGAACAAAATCGAGTGAAGGAAAATACAACGAGAAGACAAAGCCGAAGATGAGGCGGGCATGCTATAATTGTGGTGAGTACAATCACTTTATAGTCGATTGCCCGTATGAGGACAACAAGAAGAAGAGTAAAGAGTCCAAGCCTCAACCGAAGAAATTCTTCAAGAAGAAGAAACAAGCTGAACAAGCACACATCGGAAAGGAGTGGGACTCAGACGATGAGTCCTCATCGTCCGATGAAGAAGAAATGGCTAGCATATCCATTGAATGCATGTCCAAGAAACCCACACTCTTCCCCACGCTCGGTGCAAAGAAGGCAAATGGAACTTGCCTCATGGCTAAGGAAGGTAAACGCAAGGTAAACATCAAAACTCCTTCCTTGCATTCTTACTCAAGTGATGATGATCTAGATAGTGATGATGAAGATATGCTAATTGGTTTAGATAGAAAAACTGCTGCTAAAATGAAATTCTTGCTTAACCAACTTGTTGAGAAGGAAGAGCTAATTGATCGTCAAGAAGACATGATTATCTCCCAAAAGGAAAAGCATGTCGAACTTGACAATCTTCTAGTTCTTGAAAAGGAGAGAAACCACTCACTAGAGCTTGAGCTAGCTTCAAGCAAGAAAACTTGCTTGGAGTTAACCAACTCAACCGTTGCAATCAAGGATCAACTTGATGACCTAATCAAGGCCAACAAGATCCTTCAAGTGCAGGTTGAGTCACTCAAGCTTAGTGAACCTTCCTCCTCTTCAAGCCTACCTTCTCAACCCACTTCAACTAATATCGCTCATATTTGCAAATGTGATAAAATTAACACCAGGTTGAAAGAAAATTCTACCTCCACAAAGGACAAAAATCCTACCCAATGTGTAATATTTGACAAGGAGAGGATCAACTACGCACGTAGTGCATATTTGGTCCAAAGACCTCCAAATGTCAAGTATGGCATTGGTTACTCTTATGATGGAAAGCAAAGATCTGGAAATCATAAGAATAACAAGGGAAGGATTACCTTTGTGAAGGGAGGACCCTCACAACCTGGTAACTCGAAAACTAAAAACCTGAACTCTCATAAAAACCGGACTAGTCCGGTTGTGGTCCGGACAAGTCTGGTCATCCGGACAAGTCCGATCACACTGACTAGTCCGACCCATAACCAACAGCAACTCTTGTTTAAAACCTTTGATGCTTCTTATGTATTAATGAAAAATAATGTTGGTAAAGTGTATGCTTATTATGCTGGGCCACGCCATGGGAACACAAAATCCCATGTGTGGGTGCCCAAATGTATTGTTACTAACCTCCAAGGACCCAAGCAAGCTTGGGTACCTAAAACCAAAGCGTAATTTTTTTTTGCAGGCCTACTCCTCCGGTGGATCCAAATGGGTGCTAGACAGTGGATGCACCAACCACATGACCGGAGAAAGGAGGATGTTTGTGGAGTATGAAGTGAACAAGGACCCAAACGAAGGCATCTACTTTGGGGATAATAGTCAAGGAAGGGTGCTCAGTACCGGTAAAATAGCAATATCCTCTGAACACACTCTTTCTCATGTTCTACATGTTGAATCTTTAGATTATAACCTGCTGTCCATATCTCAATTATGTGACAAAGGTTATAATTGCTTGTTTACTAACGAGGGTGTGACCGTCTCAAGGAGAAGTGATGGTTCCGTTGCATTCAAGGGTATGTTAAAGGGAAAGCTTTACCTTGTTGACTTCAACAAGGATAAAGCCGAACTCGACACATGCTTGATTGCAAAAACCGACATGGGTTGGCTGTGGCATAGACGGCTGGCACATGTTGGTATGAGGAACCTTCAAAAACTCCTCAAGGGCGATCACATCCGAGGTTTGAAAGATGTTGTGTTTGAGAAAGACAGGCCTTGTAGCGCGTGCCAAGCAGGGAAGCAAGTTGGAGCACAACATCCCGCGAAGAACATCATGACCACGACAAGACCGCTCGAACTACTTCATATGGACTTGTTTGGTCCAATTGCTTACATAAGCATCAGCGGTAATAAATACGGTTTAGTTATTATTGATGATTTTTCCCGCTTCACTTGGGTGTTCTTTTTGCATGACAAGTCAGAAACACAAGGAACACTCAAGAAATTCTCCAAGCGAGCGCAAAACGAGTTCTCACTATCAATCAAGAGTATTCGGAGCGACAACGGCACGGAGTTCAAGAACATACAAGTGGAGGAGTACCTTGATGAGGAAGGAATTAAGCACGAATTCTCAGCACCATACTCTCCACAACAAAACCGAGTTGCTGAAAGGAAGAACCGAACGCTCATAGAGATGGCAAGAACAATGCTCGATGAATACATGACTTCGGATCGATTTTGGGCGGAAGCAATCAACACCGCTTGCCATGCCACAAATCGACTCTACCTTCATCGACTACTAAAGAAGACCCCCTATGAGCTACTCACCGGTAACAAACCGAACATTTCATATTTTCGAGTTTTCGGTTCTCCTTGCTATATTTTGAACAAGAAGCCCAGGACTTCAAAGTTCGCTTCGAAGTCCGATGAAGGTTTCTTGCTTGGTTATGATTCGAACACTTACGCCTATCGTGTTTTCAACAAGGCCTCCGGACTTGTTGAAGTGGCACGTGACGTAGTGTTCGATGAAACTAATGGCTCCCAAAAGGAGCAAGTTGATCAATGTGAATTAGGTAAAGAGGAAGCCCCCTATCAAGCATTGAAGAGGATGGCTCTAGGCGAAGTACGACCACAAGAGTCATCGTCACAAATACAAGAGGAAAGCGAACCACAAGAGGAGATCAACAATCAAGGGGGAGCCTCGATACAAGATCAATCACAGGAATATGAACATGATCAACAAATCAACGAGAACAACAACTCAGGGGGAGAAGAAGATGATCACCAACATACGACCCCCCAAGTGCCACACCCAAGAGTACACCAATGCATTCAAAGGGATCATCCAATCGACAACATCATCGGCGACATCCAAAAGGGAGTAACCACTAGATCTCGTATAGCAAATTTCTGTGAACATTACTCGTTTGTCTACTTTTTGGAACCCCGCAGGACTGAGGATGCATTGAAGGATCCGGATTGGGTGGTGGCAATGCAAGAAGAGTTGAACAATTTCAAGAGAAACGAAGTTTGGGAACTTGTGGAAAGACCCAATGCAAACATAGTGGGCACCAAGTGGGTCTTCCGCAACAAACAAGACGAACACGGGGTGGTGACAAGAAACAAGGCACGACTTGTGGCCAAAGGTTACTCACAAGTCGAAGGTTTGGATTTCGATGAGACTTTTGCTCCAGTAGCTAGGCTTGAATCAATTAGAATATTACTTGCATATGCTACTCACCATGATTTCAAGCTGTATCAAATGGACATGAAAAGCGCCTTCCTCAACGGACCGATCAAGGAGGAGGTGTACGTGGAGCAACCACCTGGATTTGAAGACGAAGAGTTCCCCGACCACGTGTATAAACTGCGTAAGGCTCTCTATGGCCTCAAACAAGCTCCTAGAGCTTGGTATGAGTGTCTTAGAGATTTTTTAATTGATAATGGTTTTCAAATTGGCAAAGTAGACTATACATTATTCACAAAAAATATGGATAATGATCTTTTTATTTGCCAAATCTATGTTGATGATATAATTTTTGGATCAACTAACCAATCTTTCTGTGAAGAGTTTAGTAAAATTATGACAGACAGATTTGAAATGTCAATGATGGGAGAATTGAAGTACTTCTTGGGATTCCAAGTGCGGCAACAAAAGGAGGGAACATTCATAAGCCAAACCAAGTACACGCAGGACATACTCAAGAAGTTTGGCATGGACAAGGCAAAGCCCATAAAGACTCCCATGGCTACGAATGGCCACTTGGATCTCAATGAAGATGGACCGAGCGTCGACCAAAAGGTATATCGCTCCATGATTGGATCCTTACTTTACTTATGTGCATCTAGGCTAGATATTATGTTGAGTGTATGTTTGTGTGCAAGATTTCAAGCCAACCCTAAGGAATGTCATTTGACAGCCGTAAAGAGAATCCTAAGATATTTAGTTCATACACCCAACCTTGGTCTTTGGTACCCAAAAGGCTCAAAATTCAATCTCATTGGGTATTCCGATGCAGATTATGCTGGGTGCAAAGTTGATAGAAAAAGCACTTCCGGCACTTGCCAATTCCTAGGAAGATCCTTAGTTTCTTGGTCATCCAAGAAACAGAATTCCATTGCATTATCTACAACCGAAGCGGAGTATGTTGCAGCCGGGAGTTGTTGTGCACAACTCCTTTGGATGCGACAAACTCTAAGGGATTACGGTTACAATATGAACCGTATTCCTCTTCTTTGTGATAATGAGAGTGCCATTAAAATAGCCCACAATCCATTTGAGCACTCTAGGACTAAACACATTGACATAAGACACCATTTCTTGAGAGACGATTCCATGAAAGGAGACATATACATCTCTCATGTCAACACCCAAAAACAATTGGCCGACATATTCACCAAGCCACTTGATGAAAAACGTTTTTGCGAACTCCGAAATGAGCTAAACATTCTTGATTCTCGGAGTGTGGCTTGAAAAGTTGCATACCTGTATGATTGCTTCAAAATATTGATTGAATTGTGAAAATCATCCCTCTTCATTTTTCTCTCGAAAAAACTATGTCAATTATTAGATCTTGATGAATTTTTGATCATAGAATGATTGTTGTTTGCTTACTGGTCAAATTCATCAAGATTATTTGAATTGTTTTGCCTCTCTACTCTCAATTATTGGACCTTCAAATATATATGAATGGGCTATGCAATTCTTTCCTGGTGACCACGGACAAGTTCGTGGTTACCCGGACTAGTCCGCCATTGCAGACTAGTCCGCAGAGTGCCGGTTAGGCCGGACTAGTCCGACAGACCACGGACTAGTCCGATATAGGTCTTTGGATGACTTCGGACTAGTCCGGTCATGTCCGGACTTGTCCTATTTTTCGTGTCCATAACCCTAGCCGCCACCAAACCCTAATCCCTTCACCCCACACTCGCCCCCAAGCTTTCTCTCTCTTGCGCTCGAGCTCCCAAGGCGAATCCTTGATTCCTCCGTCGAAAAGCCTCAATCTTGGGCGGAGATCAAGCTTGAAGACTAGGGGATTGAAGTTAGCGGACAAGTCTGGCCTCCAACCCCCAAAATATCAAGCTTCCCTTGATTTCTTGGTAAATTTTCTTCAAAACCCTAAGAAATCACAAATTTCTCTATTGCTTATCGTTTGGCCTAGCATTCTTCACTAGTTACATGTCTAGTTGATGTACTATGTGTATGCTAGACTAGTTTTACCTTAGGGATCAATTTTTGTCCAGTCTGTTAGGTTTTTGCAGATGAACATCGGACTAGTCCGGTCCAGGTACGGACAAGTTCGGTCCCCCGGACTAGTCCGTGCCTGTGCACCGGACAAGTCCGTTGTTTCTGAACCAAAACCTAATTCTTTAATTCCCTAATGCCTTCCATTGCCATCTTACCTCACCAATACCTTGTATAACTTGTCCTTTCTCTTGATCACTCATTCTCAGATCATGTCGAGATCCGACAACGAAATCTCCGATTTCGAGGCCGAGTTGGACCACGAGGTGGCATCTCGGTCCTCGGCGGGTATTGGCAAGAAACGCCAAGAAAGACCTTCCGAGCCTGCTCCTTCCCCTCCCCAGGTTCGGAGGAAGGTCTGTGCCAAGAAGCCTGCCTCGAAGGCTGCTCCGTCTACAAGCGGCCTTCGCCAAGCAAAAGGAAAAGGCAAGGGGGTTGCCACAGGGCCTGTTGGGCCCCTGAAGCTGCATACTCCCAGAGAGGGGGTCCGGGACCCCAATGAGGAAAGATTCACTGGCAAGGGCAGCGATGTGGCTGCGAAGTTGAGAAGTGTTGATTGCTATGCAAGGTCCAAGCAAGCAGCTGATGGCAGATTTTGGTCAAATTTCCATGCTGATTTCTAGAAGCTGGTCTACTTGCCGATGAAGACCCCGGTGGTGCGCAGTCAATGGATTGACTGGGCCCACCTTGAGAAGAAGAAATGTGCAGCTTTTGATGAAGTGATAGCAGCTGCAGAGAGACATGGTCTGAAGGATCTCTTTGCCTTCAGACACAACTGGAATGATGAAGTGATAGCACAATTTTATGCAACGTGCCACTTCTCAAGCGAAGACGAAGAAAGTGTGACTTGGATGACTCATGGATCCAAGTATTCTATTACTCAGGAAGAGTTTGCCAGCCTGCTGCACCTTGACTCTGGAGGACATGACCATCTCATTATCCACAACATAGGGGTCATTGAGAGGGACGGAATGAAGTTCATGTATGAGCCCAACTCTAAGTATGTTCCTCCCTCCACAAAGAATATGAAGCCTTTCTTCGTGGTCCTCAACAGAGTCCTCAGGAAGACAATTGCCCCCAAGGATGGGGATGCAGGGAGTGTGCCAGGCTACCTCCGGACCCTGGTGAAGGTCATAAGCAAGCAAAGTCAATTCGATGTTGCAGACTATATTTGGAATGATATGGTCAATATCTCAAGTACCCCCAACCGATCCTGTGGCTATGCCCCTTACTTGATGTTTATGATTGAGAAGGTCACAGGGATCGAGTTTGCGAAGGATGTGGAGCACACTCCACTGAGGCCTCAGAAGCCTCAGACAGTGAGTGTCCAGGCTGCTCCATCGCCGGCCTAAAGCCCCGAGGCACCGGCAAGGCAAGAAGAAGCTGCTAGGGCTCCTCCTCCCTCCAGGGAAGCCCCTCAGAAAGGATCCGCCCGTGGGATCCTCAAGTACTTGGCTGCAATCTTCTCCTCATGCAAGAAAACTGAAGTGAAGCTTCACAAGCTAAATCGGAAGAGGAAGGAGAACATGAGGTACATAAAATCCAATGTGAAGCAGCTGAGTGAGAAGCTGGAGATCAACCCAATTGGATCTCCAGTACTTTCTGAAGATTCTGATCCGGACATCACCGAGCTCAGCCCCTTGACTCCCTCCGAGCTTGCCTATTTTGGCATTGGGGGCTCGAGCAGCTCCGCTCCTCCTCCTCCCTCTCAACCTCGTCAAGCGGAAAGCGATGAAGACGATGAAGACGACGAGAGGACTGACAGCGAAGAGTGAAGCCCTAGGACCTTCCTCTCTCTCTTTTTGGTGTCTTGATGCCAAAGGGGGAGAGATTGAGGGGGAGTCTCTAGTCTTAGCTTTAGCTGAATAGGATGCGAGGAGAGAGCTCTCTATGTATTTTTAATTGTGATGGTATTTGTTTAACACTATTTTCATATCATGTTTGGTCCTGTGTTAAATTGCTCAATTAATTTGCAAGTGTGTGATGAAATCTGAATTTTTGCTCCTGAAATGCCATATTCACTTGATATTAGTTGATCAATGCAAATTCTGTCATTCTTAATGCATTCATGCTCTTAGTATGCATCCCACCATAAAGAATGCACACATGAATAATTATCTTGTTGCTTGATGTATTTTTGAGTCATATGTGCATACTTTATGAAAATCTCATTTTATACCTCATTTTGTGAAATCTCAATTGGTTGTCATCAATCACCAAAAAGGGGGAGATTGAAAGTGCATCTAGGACTCCCTTGTGGGTTTTGGATGATTTATGACAAGCAATTGGGATCCTAATCCTTTTGTTGAAATGAATGCAGGAAAATGATGAAAAATGAGCAAAGTGCCAAAAAGAGGGAAATTGAGAAGGAAAATGAATTTGAGCTCAAGGAGAAGAAATTAGTAGTTTAGTATGTATGGAGTGTGTTAAGGAAACACACCCAAGAGCTCAATCTCATTTGATCACACACACACAATGCACAAAGCTATACAGGACCGGACTAGTCTGATATCAGCCGGACTAGTCCGATATCACTTTCTGCACTAGATTGGACAAGTCCGGTCTCTACCGGACTAGTCCGATATCTTTCTGATCCACTTCAGACTAGTCCTCTCCAAAGCGGACTAGTCCTTAACACAATGCACAAGTCACACAAAATCGGACAAGTCCGTTGTGACCCGGACTAGTCCGATATTCATTCTGATCCACTTCGGACAAGTCCGGTGTCTACACGGACTAGTCCGATATACACACTGATCTAAATCGGACAAGTCCTCCAAGTGCGGACTTGTCATCCCAAACACTTAGGGTTTCATTTGTCCGGACAAGTCCGATGGCAACCGGACTAGTTCGAAGATTTCCAGTAGCGAAATCGGACAAGTCCGTTTTCAACCGGACTAGTCCGATATTCCTGGACACTTAGGGTTTGCTACACACAGCACACCGGACTAGTCCGGTGACCACCACGGACTAGTCCGATCTTTCTGAACCCTAAAGGTCATTTTTAGAAACCCCATATAAATAGAGGTGCACGGCCCACTTTCACCCTCTCTCGAACCCTAGCGCTGTCACACCTCCCAAGAGACTCAAAAACCATCTCTCTCCACGAAATTAAGTCCAAAATCAATCAATCCATTGAAGATCACTTCTAGATCATTGGAGAGGCACTTGGCACACGATTGAGCTCTTGGTTTGAATCTCTAACACACTCTTGTATCTCAATTTGTATATTTCGAAGTGTGTTATTGGTGGTCTTGAAACTTGTAATCAAGGGAGCTCTCAACTTGTGAGATCGCCCCTTCAACTTGGTGATTTACCCCTGTGTGATTAGTGGAAGAGGATTGGCCTTCGTGGCGATCCGACGAGGGAAGGGTTGGTGAAGACCCGGTCCTTTTGTGGGCTCCTCAACGTGGACGTAGGTTGCCTTCGTGGTAACCGAACCACAGGATAAATCTTGTGTCTTGTTCGTTTGTGTTCATCATTCTAGTTGATCAACATTATCTAGGGTTTGATTCATTCTGTTGAATTCAAGTTAAATAGTTGAACAAGAATCATACTTGCAATAGAACTTGACATACAACTATTGAACTGTTATTAAAGTTTAAATTTCCGCTGCAAACGTCAACGAAACAATCAAATTGACCTAACTTGATCAACCTAGCCCGTGAAATCCGGACTAGTCCGCACTTTACCGGACTAGTCCGATATATCTGGTTTTGACCTTGTTGTTGAAGTGCTACAGGAACCGAGAAATTTCAAGAAGGCCTATTCACCCCCCCCCCCCTCTAGGCCTACCTTCACCCTAAGCTTTTTGTCCTTTTTTAACTATAACAGTGGCACGAGAAATAGCATCACACATTTCTTCGCAAGTAGGACGTACCTCTTCATTGTCGCTATTGTGTTCTGCCTCCTCCATACTTGATCCTGACTTGCCTGCCATGAAGCACAAGTTTGACAAATCATCTTCATCTTCGTCGCATCCGATGTCCACATCGCTCAAGCCAAGTTCTTGAAGTGCGGAGATAAAACTATTTATCAATTAGCGTCCTGTAAAACCATTCTTTTTCTTGTTGTTGTTTGCAGAGGAGTGCTTCATCCTTGTTTGCTTTTCATCATGAGAAGTGGTACCTGAAAGGTTAGGGCAATCTGTGCGAAAATGTCATGTCTTACCACGTTCGAAGCATCGTTGAGGTCTGGCACTCCCTCTCATTCTAGTTCTCGCATTTTGCAATTCTTTTGAGAACTAAGTAGAGATGAGTGCAAGTTCTTCCATTGGAAACTATTCAATTTGTTCAAGGGTTAGAGAGGACAACAAAGCAAGTGTTCCACAAGATGAAGATTGGCCAGATCTAGGCATGTCACGTTGAGAAACAAATGCAAGAGACTTGCTTGGGTTCTTACGTGAGATTATGTCAATTTCATGAGTTTTCAATTTGGAATATAGAACATCTAAAGTAAGTGTACTTATGACAGTAGATTCACGAATAGATGTGACTTTCATTTCCCAAATTGACATGTCTAATGCACTTAGTAATTGACTTGCTTTCTCAACATCTGAAAAATTAACATTGACGCTACGCAAGTTGCTGAGAATTTTATTAAAGTAACCAAAGAGGTCATCGATGGACTCACCTAGTTGCATCTCATAGAGCTTGATCGTGTTGGAACATGTCTTTCCTTTCCTCCTTGATCGTGTTGGATCCTTCGTGGTAATCACATAGAGCTTTCCAAACATCATACGCAGATCGGAGGTGAGCAACACGGTCGAAGTAGCTTTGAGTTAATCCTTGTATGATCAAGTTCCAAGCCTTGTAGTTGTTGTCGACATATCTCATATTTGTAGCCGTAACTTGATCATTTGACAGCACTTCGTAAGGCTTCTACACCTTTTCCCATATTGCAACGCCTTGCGCCTGGATGAAAGCCTCCATGTGTGCCTTCCGAACCTGAAAATCAATACCACTAAACACACAAGGCTTGGAGGAGTATTTCTCCATGACGAGTATTCAAAGAACGTGCAAATCACAAAGATTAGAGCACCTTGGCTCTGATACCAATTGTAGGATCGAAGAGCATGTGAAACGCTACCAGAGGGGGGTGAATGGTAGATTAAAACTTTTTCAGCGGAAGCAACAAAAAACCCCTTAGCAGAAAATCAATCTATTAAAAAACATGTGTAAAACTGATCTAAATGTGTTAAACCATGAAAAAAGTATTAGATATTATAGAGAATAAATTCACAAAGACAAAACAACAAGAATCATAAAAAACCGTCGAGAAAAACACAAGTTACGATCAAAAGATCAAACAAAGGTCAATCTGTTCTACCTGAGAAAAATCAGATCTACAACACTGAAAAGAAACTCGTGTAGATCAGAAACTATAATTCCAATGACTGTGAAATTTTCACAGATGATAGATAATCAAGTTGTGAAGACAATCCAAAAACAATAACATTAATTGGATCTGTAAACTCGAGTTATGATAAAACTACTAAAGCAAGGTAGTGCTGTGCAGAAACTCGATGAGAAAACTTGTCTGAAACAAGTCAGAAGAATAAGGCACAAAAGTTCCTTTAAACTACGATCTTTATTCAATATAACACAAGAGGAACAGCCCAAAGTCCGTACACCACGATCTTTGGTCTTCCTTGCTTATATTGCCAGCCATGAGGCCAACCCAAACCAAACTAGGACTCGTATCCTACTCAGTTTCTACCGAAACTTTCCATAACGGCTCAAGACTCTTCTATACGAAAATAGAAGCAATCTTAAGACTTTCCAACACCTTAGGAACATATCCCACATTCCTAAAAACAACTAAACTTCGTGACTCACACGAAATCTCATAATAACCAATTCAAATCTTTCCATATTTGAGTCAAACCCAACTCAGCCGCAGCCTGAGTCCATAACCTAGTTAGTTGGACCTTTCTGACCAAATCTTTATGTTCACAACTCTTCATCAAGCCTTGGAACCATGCAGGCACGTCCATGCACTCCATGCACACGTGCAGACAGCTTCCAACGACGTCTACGATACCTTCATAGGCATTGTTCTTGATTCAAACATGTTGTGCAACCTCCTGATCAACTCAACCACAATTCCTCCCGAACTTGGTTGTTGAACCTCAGTTTTTCCCTAATACTAGTTAAATGGATCCCGTCAGCAGCCATGTCTTGAACTCAAGCAACACCTACACATGAATAAACAACTGATACTTTCGAGCACAAGTCCTCGACTTGACTCACATTAGTTACGAAACCACAAGACCTTATGTGAGCATCTCACATAAGCATGCGGCAAACCATAGAAAAATGATATCAACCATAACCACCAAAACACACCACAAACATAGTAAGAGAATACTAAGCAAGCTTTCCATAAATGTAAATCAAGTTTGAGACATTTCAAGGTAAAAGTAGAACCATTGCAGTCTAGCACCGGTCCTTGCCAAAGCTAACTGGACCTTGAACTTGAGCTTACCAAAGCTAGTAGGATCTAGTGCTGGAGCTAACCAAATCTAGTCAGACCTAGTGCCGAAGCTTACCAAAGCTAGTAGAACCTAGCGCCAGAGCTAGCAAAAACATGTCGGACCTAGCCATAGCAAGTCAGACCAAGACAAAGAAGTTGGGCCTAGCCAAAATAAGTCGGACCTTACGTCAGACCCTACTGGAGCTACCCAAAACAAGTTGGACCCTGCAGAAGCTTGGACCTAGAGTTGGACCTTGTGGAGACAGGTGCTTTGGTAGTATTCAAAACTTTTATCGTCATAGCTAATGTATTTAGCACACATAGGTCTCATAGAATGATTATACCGCGTGGAAGTACAATATGAAAATGCATCTACTCTCCTTAAACCCCAGCCTTTGCCATATTGTGTACAGGTGTAGATATCTCGGATAGAGACAATGAACTCACTTCGGAGCAAGAACAAGAAATTCAACGCAATGCACAAGCTGTTGCAGTGATCACTTCATCCCTGAGCTGAGAATAGTTCACCAAGATTTATGGACTAGAAAGTGCCACGGAAATCAGGGATACACTCAAGACCGCACATGAAGGAAATCGCTCAGTTCGTGGGGCGAAAATTGAAATGCTTGAAGGAGAATTAGGGAGGTTTGCCATTGAGGAGGGCAAATCACCTCAAGACATGTACAACCGAATGAAGGCACTTATCGACAAGATTCTTGCCTATGGAAGGAAAAAGTGGACTGACCATGAGGTGGTCAAAAGTATGATAAGAGCATTTATGCTGAGGAATGTAACCTTGTGCTCCATGATCCGTGAAAGCTTGTGGTTTCAAAAAATGACTCTGGATGAACTATTGGGCAAGATTATGAACCATGAGATGGTGGAGAAGGAGGCCCAATACGTTAAAGACCTAGCTGAACTTACTTTGTCCAAGAAGAAGGATGTTTCCCTCAAAGCAACTTATAAGCCTAAAGGAAAGGAAGCTCGTGAAGCACAAGATGAAGAAGACACAAGTGATGTGAGCACCGATTTGGATGATGAAGAGATGGCGCTCTTCATAAAAAAATTCCAGCGTATGATGAGAAGAAGGAAGGACAGCAACTCTAATGATAGAAAGAGCAAAGAAAAACAAAAAATCCAAGGCACGACGGACTTGCTATTACTGTGGTGAGTACAGTCACTTTATGGTTGACTGCACATATGAAGAAAATAAGAAGCAGAAGGAAGCAAAGACACAAGAGAAGAAGACCTTCATGAAAAGAAGAGCGTAGACTTCTTGGTATGCTTCTTGATGACAATGGTGGCCATCTCTTCTTCTTCATCGGAGGAGGACTCATCATTTGAGTCCCACTCCTTGACAATGTGTGCTTGGTGAGCTTTCCTGTTCATTGGATTCTTCCGGAATGACTTCGTTAGGACTGAAGAATTGCTGCAATTCTTCCTGAATAGACTCAATTCTCCGCACAGCAGCTCATGCTGCTTTGGCGGCTCTTTTTCGCCTTCTCTTTGCTTTGGACAGGAGCGCTAATGGACACGGGGAGGTAGCAGGTGAAGCGTGGTAAATAGGAGTTCTATCTACCACGCACTCGCCCCACACTCTAGCGAACTTCAGCATCCATATTCAGCTAGGCAAGGAACCACCAATCCACTACGGTGCCAGCAAAGAAAACCAATGCTTAAGACGCTATTGGAGACTCCAAAAAGGCAAACATGGGCATCAAGGCTGATGTGGCCCAAGAGATCGAAGAAGCCATATGAAGAAAATAAGAAGCAGAAGGAAGCGAAACCACAAGAGAAGAAGACCTTCAAGAAAAGGAGGCAAGCTCACCAAGCGCACATTGTCAAGGAGTGGGACTCAAACGATGAGTCCTCCTCCGATGAAGAAGAAGAGATGGCCACCATTGTCATCAAGAAGCCTACCAAAACGTCTACGCTCTTCTCGAACATGAGAGGATGGGAGACTCATAGTCATACATGCCTCATGGCTAAGGAAGGCAAGAAAAAGGTTCGACTTACACCTCCCTCAAATAATTCCTCCATCTATGATTTTGATACCTCTAGTGAAAATGAGTACATGTTTAAAGGTTTAAGTAAAACTGTTTTAAGGAAAATGAAAATGTTGTCGGATGAAATTTTTTAGAACGAGGAGCTTGTCAACAGACAAGAAGATATGCTCATCCGCGAAAGGAAGAGATATCAAGAGGTTGAGAAACTCCTTGAGCTTGAAAAGGATAAGAACAAGTCACTTGAAACTAGAAGACTCACATATTGAGTAAGGAAACTTACTCAAAACTAGAAGACTCACATATTGCAATCAAGGATGAACTTGCTAACTTGTCAGAAGTTAACAAGGTCCTTGAAGTGTGAGTTGAGTCACTTAAGCAAAGTGACACCTCCTCCTCCAAGAGCTCACCTTGCAAAGGTGTAAATTCAACAACAACTGTAACTTGCACATGCTCTAATAAGAAAAATGTTGTTAAACATGATTCTTCTGTTTCACATGATAAACATCCATCCCAAAGTGGCATCTTTGACAAGGAAAAGATTAAATATGCACGTAGTGCATATATAGTCACTAGATCACCTAACTTCAAAGATGGCCTTGGGTTCACTAAAAATAAAAACATGTCCACTAATAGTAAGGTTAAGAAGAAAATTACTTTTGTTAAGGAAACATCAACTGAATTTGAATTGCAAATACTATTTCATACTTTTGATGCTTCCTATGTCCTTGTGAAAGATAAATCTGGACATGTCTTTGCTAAATATGCAGGGCCACGCCACAAGAACTCAAAAACATGTGTGTGGGTGCCCAAGACTCTTGTAACTAACGTGCGAGGACCCAAGCAAGCTTGGGTACCTAAAACCAAGAAATAACTTTGTTTTACAGACCTACTCCTCCAGTGGATCAAAATGGGTGTCGGACAGTGGATGCAATAATCACATTACCAGAGAGAGGAGTATGTTCGTGGAGTATGAGTGCAATGCAGATCCAAGTAAAGGAATATACTTCGGAGACAACAGCCAAAGAAAAGTCCTTGGCAGCGGCAAAATTGAAATTTATTCTCAACGTACTATTTCAAATGTCTTACATGTCAATTCTCTAGATTATAATCTTTTGTCCATATCTCAGCTGTGCGACAAAGGTTATAATTGTTTATTCACTAATGAGGGTGTGACCGTTTTTAGAAGAAGTGATGGCTTGATTGCATTCAAGGGAATGTTGAAGGGAAAGCTTTATCTTGTTGACTTCAACAAAGATAAAGTTGAACTCAATACTTGCTTAGTTGCAAAAACTAACATGGGATGGCTGTGGAATAGACGGCTATCCCATGTTGGGATGAGAAATTTGCAAAAACTTCTAAAATGTGGTCACATTCGAGATTTAAAAGATGTTTTTGAGAAAGACATGTCGTGCAACGCATGCCAGGCAGGAAAACAAGTTGGAGCACCACACCCTGCCAAGAACGTGATGACTACCTCAAGACCGCTAGAACTTGTTCACATGGACCTCTTCGGCCCAATTGCTTATATAAGCATTGACGGTAACAAATACAGATTAGTTATTGTTGACGATTTTTCTAGATTTACTTGGGTATTTTTATTGTATGATAAACTAGAAACTAAGGGAATCCTTAAGAAATTTCTAAAAAGGGCGCAAAATGAATTATTCACAACCATCAAGAACATTAGAAGTGACAACGGAACGGAGTTCAAGAATACTCAAGTTTAGAAGTACCTAGATGAAGAAGGAACAAAGCATGAATTTTCAGCACCCTACTCCACTGGACAAAATGGGGTGGCCGGAAGGAAAAACAGGACGCTCATCGAGATAGCGATGACAATGCTGGATGAATACAAGACTTTGGACCGGTTTTGGGATGAAGTGGTAAACACCGCTTGTCAAGCCACAAATCGGGTATATCTTCGTCAACCTTTGATGAAAATGACATATGAGCTCCTCACCGGTAACACACAAAATGTTTCATATTTCAAAGTATTTGGATGCAAATGTTTTATCTTGAAAAAGAAACCGAGGACTTCAAAGTTCGCTTCAAAATCTGATGAAGGGTTCTTGCTTGGTTATGATTCGAATGCCTACGCCTATCGTGTCTTCAACAAAGTCTCTAGCGTTTTTATGTAGCCCGTGATGAAGTGTTTGATGAAACTAATGGCTACCAAGTGAAGCAAGTTGATAAGTGTGTTCTAGTCAAGAAGAAGCCCCACGCCAAGTGTTGAGAAGGATGGCACTTGGTGATATTCGATCTCAAGATCAACCACAAGACTCAAGTGCTCATGATGAACCTCAACAGGAAAGCAATGATCAAGGAGGAGCTTATGATCAAGATCAAGATCAGGAAGATCAAGAAGATCAATATAATCAAGGAAGCAATGATCTAGGGGGAGACATTAACAATGAAGAAAGGAAGTCAAAACAACTTCACATGTTCTTCACCCAAGAGTACATCGGAGTATACAAAGAGATCATACAATCAACAAAATCATTGGAGACATTGCTAAGGGTGTAACCACTATATCTCGCATAGCTAATTTCTGTGAATATTACTCTTTTGTCTCCTTTCTGCAAACATACAGGGTAGAAGAAGCACTAAAGGATCCAGATTGGGTGATTGCAATACAAGAGGAGATAAACAACTTCAAGAGAAATGAAGTTTGGGAGCTTGTAGAATGACCAAAGGCGAACATTGTAGGAACCAAATGGGTCTTTCTGAATAAGAAAGATGAACATGGAGTGGTGACAAGAATGAAGGCACGACTTGTGGCAAAAGGTTACTCACAAGTCGAAGGTTTGGACTTCGACGAAACTTTCGCTCCCATAGCTAGACTTTAGTCTATTCGTGTTTTATTGTCATATGCTACTCACCATAATTTTAAACTATATCAAATGGACGTCAAACGTGCTTTCCTCAATGGCCCCATTAAGGAGGAAGTGTACGTGGAGCAGCCACCAAGATTTAAAGATCAAGAGTACCTCAACCATGTGTATAAATTGCGTAACGCTCTCTATGGCCTCAAACAATCTCCTCGTGCTTGGTATGAGTGCCTTAGAGATTTTGTAACTCAAAATGGTTTTAAAATCGGAAAAGCTGATTATACTTTGTTCCAAAACATTTTGATGTTCATCTATTTGTATGTCAAATCTGTGTTGATGATATCATTTTTGGTTCTACTAATAAGTCTTTTTCACTACAGGAATCACGATAATAGACGACGGCCAAGAACCGTCGTCTATAAGGACATTATCGTCGTCTATAACCTATAGACGATGGTGTAGTCTTATAGACGATCGTTCTCGACCGTGTACGATAATTTTTCATCTATAAACTTATAGACGACGGTTACCATCGTCAGTTAGTTAATGACGACGGCCAAACATAGCTGTCGTAATTAAGTTAGCTCCAGCCACGTGGCAGTGTGGAAACAATATTGACGACGGCCATCATAGAACCGTCGTCTATAAGGTCCACTATTGACGACGCTCACAGGCAAACCGTCGTCCATTAGGACCCCAAGAGACGACAGTTTCCTTTTTCCCGTCGTCTATAAGAGTTCCTTATAGACGACGGTGTGGGGACCGGAGTCCCAACGTCCAAGGATCTCATTGGGTGGTGCCGTGCGATGCGGCACCTAACAGCACACACGAAAAGAATGACCAAAATATGTAAAGTTTTCATTTCATAATAAGAAGAGTTTACAAAAGAGTGTACAATAGAGGTACACACGAAGCGGAAAATACATACTCATAATCTCACTTAACTAAGCAGGAGAGAAGACGTGCATGCCCTAGGACGCTTCTCACTAGCAACATGAAGAACATTCAGCAGCGGCGTAGTTCACATGAGATTCATCTCGACACCTCGAGGTCTCATGTACAACCTGAACAGCAGAAATAAACCTAATACCTACAAAAATCGTTAAAGCGCAAACGTGAGCATAAGGCTCAACAAGACTAACCCGTCTCACTAGACATATGCAGGGGTGAATGCTAAGCATAGGTAAAGAATAGCATGAAGTACACGCCTACAAGTGGATCCTTATAGTCAGGTTTTAAGTAGCACATGACATTCTTAAAGCAAGGCATATCATAGACTCCACAATCAAACAAGAAATGCTTTGCTGATCATATGACATGCCCAAAGCACATAATGCTATTACAGGATAAGTATTTGGAAACTATAAACTTTTAATTGTGCTATCTCTAAGCGACATGGTTGCAAAGCAATTATAATTCAATACATCATATTCTTCTGACTTCTTCAATATTTACTATGTCAAGACTCAGTGTCCAAGTATGCTCAAATAACCACGAGCGATGGTGATTACAACCAGTAGACACCCGGACTGCACGACACGTACGCCCATACTCGAAGTTGCAACGGCACCCTCCACTGATGTCACACGCAGCCACCTTTCCCCAGATTCAACCACATCGAAACAGTTCGATTTTCCCGAATAGTGTGCTCCCCTCAAGGTGCACCTCCGCTGTGAGATGTTCATGAGTGAGTTACCTCCCACTGTACTAACAACCGACAGCTTAAGCCGATTGAAAAGGTTCCAACATAGAATTCTAAGGTACATCGGTTTCCGGGGTTCCATATAGCCAGTAGGCACCCGGTACAGTTCAAACTTGTCCAACAGGGCCAGGCACGAGACGGGCCTTAGTCGACACAGGCAGGACTACGCAGCCAGGACCATGTCCTGCTGCATCCTATGCTCCTGCCAGGTCTCCAATTTATTAAAGGGAATCATCACAATTAAACTCATAATTCCAATCCAGTGTAAACCAAGTGCTAGTCTCGCGAGAAGGTTCCAACCTCTCGACTTCTACCGTTTCTTCCAACTAGACATTAAGCATAGCATATCGAAACGTGGAGTATTAATCTACCCAAACCACTCTCTGGGATTATTCTGGTCATGCAAGTGGGTTTCATTGCACAAGACCTAATGCACAATACATCTCATCCATATAGTGTGATTAAATGAAAACTTTGCAAGATTTCTTAAATGGAAATCAGGGCTTGCCTTGTTTGCGACTCTATAGCAATGTCAGTTGTTATGGCTTTGTCTTCCACCAGAGAATCCGCCATGGAATCTTGAAGTTGGAACTCCTCGGCATTCTCCTCCAAGAGAAACTTCTCGTTGATCACCTATCATCACATTCCTATCGACATGATATGCATATAAGTAATTAAGGTCATCTAATAATGGACTCAACGAGTTGTAAAAACCTTAAGAAGAAGGGGCTTGACTAGGAAGATTAGATATGTCCCGAATGGGTGGAGAAACTACGGATAAGTCAAGTGGACATAGTAGTGTCGAGTTGTGAATTGACAGGTGCAATGAAAACATTTATTGCCATTAT
>JAYESD010000002.1:121280759-121497807 GCA_036927565.1 Tuctoria greenei
CTGCCCAAAAATTCAGCAGCTAGTTATATTGTTCCAGCTCCTGATTTTGATTCTCAACCAGCACCGTTGACCACCATTGCTGGTCCAGATCGTCCTCAAGTCACAATCTCACTGATTTGTGATCAACATGAAGTAGAAGCTTCTGAAGTGTCTACTCCCCTCCGGATTCTCAAAAGTCATCCTCCGCAACAAATCATTAGAATCTTGCACGAATGAGTCACACGGTCCAGGTTTTGCGATCCAAACTCTCACGCTCATTCTACTTTTGTTGCTTCTTTTGAACCCAAAGATATATCACGCGCACTCACTAATGAATCTTGGCTTATTGCCATGCAAGAAGAGTTAGAAAATTTTGAAAGAAATAATGGTTGGAAACTTGTACCTCCACCTCAGGGTCACACTTTAATTGTAACCAAATGGGTGTTTAAAAATAAACAAAGTGAGGATGGGGTTGTGCTTAGGAATAAGGCTACGTTGGTTGCTCAAGGTTTCACACAAATTGAAGGTATAGATTTTGATGAAACTTTTGCTCCTATTGCTAGATTAGAAGCCATAAGAATTTTGTTAGCTTTTGCTACATCTAAAGGTTTCAAGTTATATCAAATGGATGTTAAAAGTGCTTTTCTTAATGGATATATAGATGAGGAGGTTTATGTCAAGAAACCACCAGGTTTTGATAATCCAGATTTTCCTAATCATGTTTACAAACTGTCCAAAGCCTTGTATGGTCTCAAACAAGCCCCTAGATCATGGTATGATAGGTTAAAAACATTCTTACTTGAATAGGGGTTTACCATGGGCAAGGCTGATAAAACTCTTTTTGTGCTTAAGTATGGTAATAACTCATTATTTGTTCAAGTGTATGTGGATGATATTATCTTTGGTTGTGCTTATCATGATCTTGTGTTCAAGTTTTCAGCTATGATAAGTTTAGAATTTTTGATGAGTATGATGGGAGAAATCACGTACTTTTTGGAGCTGCAAATCAAGCAAACCAAGGTAGGTACCTTTGTGCATCAAACAAAGTATACAAGAGATCTTCTCAAGCGCTTCAACATGGATAAAAGCAAGCCTCTTCGGACACCAATGGGTACGACAACGACACTTGAACTTTATGAAGATGTTAATTCGTGGATCAAAAACAATATAGAAGAATTATCGGATCACATTTGTACCTCACGACATCAAGACCGGACATACAATTCAGTGTATGTCTCTGTGCACGATTTCAAGCTTCCCCACGTGCTTCACATCATCAAGCCATCAAAAGAATTCTCAGTATTGATAGGAAAAGTACTTCGGGTGCTTGTCATTTTCTTGGTAATTCTCTTGTTGCTTGGGTCCTCTAGAAAACAAAACTCAGTTGCAGAATCCACAACTGAATCTGAATATGTAGCTGCTGCTAGCGCTTGCTCACAAATTCTTTGGATTGTTCAAACACTTAAGGATTATGGGGTTGGTCTAGATAGTGTTCCACTATTTTGTGATAACACTAGTGCCATTTGCATTGCTTGAAATCCCGTGCAACATTCGAGAACAAAGCACAGTGACATTAGGTATCACTCCGTGGTAATGTTGAAAAAGGAAACATTGTGCTTCACCATGTAGATACCAAATAACAATTGGTTGATATATTCACGAAACCTTTGGATTTCACTCGTTTTTGTTTCATTCATAGTGAAATAGTGGTTATGCATCCTCATGGCTTAAATTGAGGGGGAATTTTTGAAACTTGGAAAGTCTATGTGTGAATCTGAATTTAAAATAATATGAGAGTATTTCATACATATATGACTTTGTGATTCTTTTTTCATGCTGAAAGTTCTTACTATATTATTCGTGTTGTACATTTTGTAGTATTTGCCATGACTAGTAATTGGAATAATTACTTACACTAAATCTGGTCATGATCGAACTTTCTTGCTGTTTTGAACTTGTTGCATGCTCACAAGTGCTTTTAATAATGAAAAAATAATCAATCAACTATCCACATGTTGAGCTTTTATGATCAAATAAAAATGAGAAAAGATCAAGAGAATATGCATGCATCGCACTTCTTCTTTTGAGATGTCTTATCATTGCACTTATATATGAACTTAGAAGAAGTTGTGTATGACTAAAACCATGTCCTTAAGCTTCTGATTGTGAAATGACATAGGCTTGGCTTGGTGTATTGGTTAGAATAACGCATATGCGGCATATAATCTCTTGCAAATGTTATATGATCAGAATTTGTGCTTTAAATAATGTTAAAAATGAAAAATGCAGCAACAAGTGTCATGCTTTTAGGTCTTGAAATAGTTAAGTTTGTGAGAGCATGACTTGCTTAAATTGAAAATTACATTTGATCTCTAGCATGGCTTACAATACTTTATATATCTCATTGTTGTGATAGTGTAAGTTACTTGATAGTATGACCTGAATGAGATTTGTTTATATGTATATGTTATAATATGCTCCTAACAAATTAAAATTTCTCTTTTGAACCTTCCTGAATACATTGTCAAAGGGGGAGAAAATTAGCACAGATTGCACATATTCACAAGTGTTTTTGGCACGACTCTTCTTAGGGGGAGAATTTTTGTTTTTTCTTTTCATTTTATTTCTAATTTACAAAGGGGGAGAAATGTGTATAGGGGGAGAATTTTGTTTTCAATCTTTTCATGTGAATAAGCCAATGTTTGGATTTTAAGTGGTGTTGCCAATGCATTCATCAAGGGGGAGATTGTGAGACCTATGTGTGCTGAATACATTGGCTATGTCGATAAAAGTTTTGAATACTTCCAAAACACCTTTTTCAACAAGGTCCGACTCTAGGTCCGAGCTTCTGCAAGGTCCGGCGCTAGGTCCAACTAGCTTCAGTAACCTCCGGCGCTAGGTCGTGCTAGCTTTGGTAAGCTACGTCTCAAGGTTCGGTTAGTTTTGGCAAGGTCTATAGCTTGATCGTAGTGGTTCCGCTTTTAATTTAAAATGTTTCGAACTTGCTTTTTGGATGATGGAAAGCTTGCTTATTATTATTTTACTAATTTTTTGGTGTGTTTTGGTGGTTATGGCTGATATCGTTTTGCTATGGTTTGCATCATGCTTATGTGAGGTGCTCGCATAAGGTGTTGTGGTTATCAGAACTAACGAGAATCAAGTCGAGGACTTGTGCTCGGAAGTATCGGTTGTTTATTCTTGTGCAGGTGTTGCTTGAGTTCAATACATGTCTGGTGACGGGATCCATTGAACTAGTCTTAGGGAGAAGATGAGGTTCAACAACCAAGTTCGGGAGGAATTGTGGTTGAGTTGATCGGAGGTTGAGCAACATGTTTGAATCAAGAACAATGCATATAAAGGTATCATGGACGTCGCTGGAAGATGTTTGCACGTGTGCAAGGAGTACGTGGACGTGGCTTCATGGTTACAAGGCATGATGAAGAGATGTGGACGTAAATAATTGGTCGGAAAGGTCCAACCAATTAGGTTATGGACTCAGTCTGCGGCTGAGTCGGGTTTGACCCAAATATGGAAAGATTTGAGTTCAATATGATAGGATTTCGTGTGGGTAATGAATTTTGGTTGTTTTAGGAATGTGTAATATGTTCCTAAGGTGTTTGGGAGTCTTAATATTGCTTCTATGTGCGCATGGAAGAGTCTTGAGCAGTTCTTGAAAGTTTCAGTTAAATCTGAGTAGGATTTGAGTCGTAGGTAGGATTAGGTTGGCCTAAGGGCTGGTTATATAAGAAAAAGGGACCAGAGGTCGTGGTACACGACTTTGGAGTTGATCCTCTTGTGTTTTTATCAATAAAATTCGTAGGTTAAAGGAACTTTTGTGCCTTGTTCGTCCGACTTGTTTCAAACAAGTCTTCTCGTCGAGTTTCTGCACAACACTACATTGCTTTGGTGGTTTTGTTATAACTCGAGTTTCACAGATCCGATTGACATGATTGTTTTTGGATTGTCTTCACAACTTGATTATCTATCATCTGCTAAAATTTCATGGTCATTAGATTTCTGATTTTGGATCTACACGAGTTTCTTTGCAGCAATGCAGATCTGGTTTTTCTCGGGTAGAACAGATTGATCTTTGTTCGATCTTTCAATCGTAACTTGAGTTTTTCTTTACAGATTTCCATGATTCTTCTTGTGACGTCTTCGTGACTTGTTTCTCCACAATATATAATGGTTTTATCACAATTTATCACGTTTAGATTAGCCGCACACACGGCTTCTTTAACAAATCATTTTTCTACCGAGGGGTTTTCATTGCTTCCGCTGAAATTTTTTTAATATACCATGCACCCCCGCTCTGGTAGCTTCACACGTGCTCTTAGATCCTACACCATCTCATCGGATGGTGGTGAAACCTTGTTAATAGGTTAAATTGGTAGTTATCCTTTTCTATATTTTTCTTTTCTCTTTATTTGGTTTTCCCCATTTAGTTTTATTTTTACCACTTCATATTTGGTTTTTCTTAGTAAGTTGAGAATCTTATATTATCAACTATCATTTTTGTTTCTTTATTTCACAAAATACAATTGTTGGGTTTTTTTTAAAAAAAAAGAGTTTTTATTTGGAAAACAAATTTTCTGAGTTACAAAAATGGTAATTCACCAACGTGCTAATTCCATAGCTGTTGGGGAGCCACCTGCCAAAAGGGAGAATAGGGGGCCCACTTGTCAGTTCGGCCGACCCCCTTGTTCGGCTGACTAGAGGAAGGAGCCATTTTTTATCTCTCTCCTCCAACGGCTACATTTGATTCCCTAGTGACCATTGGGAGGGCACGTTATAAATTGTGGCTGTGAGGTGCACTTATCCTCTCACTTCACCTCATTTCATACCTCTCCAAAGTCACTCTTGCTCTTCATTGGAGCGCTCTTGCTCAAAATCCAGCTCAAAAAGATTTGCTTTTGCTTGCATTTGCAATTTGAACTCAAGTTCTTCAAGAAAAAATTTGTCGAGAGTATTGCTTTCACTAACACTACAGGAAACGATGAATAGGGTGTCAGTTTTAATAGATGCATCAGCCCCGACGCGTTTAACGCGTCTAAGGGTGTCGGTTTAAGGTAACTGACACCCATAAGTTAGAGGCGTCGGTGTTCTTGAAGAAACCGACACACATAATAGATGCGTCCGCCAAATCGACACATATATTAAAAGCGTCGGCCTAACGGACGCTCTTAAACAGGCCCCACACGAAACTCAAAGCGGGCCCGGTTGACTGAGCCCCTAAGAGCATCGGTCGGGACAACACCAACACCCTTAAGTGGGCCCGGATCACTCAAGCTCTAAGAGCATCGGCCGAAGCCAAACTGACACTCATAAGAGGGGCCTAAGCCCTTCACGGCTCTTCTCTTCTCACGCGCCTCAACACTTCTCGCCCGAACTCGCGCCCACCCCACCCGTCGCCGTCGTCGCCAGCCCGCCGCCTCGTCGGTGCCGCCGCCCGCCGCCCCGTCGCCGGCGCCCCTCGCCCGCGCCCGCGCCCCACCCGTTGCTGGCGCCCCTCGCCCGCGCCCATGCCCGTCGACGGTGCCCCTCGATCGCGCCCCCGCCTGCCGCCCCTGCCCGTGCCCCACTCTCCGGTCCCTCTCGCCCGAGCCCGCGTCCCCACCCCTCGCCTGCGACTGCGCCCCGTCCCCGCCCGCCGCCCCCGCCCGCGTCCCCGGTGGCCGGCGCTCCTGCCCCCTGGTCCGGGCCCCCTCCGGTGCCCTTTGGTCGCCGGCGCTCCTGCCCCCGGCGCCCCCTAGTCTGGCCCCCTCCGGCGCACTCCGGTTCAGCCCCCAAAGCCCCCTGGTTTGGTCCCCCTCCGTCGCTCCCGGGAGCTCTCTGGTCCGGCCCCCCTCTGGCGCCCCGTTCACTCCTCCTCGACGCATAAGGTAAAATCATGAAGTCATATATTTGAACTTTATGTGTGATCTTTGTTTAGTGCATTAGTTTGTATATGTGATGTTCTATATGTGAGCTTATTTCATAGGTAATGTTGATATGTATGATTAATTAATAGTTAATTCTCGAATTATATGCAAATTTACATGTTTAACTTATATATGTGAGCTTGATTAATAGTTTCTAAATATGTGAGCATATTATATTTGTGATTAATGTTAATTCGTTAATGTGATTCATATTATATAGTTGCTAACTCATGAATGTGATTCATATTCATTATGCTATATGATTTGAATGTGATTAAAAGTTCATATCATGCATGGGATTGCTTCTTTTTAGCATTTGCAATATGATGGCTAATTATGTGTTTGTAATATAGTAAATATTTTTATAATTATGGTAGCTTTAGAGGATTGTTGTGAAATATGATTCTAGTTGTGAAGTATGCGTTTAGACGAGCACAGATGCGTACGGCGATAATGAGGACGACTAATTAACCGCGCCTAAACGGTGGATCAGGACTTAGAACTTTCAACTCTGACCAACTTTCCTCCTCTGTCTTGTTCTTTCCTCTCTCGTAAATTATTGAAAAATTAAAATGAGGAACGTAACCTACAGAATTTGATTACCCGTTTCGAATCGGCACGTATCACATGCCATCGGCATGTGAGACGTGAAGGTTCGGAATTGTCCCTTTTTGGACAGTATGGGAGTGGATCGGGGGGGGGGGGGGTGTGGCTTGTGACGAGACGCGAATCTGGATCTGGACGAGATTTCGACGGCATAACCCAGATGTTTTCTGCTGCACCATTTTCGGGCGTGCAGTGGAGAACAGCAGGGTTATGCTGGCGAAATTTCATCTAGATCCAGACCACGCGTATCGTCATAAGCACTCCCCACTTGACCACTCTTGGGTGGGTTTAGGACCTATCTGCCTAGTTGTAGTGATTGTCACATAATATGAAAATAAACTAATTATAATGATTTTTCTGTTTTGAAGGTATAAGTTGAAAAATGGGTGATGACCGTAAGGTGATGTATGATGGATGGAGTTCAGATGGTGTGTACACTTTGGAATGGGCACAAATGGCAAATGTGTTCGTGAACCAAGCATTTCCTAGTGGTGCTTGTTTTGTGAAATGTCCGTGTAGCAGGTGCCAGAATCGTCGATGTTTCGAGAGGTCTGAAATGATGTTGCACCTTTGTAAGCACGGATTTATGCCAGACTATCTAGTGTGGCATGAGCATGGAGAGATGGATCATGCTAGTGAGTCAGACGAAAACGAGAATGAAGATCGGATGGATGAGATGATGGCGGATGTTGGTCGAGAGTACAAAGAGCAGTCACTACCAGAGGAGGTGAAGAAGTTTTACAGACTCCTTGCCGCCGCGGATGAGAAAGTATATGAGGGCGCTAGTGTGACCGTTCTGCATGCGGTCACATGACTTATGGGGCTGAGGTCTAAGTTCAATTTTGCAAACAATTGCTAAAATGGTATCCTTAAGTTGATCAATGATCTTCTTCTGGCAAAACATAAGATGCTGGCAGACATATAAGCATAAGCATTAGCTCTCACTGAAAAGGAGGTGATCCAGCCGCACCTTCCAGTATGGCTACCTTGTTACGACTTCACTCCAGTCGCAAGCCTAGCCTTAGTCATCCCCCTCCTTACGGTTAAGGGTAATGACTTCAAACCTGGCCAGCTCCTATAGTGTGACGGGCGGTGTGTACAAGGCCCGGGAACGGATTCACCGCCGTATGGCTGACCGGCGATTACTAGCGATAAAAAAATTGCATTAAAAAAACCAATAAAAAAGGGCGAGCGAAGTAAGTGATCGAAAAACTTTCTTCTTTGTTCGTCCTATCTATAAGAGGAGAGCATATGAAAAATGAAACCCATTCTTTTGTTTCTTTAGCTCACTGGCCATGAGGGGGATGCCTAAGGCTAGGCTTGCGAGTGGAGTGAAGTCGTAACAAGGTAGTCGTACTGGAAGGTGCGGCTGGATCTACGGATCATTTGATTGGAATGAAATTAGGAACGGGTATACTTGACGATGACGATATGAATCACTTGAAAAATAAACGTATTCGTTCGGTTGCAGATCTGTTACAAGATCAATTCGGAAGGTATAGAAATGCTATGAATAACCCAGTATCGAATACTGGTAATAATATCAACAAAAGAACGTTCTCCCGTGCTTCCATACATGCCGAGCTCCCCAAATTTTTGTACATTCAAAAAAGGAATTGATTCCGTAAAAGATGGGATCAACCAGTAAATAGAAAATTACTGATATTTCATTAGATTGTCAATTTTGTACCAAAGGTGTATTTTGAGTATACCGAATTAGTATAGCTATCCTTCCTATGGCACAACAATCATCTGGGCATGAGTTATGAGAAAATTGATGCATGCGAAAGTAATTGCATGTTGTTTTGGAAGGAACACCAGAACGATACTCAATGTATGCATTGCAATACATCTAGACATGTGAAGGTTTTGAATGATGATGGGGAGGAAATAAGTACAAAGGTACCAGTTAAACAGCTTCGGTACATGCCTATCACGTCCAGGCTTAAACGGTTGTTTCTTTCTAAAGAAACTGCGAAGAAGATGAGGTGGCATTCAGAAGGGTTATGTGAGAGCGATGACAAAGATATTATGGTACATCCTTCGGATGGCGCGACATGGCAAGCTCTAGACCATTTTGACCCGGAGTTTGGTAAAGATCTAAGAAATGTGCGTCTTGGATTGTCAACAGATGATTTCACTCCTTTCAGCACAAGTAACAGTCCATACTCTTGTTGGCCTGTTTTCATCATGCCTTACAATCTCCGTCCCAACATGTGCATGAAAGAAGGATACATATTTCTTGTGGCTATCATTCCTGGTCTTAAACATCCTGGGACGAAAATTAATGTGTTTATGCAACTGTATATTGGGGAGTTGAAAGAGTTATGGCAAGGTGTAAAGGCATACGACAGTCATATGAAATGTGAATTTACTTTACGTGCCGCATATCTATGGTCTATACATGATTTGTTGGCATACGACATTTGGGCTGGTTGGGGTGTCCATGGAAAATTGTGTTGCCCCATATGTATGGCTGATACCGACGCCTTCAGGTTGAAGTATGAAAGAAAAGTCAGCTTCTTTGATTGCCATCGATGATTCCTTCCTTCAAATCACCCTTACAGGAGTGATACACGACCATTTCGAAAAGGCAAAAGTGTTACAGAAGGACCCCCTCGTCGATTGACAAGCGAGCAAAAAATGGCATGGCATGCAAAGTTAAAAGAGTCCGCTGAAGGTGGTTTCGTAGGGTATGGTACAGAACACAACTGGACTCATATTTCTTTTCTTTGGGAGCTACCATATGCAAAAGCGTTGCTTTTACCACACAGTATAGATTTGATGCACCAGGAGCGTAATGTTGCTGAAAGCATCATAAGCATATGTTTTGATTTTACTGGTCAAACAAAAGATAATTTGAGTGTGAGGAAATATTTAGCTGATATTTGCGATCGTCCTGGGCTTGAGGTTATAACAAATGCAAGCGGAAATGAAAGTAGGCCACAAGCTCCATACTGTGTTCGACCAGAAGAAAGAAAGCAAATACTTAGTTGGTTGAAAACACTGAAGTTTCCAGACCGCTATGCAGCAAACATAAAACAATTTGTTAATCTCAACACTGGTAAACTGAATGGGTTGTAGAGCCATGATTATCACATTATGATGGAGAGACTTATACCGGTAATGTTTCGTGGCTACTTCAAACCTAATTTGTGGAAGATGTTTGCTGAACTTAGCTACTTTTATAGACATATTTGTGCTAAGGAAGTGTCAAAAAAGATGATGCGACGGTGGAAGAAAGAAATTGTTGTGCTTGTATGTAAGTTGGAAAAAGTGTTCCCGCCTGGATTTATGAATGTTATGCAACATTTTCTGGTGCATTTAACTTACAAAGCATTGGTAGCAGGTCCAACACAATTCAGGTGGATGTATAGCCAAGAAAGAGAATTGAAGAAACTTAGAGCTATAGTGCGCAATAAAGCAAGAGTTGAGGGTTGTATGCTAGAAGCATTTGCAGCTAAAGAGATTACTAACTTCTCTAGCAAATATTTTTCACGTGCCAACAATGTGAATGCAAGTGTCACACGATATCATAATGTAGAAGAGCAATCTACGAGTGAGCTTAAAATTTTTCAATGGAAGGGTAAAGGTGTTGTGGCTGCTAATTCCCATTATATTTCAGCACAAGAGAGGGATTACACCATGCCTTACATATTTTTCAACATGGAGGAGGGTTACCATATTTTGAAATGTTTGACAAGTTGTATTGGAAATCTTCACAAAAACCTACACCAAGTCAATTGGATAAGATGCGTTAGCATGGCATAAATGGTGGAAAAGTTTTGTGGAATGGTTCCGTGAACATTAAATTTTCTATCCGTTTTTTCTTTCAATATTAGTTCGCATGTTTTTCATAAGATGCTAACTTTGTTTATTTATGTAGTGTATGAAAGATTTCAACATCTCCGATTACTTGCGACAGATGTCGCATGGTCAATTGAGAGCAACCGAATTTAGCAGGTACAATATCAACGGATATCATTTTCGGACGGCAAATTTAGAAGCAAGTCGTCCACTTGCTTCCACTACAAGCAGTGGAGTAATGATAACTGCCACAGAGGGTAGTGGAAAAGTGACAGAATACTATGGTGTTCTTAAAAAAATAATAGAGTACACATTTGGCGGTCCAAAAACACTTCAACTTGTGATTTTTGACTGTGAATGGTTTGATCCAACATTGGGAACACGAGTTGATGATTTTGGAATGGTGGAGGTCAACGACAAGTCACGATACACAACCCATAACAACAATGTTATAGTTGCGAATCAAGTGGTACAAGTGTACTATTTAAGTTATCCTCATCCAAGTTTGAAAAATTGGTGGGTCGTGTATACTGTTAACCCTGAAGTGCACCCTCATCGTTATGAGGAGTTTATAGAGATTCAAGAAGATTACGGTATTATCTATCAGGATGAAGTCGAGGAAGCAGAAGATTTTATGATATCTTCTAGGATAGGACTCGCAGAAATTGCTAGTGATACGTTAGAGTTGATGTCTGAAGAACAAGCTGGCCCTTCAAGAAAATGTGTTTGACAATCACAAAGAAATATGGAAAAGAAGAAAAGGAATTTGGAAGAAGACGATAGATATGATGAAGATGAGGAAGAGAAGGAAGAGAGTGAAGAGGAAGAGATGGAAGAAGAGATACGTGAATATCTTAATACACGCGTGATAGAAGCAGATTCTGATGCTGATGATTTTTGATTTATATTGTACACATTTTTAGATTTTTAATATTATTGTATGCATTCTTTATTCATTATCTAATGTTGTATACTAATCATTTCTAATAAAATGTGCGCAGATGTTTAAGCTTTTGACAAGTTTGGGGAAGAAGAAGAGCAAGAATGGTAGTGGATCTTCGGCCTCCACTCTCAGTTCTACTTCGAGCCAGTCGGACCCGTTTCAGGTACTTGTTTTTTACATACATGTAAATATTAAATTAATTGTCTATTGTTTCTTACTTCTTTACATACTTCTTTATTTATATTTGCAGGGTACTTCTTACAGTGGGCAGAGGAAGAGGCAGTTTTCGAGTTTTGTGGCAGAGCCGATGTCGAGCGAGCCTGCACGAGGTTCGCCACAGGTGACAGATCGCTGCCAGACGTACGAGGAGTTGTACGGGGAGGAACGAGAGACTATAAGGCAGACATCGGAGTTGGAAGGTGGCTTAGGAGGAGGCTCGGTTGGAGGCTCATTTGGAGGCTCAGGGCGAGGCTCAGGAGTAGGCTCAGCAGGAGGCTTAGGACGAGTCTCAAGAGGAGGCTCAGATAGTGTTGGGCGATGGACCTCTTCTGATGGTGGGAATGAGGGAGATGATGAGGAAGAAGATGAGCCTGAGGATCCTGAGCGAGATGCCAGGATTGCAAGAAGGGCCGAGCTGGAAGAGTTAGGACACCCCGATCGATGTCCTTTTAGGTAATATTTTTAATTAACTAACAAGTTCATTATATCTGTTCAATTAACTAATTTTATGTATTTTTTATGTACAGGCTGCAGAGGCACCTTTTATGTGGTGTAAGTAAAAGTATAGACGAGCGGACAATTATAAGGCCGAAGGGTACTAGGTGCTGGGTGGAGCTTGGATGGAGTGGAAAGGGGCATCGACGAGGAGTTAACACCGAGTTTGGAAACGCCATCCGGTTTTGCTATCCCGGGATGTTATTAGTAGATGGTCAAAGAATTGCAGTGCATAGTTGGGATCACTATGCGCTTCAAGAGTATGGCAATTCGGGCACATGTCAGGATACAGTTTGGGAGATTTTCTGGGTATGTTTTGTTTTTATTATTTCCATTACATTAGTTTCCATTACATTACATCCTATTGTTATTTGACATTAATTATTACTTGTATGCAAGGTAGGTTTCGTTTGGAGGACGGTGTGAGTCAATCATATGCTTGTTCAGTTTTCCATAATGCAGCAAAGAGACGTGTCAAGGACTCCTTCTCGAAGGCACGGATCAAGGCTATGACCGTGTACTACAAGACGGTGATGTTCCAGCCTATGACAGACAAAGAAGCAGCCAAAATTCACCTCACTAGGGAAGAGTACTTGCAAAGTCATGTGGATTGGATTTGTGCGAATATGCAGGCTTGGGAGTGGTTATGCGGGTATTGGGGTTCAGCTGAGTTCAAAAATATTTCTGATAGACACCGAAGAAATCGGAAGAGCAAGCCTGGAAAGCATTTCTTCGGGTCAGATGGTTATGTTCGGATGGAACAAAGGATGGTAAGAATTCTTATATTCATACTTAGATTGCTTCAATTAATTGCATTTATTAAATTATTGAATTTTATATTGCAGACAGCTGAAACTGGTACGCCTCCTACATTTTTTGAGGTTTATCTTAAGGGGCACAAAGGTTCAGACCCGAATCGCCCAGAGGTGTTATGTGACGAGGCATCAATGCAAAAATTGGTGCATATGTTGATTCTTTGTTGCTTTTATCCATCAACTCAATTTATCTTGTATTACATTAATCTATTCACTAAATATATCACAACAAAAGTATGTTGAGTGTTTCAAGAAGAATCATGGACCTGATTCAGACTATTTGAGAGAGCCGTTGGATGTCGCTGCAGCATACGATGCCGGTGGTGGTCTACCGCATGGGAGGTATGTGTAAAGTTAATGCTGATTTGTATGTTAATGGATATCGATTCTTCACACTTGTATTTTTTGTAGACTTGGTTTAGGCGACGGATAAGTAGAGCGTGAGGCTTATGCTAGACGACGACCGTCCAATGTTGGTGGTAGTCGATTTCAATCATCTACAGAGGCTGAATTACGAGAAGAACTGAGACGCACAAAGGAGGAGATGCAACAACAACAACAAGAGACACAGATGTTGCTGCAACAACAACAGAAACAGACAAAGATGTTGCTGCAACAACAATAGCAACAGACACAGATGTTGCAGCAACAGATGCATTATTTGTATATGTCTCAGGTAACATGTAATTTTCTTATTTGAAAATATTATTCAATTTACAAATGTATCTACTCAAGTTATCACAACTAATTTACTTGATGCAGTTCATGGGTCATGGTAGCTCCAGTTCTTAGTTTGGTCCTCGACCAATGCAGCCAGCACTACCACAGATTGGCTCCTCACAGGTAAAACTACTTATCTTATTGAATTCAGTTATATAATGCAATATCGTAACTATTTGTGTTGTAGGGTTCCGAGAGTGGTCAATCGTATGTTCCACAACCTTACGGATTTATGTCACTGTTGGCTTCTGGATTGCAGCAAAATAATCCAGGTAAACTATAATTTTTGCATTTGACCACTTTATTTGATTCCAAAATGATTCTAATTATAATCTCACAACTTCAAGCAGTTTTCCCACCGATGCCTTTCCCTCCGGTGCAGACTCACCCATCACAAGGAGATGCAGCGGTATGTATGACATGCATATTTGTTACAATATTTTCATTATAACATCACATATTAATTACCACAATATTAAAAGGAAAAGGGAAATACTAGCGGAGAGATGAAGTGAAAAAGTGAACAAGTGAGAGAGCGAGAGAGGCAGAGATAGATAGAGAGGGAGAGGAATACATATAGAGAAAAGAAGTGATAGATAGAGAGGGAGAGAAATATATAGGGGGAGAGAGGAAGAGATAGAGAGAAAGGAAGAGAGATAGTGCGAGGAAATACGAGAGTGTGTTGATAAGTTTTAGTTCAAACCAATATGCTTCTCCTTTTTAAAGTTATGTTATTAAGTAAGTAGGAGTTAACATGTTACGTTATTAAGTTTCTATTTCATTTTTATCTATTGCAGGGATCTCGTCACAGAACACCTGGAGGTGTTGATGCTTTCTTTAACATTAACGAAGGAGGTGCGAGTGGAGGAGATGGGAGTGGAGGGCATGCGAGTGGAGGCTCCCACAGCGACATATGAATTTCGTTTACAGATTTTCGAGCTGTTGTGCTTGTATTTTGTTGTTCTTGTGTTTGAAACGTTTTAAAACTTGTGTATGGTGCAATGTTTGATAACTTGTGTATGGTCATATGTTTGAAAACTGATATGCTGTATATATATTGCTGTTGTGTGTAAAATGGAGGCTCCCCGTCCGGAGAGGGAGAGAAAATAAATATTTTTTAAAAAAATACGTTATGTGCGTCGGTTTCTACTGGACTGGCGCACTTAAGTTCATTATATGCGTCGGTTTCTACTGGACCGACGCACACACCCACGCTCGGTGGAGCAGCCACGGGTCCCCTTATGTGTGTCGGTTGGGCCAAAACCGACGCATATAACTCACTTAAGTGTGTGTCGCCCTGGCCGACGCATTTAAGTTTATGTGTGTCGGCCGCTGGAACCCGACCCACATAGGCAGTAAATGCGTCGGCCCCGACGCACTTAGTGGTTAAAGGCGTCCAAAATTCATCGTCAGCTAAGTGCGTCGGTTCACCGATGCCTTTATTTTATGTGTGTCGGTTTGCGTAGGCAACCGACACTCATATTGCCGACGCCCTATCGACGGATTCTTGTAGTGTAACATCACCTCTTTCGAGTTTTTGCCTTGTTGTGTTCTTATTTGTTGTGGCCATGAAAGGGATGAAGAGGTTGTTTGGAAAGAGGAAGGATGCTGCAAGCTCAATCCATGGTGGAGACTCAAGTGCACACCCCTCCTCCGTTGCTACACCAAGTTCACGGAGGAGGAGTGTAGATGAAGACACTCCCATGGGTGAGAGAAGCAACCCTCATCAACTTCTTCCAATGATGACCTCGACA
The DNA here is from genome assembly GCA_036927565.1 of Tuctoria greenei. Taxonomy (NCBI): domain Eukaryota; kingdom Viridiplantae; phylum Streptophyta; class Magnoliopsida; order Poales; family Poaceae; genus Tuctoria; species Tuctoria greenei. Next base: position 121,296,019 of record JAYESD010000002.1, read on the forward strand.
TACAAAGTGAAGTTGAATATCACGCGCACAATCTCCTCTAACATAGTGAGTTTTCTCATGCGAAAGCTTATGATCTGGATTTGATCTCCAAAATAAGGTAACTAGAAGCTGTACAAGGAGAGCAGCCGTGCCTTCAACAACCTACATTGTCCATGAGTACGAAGAGGAAGAGAACCCAACGGGTGATGCGCCCGGATGGACTCAACCTCCATCGTATGAGATCGAAGGTCCGTCATGGCATGGATGGCCAGGTGCCACATGGGAGCGACCCCTATCCACTTCAATCTCTAGCAGCTTGCCTCCAACGTCCATGAGAAGATGCCGTTCCTCTTCGGCTAGAAGTCATCGTGACTATAGCCAAGGAATGACAGATCTCATTAGACGTATGGAAGAGCTTGAAGTGAGAACAGGTGACAACTACAACAGTCTCCAAGGGCATGTCCAAGGTACCCAAGATTGACAACAACACATGGATGCTCATTTCACCAATTTCAACTCCACGCTACAACAACAACAAGCCGATCTTGTGGCACACTTCCGTCATAAAGGGTTCAACCCTCATCATGGTGGTGAGTGAAGAACAAGCTTTGGGGAGGACCCCCACTTGAAACAAATTGTATCACACCCTTTGCATATTTATTTTCCAATCACCCATCATCAACCTTGCATATAAAAAATATGTTAGATAGATTTATTTTCAAATAAAATAAATGATGTGCGGTAAGAGTGGTTTGGAATTCACATAGATGAAATGATGAATAGTTGTTCTGTTTTAATTCTCCTAAGTCCCTAATTTACAGCTTACTACACTCCAACATATTGCTCTCATTGGCTAAAATTATTTTGCCTTAATTTGGAAATTGTGGGTAGCAAAAGCTTAATCCGTTCTAAATTGTTGTGAGATACGATATAGTGATAGGGCTGCTATTCCGAGTTCGAAAGTGAAACTTAGATTTCTGGAGAAATTTTAAAAAGATTTAAGTTACTCTCATTTGATTGAAAATACCTACCAAAGCCATATGATACATTACATTGATAGACCTTATGCATATGCTATTTGTCTTAACATTGAGCTTTGACAAACTAGTATAAACACATGTGAGATTTCATTCATTACTTTTGAATTCAAGACTTCACTTTTTGAATTCAAGACTTTACTTTTTGAATTCAAGACTTCACTACACTTTGAAGGATGTGGCACTTGTTAAAAATTTGAAATACAACTTGCTTTCTATTTCACAACTGCGAGATGAAAATCTGAAAATTATTTTCACTAAAAACTGCTGCAAAGTTGTAACTTCAAACAGTGAGCTTATTTTTAACATGACACGGTTTGGAAGAGTTTTTAAAGCTGATTTTGATATGTCTTTCTCTAAGCATAGGTGTCTAGTTGCTAATGATTCCAAAGATTTATATTTTTGGCATCGCAGACTTGGTCACCTAGGCTTTGATCATCTCACGTGTGTTGGTGCTCTTGATCACATACGTGAGCTGCCAAAGCTCAAAGGGGACAAAGAAATTGTGCGCTCTTATTGTAGACATGCTAATATGGTTGCAGGTTCACATACTCCTCTCACAATGATCGTGACAACTGAACCGGGTCAACTTTTGCATCTTGACACCGTAGGACCTTCACGCATTCAATCCTTCGGAGGTAAATAGTATGTTCTTGTGATTGTTGATGATTATTCTAGATACTCTTGGGTTTACTTTATGGCATCTAAGAATGTAGCTTTTAGTCACTTTAGAACTTTATTTCTTAGATTATCAATTGATCACCCAAGATCTTTAAAAGCAATTAGAAGTGATAACAGAACCGAATTTAAAAATCAATCTTTTGATCACTTTTGTGCTTAAAATGGAATAGATCATCAATTTTCTTCACCATATGTACATCAACAAAATGGTGTTGTAGAAAGATAGAACAGAACCTTAGTTGAGATGGCTAGGACTATGCTTGATGAATATCAAACTCCTAGGAAATTTTGGGCTGATGCGATTGCAACTGCTTGTTATGTCTCAAATCTTGTTTTCTTGCCCGCTAAGCTAGGTAAAACACCATAGGAGCTCCGGTTTGGACATAGGCCTAGTGTTACACACTTTTGGGTCTTTGGTTGAAAATGCTTTGTTAAGAAACATGGTAATCTTGATAAATTTGAACCTAGATCGGTTGATGGCATGTTTCTTGGTTATCCATCTCATACTAGAGGCTACCGTGTGCTTTTACTTGATACTAACAAAATTGTGGATACTTGTGAGGTGTCTTTTGATGAAGCTAGCCTAGGTACTAGCTCAAACATTACAGGTCCAGATCCATATCCGCAGGGGGAGAGCATTTTCATTGAAGATGAGGAAGAGGTGGAGCTGCTGCCCGAAAATTCAGCAGCTAATGACATTGTTCCAGCTCCTGATTTTGATTCACAGGCCAGCACCGATGACCACCATTGCTGGTACAAATCCTCCTCAAGTCACAAGCTCATCGATTTGTGATGAACATGAAGAAGAAGAAGCTTGTGAAGCGTCCACTCCCCTACGGGTTCTCAAAAGTCATCCTCCACAACAAATTATTGGAATCCTGCACGAACGAGTCACACGGTTCAGGTTTTGCGATCCAAACTCTCATATTATTCTGCTTTTGTTGCTTCTTTGAACCCAAAGATATATCACACGCACTCACTAATGAATCTTGTATTATTGCCGTGCAAGAAGAGTTAGAAAATTTTAAAAGAAATAATGTTTGGAAACTTGTACCTCCACCTCAAGGTCACACTTTAATTGGAACTAAATGGGTGTTTAAAAATAAACAAAGTGAGGATGGGGTTGTAGTTAGGAATAAGGCTAGATTGTTTGCTCAAGGTTTCACTCAAGTTGAAGGTCTAGATTTTGATGAAACTTTTGCTGTTGTTGCTAGATTAGAAGCCATAAGAATTTTGTTAGATATTGCTGCATCAAAAGTTTTAAAGCTTTATCAAATGGATGATAAAAGTGCTTTTCTTAATGGCTACATAGATGAGGAGGTTAATGTCAAACAACCACCGGGTTTTGAAAATTCAGATTTTCCTAATCATGTTTACAAACTGTCCAAAGCCTTGTACGGTCTCAAACAGGCCCCTAGAGCACGGTATGATAGGTTAAAAACATTCTTACTTGAAAAGGGGTTTACCATGGGCAAGGTTGATAGAACTCTTTTTGTGCTTAAGCATAGCAATGACTCATTTTTCGTTCAAGTGTATGTGGATAATATTATCTTTGGTTGTGCTTTTCATGATCTTGTGTCCAAGTTTTCAGCTACGACCAGTTCAGAATTTGAGATGAGTATGATGCAAGAACTCACGTACTTTTGGGGGCTGCAAATAAAGCAAACCAAGGAGGGTACCTTCATGCATCAAACGAAGTATACAAAAGACCTCCTAAGGCGCTTCAACATGGACAAAAGCAAGCCTCATCGGACACCAATGGGAACAGCAACAACACTTGAACTTGATGAAGATGGTGAACTCGTGGATCAAAAAGAATATAGAAGCATGATCGGATCACTTTTGTACCTCACGACATCAAGGCCGGACATACAATTCAGTGTATGTCTTTGTGCACGGTTTCAATCCTCCCCACGTGCTTCACATCGTCAAACACTCAAAAGGATTCTCGGGTATTTACATGGAACTCAAGAATTTGGCATTTTTCTTCCTTCTTCCTCAACCATTACTTTAAAAGCTTTTTCGGATGCTGATTTTGGGGGTTGTAGGATTGATAGGATAAGTACTTCGAGTGCTTGTCATTTTCTTGGTAATTCACTTGTTGCTTTGTCGTCTAGAAAATAAAACTCAGTTGCACAATCCACGGCTGAATCTGAATATGTAGCTGCTGCTAGTGCTTGCTCACAAATTTTTTGGATTGTTCAAACACTTAAGGACTATGGGGTTGATCTACATAGTGTTCCACTATTTTGTGATAACACTAGTGCCATTTTCATTGCTAAAAACCCCGCGCAACATTCTAGAACTAAGCACATTGACATTAGGTATCACTTTCTCCGTGATAATGTTGAAAAAGGAAACATTGTGCTTCACAATGTAGATACCGAACAACAATTGGCTGACATTTTTACAAAACCTTTGGGTTTCACTCCTTTTTGTTACATTCGTAGTGAAATAGGGGTTATGCATCCCCATGGCTTAAATTGAGGGGGAGTTTTCCAACTTGAGAAGTTTGTGTAAATCTGAAATTAAAATAATATGAGCATAATATTTCATACATATATGACTTTGTGATTCCTTTTACATGCTGAAAGTTCTTACTACATTACTCATGTTATACATTTTGTAGTTTTTGCCATGTCTAGTAATTGGAATAATTACTTACACTAAATCTGGTCATGGTCGAACTTTCTTGTTGTTTTGAACTTGTTGCATGCTCACAAGTGCTTTTAATAATGGAAAACTAATCATGCTCACATGCTCACAGTTGAAATTATGTAAAGTCCTATTCTAACCAGAATTCAGCGATTCTTAGGTCATGCATGTAGAGTATCATACATGCCTAGACTTAATGCACAATCACCATCATATAGATTATAAAAGCAAAACATATTAACAACATAAATGCAAACCGGGGCTTGCTTTAGGTTGCGACTAGTGTAAATGTCAACAAATCAATGTTTGATCTTCTGGGTGAAGCTTCTCATCGTTTTCCTCCTTTTCTTGTCTTCGTTGGTGCTTCATCGAATCTTGCTCTCGTGTGCTGCTTAATCAAATCTTGTCTTGTTGCAGGGTTCACAACATTCTTTCTCCTCCAAGTCGTGCTTCTCGTTTACCTCACATCATCTAGAGATATGATTATGCATATACCGAGAACAAAATAATTCAATACTCATACCCAAGATTCTTAATGCACTTACAAAATAGATAATCGGGAATAAGGTCAAGAGAGATTTATTAGACATGGACTATCTGTATTGGAGGTGACCTCATTACTAATACATGAATCAGCTTATGTGACCTAAGATTGCATACCTGTTTTCTAGCAACTCAGTGTGTTGTTGTACCAACATCCTTTACAATCACCTCATTCATCAGATCCTCAGTACCCTCTCTTCTTTCCCATGACTGACTTTATTCCACAAGCCAACATATCCAGGAGACAGCATCCTCAACTGAAATCCTATCAAAACATCCTCCCGGCATTTTCGACACCTTACTCCTTGCATTATCTCAACAATAGCACAGGCTGCCCCTGTTGGTCACTCCTCCCTGAACAACATACGCATAATTGAGTTGCAAGAGACAACTGAAATTGAAATGCCCCTGTCCATCAACTCATCGTGACATCGCAGCACTACACCCAGCAATTCCCTGATCATATCAATGTATAATGTGTTGCATAGCAGTACCACTGGAGCGATTGTTACCTTATAGCCATTTCCTCAAACACCTTGGATACAGTCTTGTTCTTGGCCATTAACACACAATTCAGAGGTAACAGCAGCACTGTAAACCTTGTCCACATGCTTCGCCAGTGTGTTCCTACATCACGGATCAGTGTTGGTCAAATAACAGTTGTTTTTTTCCTTGCAGACATTTCATCGAACAGTATGGCTGCAGCCTTGACCCGACCATTCTTGCACAAATCAGAGCTAACCTTGGACAAATTGTCGATTCCGTTTCATCAACAACGTGTTCCTGCATCTTGCACATCACATCCATCACCCCCAGCACTGTTTGGACACGGTAAGTGAGCAGAACTCCACAACAACGTCATCTAGGCGATGACGACGGGCGGCAAATGACGAAGCAATACAGCGCGTGTTCGAACCTCGTTGTGAAGAAGCAAAGAAGGAGATGGTCTCGGGATGCCGCAGCAGCGCAGTGAGGTTGGAACATGCTGCAGACAGCGCGAACGGTCGGCGGCGAGGGTGGCACATGGTGGTCACAGCGCGGACACGGGAAGCGCGCGTGGCGCTGTGATATGTGGACAGCGTTGCAGTGGGCGTGGCGAGGCAAGCAGTATGCGGTCATGGCGTACCGGCGGTGGATGGCAGGACGCACTGGTGTAGAGGGCTAGCCGGTGGCAGCAAGGAGCTTGGCAAAGGTAGAGGTAGGCCGTCGCAGGGAATTGCCACATCAGGGAATCAGGACGACGGCGGCATCGCGCGCGTGCAGGCGGCGAGCGCCGAGAGATGCAAGCTGGGCGCGGTCGGAGGGGTCGAAGAGCAGGGCAGCGGGCATGCCAGGATCCCACTCGCCATATCAATAAGGGCCACGTGGCAGTGGCATAACTATTCGCTATCACCCGAACCGCCCAGGAAAAGACTTTGAAGTCACAGCATGAGAATCGATGATGGACCCACCTCTGGTGGCATAACCTCAACCTGAGGATCTCTCCCTGAGGTGGACTCGGGGGCCACTGTTGGTACCCTGCGTATCGAGTACCCCTGATACCACAAACAAAGCTGAGGAGTTCCTATGTCCAAGTGGCAGACATTCGAAGGGGATACACATCCCTCGTAACCGAACCTGCCTCCCTCCTAAGGGTAGCTCCGGTATAGCCACGTGTCCAGAAGAGATGGACCTGCTTCACCCATTTGGGTAGCTCCGGTGATGGCATGTGTCCTGCAGAGCCAGACCTGCCTCCCTTCTCAGAGAAGCTCGAGCACTGCCACGTGTCCAACGGCACCGAACCTATCAACCAGTAGAGGGAAGCTCCAGAACTTCCACGTGTCAGCACACGGACCTACATCAGCAATGGGAAGACTACGGGATCTCTAATGGCGCGAACATTCAAGGGCTATCAATTAGCCGTTAAAAGACCTAGTTAATGTGTCATTAATGCTATATTAATGACACATGATTAGAGAATTATCAAGGCTGGTAACGCTGTCATTAGGGCACGTTATCATGCTATTAATGACCCTTAACAATGTGGATCGTGTACAGGGTAGTTAACATAGTCGGGGCCACCTGTCAAGCCAGGCACATATTGTAATGTCCAGTCCTTGATATATAAAAGGGTTGGGTTGCACGGTAGAAAGCATATGATCTCATACGCACTCAAGCCAACTCATACACCCCGAAAGCTCATACAATACACAAACCCTCGTGGAGTAGGGTATTACGCTCAGGCGGTCCAAACCATGTAAAATCCTCGGTGTTCGCCTCTTGTCTGGATCTTGACTTGCGCTCCAACCGAATACGAACCTCCACGGACTATGTTTTAGTAGTACTGGAGGAAGTATCCTAGTCCACACTTCGACATTCACAATTTTATAATAAGCGATATGGCTGTTCAAAATTCACAAAAAATCTGGTAGAGTCTGGCAACACCTTGCAAGTGTACCAGTTTGAACTCCAATTTACAAACCATTCTGTGCCGAATTAGGGAACACTTTGAATTCCAAAATTGTAGAACATCTACTGCCCTTTCCAGAACTATATCGCAATACTCCAAAATATGATTATACGAGGAGATATTGCAAAAATACAGAGACTGGTTCATAAACCAAGGAAATTGTAGTAGTTTTTGAAATTGGAACTTGTGACTAACTTTGAGTGTGTTACTATATTGGAGTGCTATAGAAAAGTTTTAGAGAACTCTCTAAGATTTCAGAAAAGTCTTCACACATGCCCATTGGCCATATATTCACTGAGATACACCCTGTACAATTTCAGCATTGAAACTGTCCCAAAGACAGGGTATCCAGTTTTGGGTACATTACTACTTCTTTTAAATGTACTTAACCCAACCAAGTTTTTAAATCCACATTTGACATGGTTTCTTGTACTTCTACAGAATATTCAGGTCTTAGAAGAGAGGTATAGATGCATTCTTTCTGACCATGCCGGTAATACGTTCCTCACCTAAATGTAGGCCTAGAGGGGGGGTGAATAGGCCTTTTGAATTTTTGTCGGATCCTGCAACACTCAACAACAAGTTCAATACCAGAGAAATCAGACTAGTCCGGTAAAGTGCGGACTAGTCCGGTATTCACGGACTAAGTTGATCAAGATTAATCGATTAGGTTGATCCTTTAATGTGTGCAGCGGAATTATAGAATCAAACAACCGTTTAACAGTTGTATATTGGATTGTATCACAATTAAGGCTTGTGTTCTACAATTTATTGTAAATTGAACAATGTGTATCAAACCCTAGAGTAAGTAGATCAATTTGAGTGATGAACACAAAAAGGACAAGACACACGATTTATCCTGTGGTTTAGCTACCACGAAGGCAACCTACATCCACGTTGAGGAGCCCACAAAAGGACCGGGTCTTCTCCAACCCTAACCTCGTCGGATCGCCACGAAGGCCAACCCTCTTCCACTAATCACAAAGAGGTGAATAACCAAATTCAAGGGGCTTCTCACACGTTGAGAGCTCCCTTAGATTACAGATCACAATGCCACCAAAAACACACTCAAAAATTACAATTGAAATGCAGGAGTGTGTTAGAGATTCAAACCAAGAGCTCAATGATGTGTGCCAAGTGTCTCTCCAATGATCTAGAAGTGATCCTCAAAGGATTGATCGATTTTGCACTTGATTTCGTGGAGAGAGGTGGTTTCTGAGTCTCTTGGGAGGTGTGACGGCGCTAGGGTTCGAGAGATTGTAAAAGTGGCCCATGCACCTCTATTTATATGGGGTTTCTAAAAGTGACCGTTAGGGTTCAGAAAGATTGGACTAGTCCGTGGCGGTCACCGGACTAGTATGGTGTGTTGTGTGTAGCAAACCCTAAGTGTCCCAAAATATCGGACTAGTCCGGTCAAAAACGGACTTGTTCGATTTCACTATTGGAAATCTTCGGACTAGTCCGATAGCCATCGGACATGTCAGGATATATGAAACCCTAAGTGTGTTGGATGACAAGTCCGTACTTGAAGGACTTGTCCGATTTAGATCAGTGGGTATTTCGGACTTGTCCGTGTAAACATTGGACTTGTCCGAAGTGGATCAGAATGAATATCGGACTAGTCCGGTTAACAACGGACTTGTCCGATTTTGTGTGACTTGTGAAGTGTGTTGAGGACTAGTCTGCCCTGGGAGGACTAGTCCGACTCAAGTCAGAAAGATATCGGACTAGTCCGACAGATATCGGACTTGTCCGATCTGGTCCAGAAAGGATATCGGACTAGTCCGATTGATATCGGACTAGTCTGGTCCTGTGTAACTTTGTGCAATATGTGTGTGTGCTTAGATATGATTGAGCTCTTGGGTGTGTTTCCTTAACACACTCCATACACAATGATCTACTATTTCTTTTCCTTGAGCTCAAGTTCACTTTGCTCCTCATTATCCCTTCCTTTTGGTATTTTGCTCATTTTTCATTATTGCCCTGCACTCATCTCAACAAAAAGGTTAGGATCCCAATTGCTTGTCATAAATCATCCAAAACACACAAGGGAGTCCTAGATGCACTTTCAATCTCCCCCTTTTTGGTGATTGATGACAACCAATTGAGATTTCACAAAATATGACAAAAAGAGATGAGATTTTCATAAAGTATGCACATATGACTCAAAAATACATCAAGCAGTAAGAGAAATATCCATATGTGCATTCTTTATGGTGGGATGCATAACTAAGTGCATTGAAACATTGAGAATGACATAATTTACATTGATGAATCAATATAAAGTACATATGTCATTTCAGGAGCAAAATTGCAGATTTCAACACATATTTGCAAATTAATTAAGCATTTCAACACAGAACCATAGTTAACATGTAAACAGCGTTAAGGCATTACAATCACAAAGAAAGATAAAGAGAACTCTCTCCTCGCACCCTACCACAGCTAAAGCTAAGACTCCCCCTCAATCTCTCCCCCTTTGCCATCAAGACACCAAAAAGAAGGAGAGGAGGGTCCTAGGGTCTTCACTCTTCACTTTCGGTCCTCTCGTCGTCGTCTTCGTCTTCATCATCATCAGCTTGACGAGGAGGGGAAGGAGGAGGGACGGAGTCGCTCGAGCCCCCAATGCCAAAGTAGGAAAGCTCGGAGGGGTTCAGAGGCCTGAGCTCTGTGAAGTCCGGGTCGGACTCTTCAGAGATCACTGGAGATCCAATGGGGTCGATCTCCAGCTTCTGGCCGATTTGCTTCATATTGGCCTTTATATACTTCATGTCCTCCTTTCTTCTCTTGTTGAGCTTGTGGACCTTCACTTCGGTCTTTTTGCAGGAGGAGAATATGGCGGTCAAGTACTTGAGGATCCCACTCGCTGATCCTCTCAAAGGGGCTTCCCTAGAGGTAGGGACAGCCCTAGCATCGCTTCTTGATCTTGTCGGTGCCTCGGGACTGGAGGCCAGCGAGGGAGCAGCCTGGACACTCACTAGTTGAGGCTTCTGAGGCCTCAAAGCAGTGTGCTCCACATCCTTCACGAACTCAATACCTGTGACTTTCTCAATTATATACATGAGGTAGGGAGCATAGCCACAAGACCTGTTAGGGGTGCAGGATATGTTGACCATATCGTTCCAAATGTATTCCGCCACATCAAATGGGCGGTCCTTGCTTATGACTCTCATTAGGGTTCGGAGGTAACCTTGCACGCTACCAGCATCTCCATCTTTAGGAGCAATAGTCTTCCTCAGCACTCTGTTGAGGACCACAAAGAATGGTTTCATGTACTTTGTAGAGGGAGGGACATACTTTGAGTTTGGCTCATATAGGAATTTCATCCTATCCTTCTCCATGACACCTATGTTGTGGATGATCAGCCTGTCATGTCTAGAGGTGTCCAGATGGAGCAGATTAGCAAAGTCCTCTTGAGTGATACTATACTTAGATCCGTGTGTCATCCAAGTAACACTCTCTTCATCCTCACTTGAGAAGTGGCAAGTTGCAAAGAACTGTGCGATCACCTCGTCATTCCAGTTATGCCTGAAGGCAAAGAGATCCTTCAGGCCATGCCTCTCAACTGCTGCAATGACTTCATCAAAAGCTGAGCACTTCTTCTTCTCAAGGTGTGCCCAGTCAATCCACTGACTGCGCACCACGGGGGTCTTCATCGGTAGATACACCGATTTGTAGAAGTTTACATGGAAGTTGCACCAAAACCTTCCATCGACAGCTTGCTTTGGCCTGCCATACCAGTCAATGCTTCTGAACTTGGCTGTAGAATCACTGCCCTTGCCGTTGAACTTCTCCTCAGTAGAGTCCCAGACCCCTTCCCTGGGAGCATGGAGCTTCAAGGGCCCGACTGGCCCCGTTGCTATCCCCTTGCCCTTCCCTTGGCTTGGTGGGCACTTGCCGAGCTAGGGCCACCACCAGCCTTAGAGGCTGGCACCTTGGAGGCCGGCTTCTTTGCTAGCACTTTCCTCCGAACCTGAGGAGGGGAAGGAGCAGGCTCGGAGGGTCTTTCTTGGCGCTTCTTGCCAAGACCCGTCGAGGACCGAGGTGCCACCTCGTGGTCCAACTCAGCCTCAAAGTCGGAGATTTCGTTGTTCGAGCTTGACATGATCTGAGAATGATTTTGCAAGAGTGATGGTAAGTGATACAAGGCATAGGTATGAAAAGATAGCAATGAATTGCATTGAGGAATTGAAAAATTAGGTTTTTAGTTCAGAAACATCGAACTTGTCTGGTGCACAGGCACGGACTAGTCCGGAGGACCGGACATGTCCGTGCATGGACCGGAGTAGTCCGGTGTTCATCCTCAAAAACCTAACAGATTGGTCAAGGGATGATTCCTAATGCAAATCTAGTCTAGCATACACGTAGTACATCAAATAAGCATGTATCTAGTGAAGGATGCTAGGCTATACGATCAACAATGGAGAAAAACAAGATTTCTAGGTTTTTGAAGAAATTTACCGAAGAATCGATTGATGCTTGAAGGTTTGGGGGTTGGAGGCCGGACATGTCCGCTAGCTTCAATCCCCAAGAGGTCAAGCTTGATCTCCGCCCGAATGTGGACTTTTTCGACGGAGGGAGGAGGGAATCGCCTTGGTGGCTCGAGCACAAGAGAGAGGAAAGCGTGAGCAAAAGTGGGGATGAGAAGATTAGGGTTTGGTGGCGGCTAGGGTTATGGACACGAAAAATCGGACAAGTCCGGACATGACCGGACTGGTCCGAAGTCATCCAGAGAGCTATATCGGACTAGTCCGTGGTCTATCGGACTGGCCCGGTCTAACTGGCACTTTGCGGACTAGTCTGCAAGAGCAGACTAGTCCGGGTAACCTTGGACTAGTACATGGTCACCAAGAGAAATTGCATAGCCCATTCATATATATTTGAAGGTTCACTAATAGAGAATAGGAGGGGCAAAACAAATCAATTAATCTTGATGAATTTGACCAGTAAGCATACAATAATCACACAATGATCATAATTCATCAAGATCTAATAATTAACATAGTTTTTCGAGAAAGAAAATGAAGGGGGATGATTTTCACAATTCAGTCAAAATTTTGAAGAAGTCATACAGGTATGCAACTTTTCAAGCCACACTCCGAGAATCAAGGATATTTAGTTCATTTCGGAGTTCACAAAAACGCTTTTCATCAAGTGGCTTGGTGAATATGTCGGCCAATTGTTTTTGGGTGTTGACATGTGAGATGGTAATGTCTCCTTTCATGGAATGGTCTCTCAGGAAATGATGTCTTATGTCTATGTGTTTAGTTCTAGAGTGCTCAAATGGATTGTGGGCTATTTTAATGGCACTCTCATTGTCACAAAGGAGAGGAATACGGTTCAAATTGTAACCGTAATCCCTTAGAGTTTGTCGCATCCAAAGGAGTTGTGCACAACAACTCCCGGCTGCAACATACTTCGCTTCGGCTGTGGATAAAGCAATGGAATTTTGTTTCTTGGATGACCAAGAAACTAACGATCTCCCTAGGAATTGGCATGTGCCGGAGGTGCTTTTTCTATCTACTTTGCACCCGGCATAATCTGCATCGGAGTAACCAATGAGATTGAATTTTGAGCCTTTTGGGTACCAAAGACCAAGGTTGGGTGTATGAACTAAATATCTCAAGATTCTTTTTACGGCTGTCAAGTGACATTCCTTAGGGTTGGCTTGAAATCGTGCACACAAACATACACTCAACATAATATCTGGCCTAGATGCACATAAGTAAAGTAGAGATCCAATCATGGAGCGATATACCTTTTGATCGACGCTGGGTCCATCTTCATTGAGATCCAAGTGGCCATTCGTTGCCATGGGGGTCTTTATGGGGTTTGCCTTGTCCATGCCAAACTTCTTGAGTATGTCCTTCGTGTACTTGGTTTGGCTTATGAACGTTCCTTCCCTTTGTTGCCGCACTTGGAATCCCAAAAAGTATTTTAATTCTCCCATCATTGACATTTCAAACCTGTCTATCATGATTTTGCTAAATTCCTCACAAAAAGATTGATTAGTTGATCCAAAAATTATATCGTCAACATAAATTTGACAAATAAAAAGATCATTATCTAAAATCTTTGTAAATAATGTATAATCTACTTTGCCAATTTGAAAACCATTCTCAATTAAAAAATCTCTAAGACACTCATACCAAGCTCTAGGAGCTTGTTTGAGGCCGTAGAGAGCCTTACGCAATTTATATACGTGGTCGGGGAACTCTTCGTCTTCAAATCCGGGAGGTTGCTCCACGTACACCTCTTCCTTGATCGGTCCGTTGAGGAAGGCGCTTTTCATGTCCATTTGATACAGCTTGAAATCATGGTGAGTAGCATATGCAAGTAATATTCTAATAGATTCAAGACTAGCTACTGGAGCAAAAGTCTCATCGAAATCCAAACCTTCAACTTGTGAGTACCCTTTGGCCACAAGTCGCGCCTTGTTTCTTGTTACCACTCCGTGTTCGTCTTTTTTGTTACGGAAGACCCACTTGGTGCCCACTATGTTTGCATTGGGTCTTGCCACAAGTTCCCACACCTCGTTCCTCTTGAAGTTGTTCAATTCTTCTTGCATTGCCACCACCCAGTCCGGATCCTTCAATGCATCCTCAATCTTGCATGGTTCCAAAAAGGAGACAAACGAGTAATGCTCACAAAAGTTAGCTATGCGAGATCTAGTGGTTACTCCCTTTTCATGTCACCGATGATGTTGTCGATTGGGTGATCCCGTTGAATGCATTGGTGTACTCTTGGGTGGGGCACTTGGGGAGTTTTGTCTTCATGATCGTTTTCTTCTCCCCCTGAGTGGTTGCCCTCGTTGACTTGTTGATCATCTTCATATTCTCGTGCTTGTGTTGAAGCTCCCCCTTGATTGTTGGTCTCCTCTTGTGGTTCATTTTCCTCATTTATTTGTGAAGGTGACTCTTGTGGTCGAACTTCACCTAGAGCCATTCTTTTCAATGCTAGACAAGGAGCTTCTTCTTTACCTAATTCACATGGATCAACTTGCTCCTTTTGGGAGCCGTTAGTCTCATCGAACACTACGTCACGTGCTACTTCAACAAGTCCAGAGGCCTTGTTGAAAACACGATAGGCGTAGGTGTTCGAATCGTAACCGAGCAAGAAACCTTCATCGGACTTCGAAGCGAACTTTGAAGTCCTGGGCTTCTTGTTCAGGATATAACATGGAGAACCAAAAACTCGAAAGTAAGAGATGTTTGGTTTGTTACCGGTGAGTAGCTCATAGGGAGTTTTCTTGAGTAGTCGATGAAGATAAAGCCGATTTGCTGCGTGGCAAGCGGTGTTAATCGCTTCCGCCAAAAATCGATCCGAACTCTTGTATTCATCGAGCATTGTTCTTGCCATCTCTATGAGTGTTCGGTTCTTCCTTTCGGAACCTCCATTTTGTTGTGGTGAATATGGCGCTGAAAATTCGTGCTTGATGCCCTCTTCATCAAGGTACTCCTCCACTTGTATGTTCTTGAACTCCGTGCCATTGTCGCTTCAAATACTCTTGATTGACAATGAAAACTCGTTTTGAGCTCGCTTGAAGAATTTCTTGAGTGTTCCTTGTGTTTCTGACTTATCATGCAAAAAGAAAACCCATGTGAAGCGAGAAAAATCATCAATGATAACCAAACCGTATTTGTTACCGCCGATGCTTATGTAAGCAACTGGACCAAACAAGTCCATGTGAAGGAGTTCGAGCGGTCTTGTTGTAGTCATAATGTTCTTTGTGGGATGATGTGCTCCAACTTGCTTCCCGGCTTGGCACGTGTTACAAAGTCTGTCTTTCTCAAAAACAACATCTTTCAAACCTCGTATGTGATCACCCTTGAGGAGTTTTTGAAGATTCCTAATACCAACATGCGCTAGCCGTCTATGCCACAGCCAACCCATGTTGGTTTTTGCAATCAAGCATGTGTCGAGTTCGGCTTTATCCTTGTTGAAGTCAACAAGGTAAAGCTTTCCCTTCAACATACCCTTGAATGCAACAGAACCATCACTTCTCCTTGAGACGGTCACACCCTTGTTAGTGAACAAGCAATTATAACCTTTGTCACATAGTCGAGATATGGACAACAGGTTATAATCTAAAGATTCAACTTGTAAAACCTGAGAAAGCGTGTGTTCAGAGGGTATTGCAATTTTATCGGTACCGAGCACCTTTCCTTGACTATCGAAGTAGATGCCTTCGTTCGGGTCCTCCTTTCTCTGGTCATATGGTTGGTGCATCCACTGTCTAGCACCCATTTGGATCCACCGGAGGAATAGGCCTGCAAAAACAAATTATGCTTCGGTTTTAGGTACCCAAGATTGCTTGGGTCCTTGGAGGTTAGTTACAATACATTTGGGCACCCACACATGGGATTTTGTGTTCCCATGGCGTGGCCCAACATAATAAGCATAAACCTTACCAAGATTGTTTCTCATTAACACATAAGAGGCATCAAAAGTTTTAAATAGAAGCTGCTGTTGTTTATGAATCGGACTAGTCTGGGTGGCCGGACTTGTGACCGGACTAGTCCGATATTCATGCGAGTTCAGTTTCTTATTCTTCAACTTATCAGTTTGAGAGGATCTTCCCCTCACAAAGGAGATCCTTCCCTCGTTATTCTTATGACTTTCAGCATATTGCTTTACATCATAAGAGTAACCAATGCCATATTTGACATTTGGAGGTCTTTGGACCAAGTATGCACTACGTGCATAGTTGATCTTCTCCTTGTCAAATATTCCACACTGGGTAGGATTTTTATCCTTTGTGGTGGTTGACTTCTCCTTCAAACTAGTGTTGATTTTACTACATGTGCACATATGAACAAGATCAGTTTTAGTAGGTTGAGAAGGTGAACTTGAAGAGGAGGAAGGTTCACTTAGCTTGAGTGACTCAACTTGCACTTCAAGGATTTTGTTAACCTTGATCAGGTCAGCAAGTTGGTCCTTGATTGCAACATTTAAGTCAGTTAACTCCAAGCAAGTTTTCTTGCTTGAAGCTAGCTCAAGCTCTAGTGAACTGTTTTTCTCCTTTTCAAGCTCTAGGAGTTTATCAAGTTTGACATATTTCTCCTTTTGGGAGATAATCGTGTCCTCTTGACGATCAATTAACATCTCCTTCTCAACAAGTTGGTCAAGTAAAAATCTCATTTTAGCAGCAGTTTTCCAATCTAGTCCATTTAGCATATCCTCATCATCATTATCTAGTTCATCATCACTAGAGTAGGAATGCATGGAAGGGGTTTTGATGTTTACCTTGCATTTACCTTCCTTGTCCATGAGACAAGTGCCATTTCCCTTCTTTGCACCGAGTGTGGGGAAGAGTGTGGATTTCTCGGATGTGCCTTTTATGGCTATGCTAGCCATCTCTTCTTCATCGGATGATGAGGACTCATCGTTTGAGTCCCACTCCTTCCCAATGTGTGCTTGTTCGGCTTGTTTATTCTTCTTGAAGAATTTCTTGGGTTGAGGCTTGGTTTCTTTAGTTTTCTTCTTGTTGTCCTCATACGGTCAATCGACTATAAAGTGGTTATACTCGCCACAATTATAGCACGCCCGCCTCATCTTTGGCTTCATCCTTTCCTTGTACTTTCCTTCACTTGATTTTGTTCCTTGTCTCTTCTTCATTATTCTCTTGAACTTTTTCATGAACAAAATCATATCCTCTTCATCTAGCTCACTACTCTCGTCATCGCTGTCCTCCTCTAGTTGTGCTTCTCTTGCTTCTTTGGATAGAGGCTTGAGAGTGGATTTTAGGGCAACTCTTTTCTTCTTGGCCGAGGTGAGGTCGGCAATTTCTTTGACGTGCTTGGCTTGTTTCTCCATCATTTCAAAGTTGATAATTTTACCAAGCAATTCATCCGGAGTTATCCTTTTGTAACCAGGGCTTTCTCTGATCATTGAGCATAGCGTGACATTGTGAGGCATAAAAGCTCTAAGGATGAGCTTTACCACCTCGTGGTCATTCCACTTCTTGCTCCCATATGATCGAACCTTGTTGACTAGTGTCTTCAATCGATTGTACATATCTTGGGGTGACTCGTCTTCCTCAATTGCGAATCTTCCTAGTTCCCCTTCGATCATTTCAATTTTTGCCTCACGCACATGCCGGTCACCTTCATGTGTTGTTTGTAGTGTATCCCATATATCCTTAGCAATTTCGAGTCCATCCACCTTGGTGAACTCGTCTCGACTGAGAGAGGAGGTGATTACGGCTGCGGCTTGAGCGTTTCTGTGGATGGCTTGCTCTTGACTTGGGGTGAGCTCTTCATTGTCATCCGGAATATCTATCCCTGTACATACAACATGCCATAAACTTGGGTTGAGGGAAATCAAATGCATCTTCATATTCTGCCTCCACATGGAGTAATCACTCCCATCGAAGTGTGGGGCTTTTCCAAGTGGGATAGATAAGTAGTGATTGTTATTGGAATTTAGACAATCATAATTAAAAGGATATCGGGAGTAGTCGGTGTGACTACTCCCCTTCTTCTTCTCTTCAACTTTCGCTTTCCCTTTTGAAAGTGCCTTCTTTCTGAGGAGCGCCTTTAGCTCCAGCATTTCCTCATCGTTGTCCTTGAAGTCTTGAATGGCTTCGAGGTACTTCTCCAGTTTTTGGGTCTTGTCGTTGTTGACTTCCTCTTGGTTGTTGATTTTGTGGACGTCCTTCATGTCTGACATGATCTCTTCGAGTGGTTAAACTCTTTCTTGAAAAACCGTGCTCTGATACCAATTGAATGTAGGCCTAGAGGGGGGGTGAATAGGCCTTTTGAATTTTTGTCGGATCCTGCAACACTTAACAACAAGTTCAATACCAGAGAAATCGAACTAGTCCGGTAAAGTGCGGACTAGTCCGGTATTCGAGGACTAAGTTGATCAAGATTAATCGATTAGGTTGATCCTTTATGCAGCAGAATTATAGATTCAAACAACCGTTTAACAGTTGTATATTGGATTGTATCACAATTAAGGCTTGTGTTCTACAATTTATTGTAAATTGAACAATGTGTATCAAACCCTAGAGTAAGTAGATCAACTTGAATGATGAACACAAAAAGGACAAGACACACGATTTATCCCGTGGTTCAGCTACCACGAACGCAACCAACATCCACGTTGAGGAGCCCACAAAAGGACCGGGTCCTCTCCAACCCTACCCTCGTCGGATTGCCACTAAGGCCAACCCTCTTCCACTAATCACAAAGGGGTGAATTACCAAATTCAAGGGGCTTCTCACACGTTGAGAGCTCCCTTAGATTACAGATCACAATGCCACCAAAAACACACTCAAAAATTACAATTGAAATGTAGGAGTGTGTTAGAGATTCAAACTAAGAGCTCAATGATGTGTGCCAAGTGTCTCTCCAATGATCTAGAAGTGATCCTCAAAGGATTGATCAATTTTGCACTTAATTTCGTGGAGAGAGGTGGTTTCTGAGTCTCTTGGGAGGTGTGATGGCGCTAGGGTTCGAGAGATTGTAAAAGTGGGCCATGCACCTCTATTTATATGGGGTTTCTAAAAGTGACCGTTACGGTTCAGAAAGATCGGACTAGTCCGTGGTGGTCATCGGACTAGTCCGGTGTGCTGTGTGTAGCAAACCCTAAGTGTCCCGAAATATCAGACTAGTCCGGCCAAAAACGGACTTGTCCGATTTCACTACTGGAAATCTTCGGACTAGTCCGATAGCCATCGGACTTGTCCGGATATATGAAACCCTAAGTTTGTTGGATGACAAGTCCGTACTTGGAGGACTTGTCCGATTTAGATCAGTGGGTATTTCGGACTAGTCCGTGTAAACATCGGACTTGTCCGAAGTGGATCAGAATGAATATCGGACTAGTCCGGTTAACAACGGACTTGTCCGATTTTGTGTGACTTGTGAAGTGTGTTGAGGACTAGTCCGCCCTGTGGAGGACTAGTCCGACTCAAGTTAGAAAGTTATCGGACTAGTCCGACAGATATCGGACTTGTCCGATCTGGTCTAGAAAGGATATCGGACTAGTCCGGTCCTGTGTAACTTTGTGCAATATGTGTGTGTGCTTAAATATGATTGAGCTCTTGGGTGTGTTTCCTTAACACACTCCATACACAATGATCTACTATTTCTTTTCCTTGAGCTCAAGTTCACTTTGCTCCTCATTATCCCTTCTTTTTGGTATTTTGCTCATTTTTCATTATTTCCCTGCACTCATCTCAACAAAAAGGTTAGGATCCCAATTGCTTGTCATAAATCATCCAAAACCCACAAGGGAGTCCTAGATGCACTTTCATCACCAAAATAGAAAACCCTAACCGGATTACCTCCAACTCATATGTCTCATAGGTGGCACTAAAATCGAGAACTCGCAATATGTCTAATGCACTTGAATAAGACACTCATTATGGTGCCGTACGGCACGGCCTGCACGGGCAATCATTTTGGCAGTCACATTTATATATCAGTTCCAATATAATGCCCGCAGTGGCTGTAGCTGCAGGTCTGACGGTTGATGCCGAAGTCATGGTGGGTGAAGTGAATGTCCAAGCCGTCGACATCTATAGGGCTTTCTTGGAGAAGGAGGTCCCTTTGGAGACCCGATTCCAAGTTGAAGAGGCCAATGTTGAGTGGGGTGGAGCAGGAGGCCCAGACTGTGAAGCTCATTTGTTGCTACAGGACTTTGCGCATGCGGTTGCGGATGAAGTTGAGTTTTCATGCTTAATGATGTAGTCGTGATCTTTAAAGATCTTGAAGCTCTCACGATACTTGCCCATGTCCGCCGTGAGGTGAATGGCGAGGCGAGACACCCTGTTGGGTCCATCGTCAAGCGTGAAGAATTGTTCCTGTGGGAGAAAGCAATTGGGGTCGATGGGGAAGTTGGCCATTGGAACTGTTGCAAGGGTGAGGTTGGCGATGAGAAGCCACTGGGTGTTCTGGGGTTTGTGAATGGCGAGTGTTGTTGTGGGAAGAGGGGGTATGGTTAAGTGGAGGCAGGAGGTGAAGATTGTGTGTCGGCGGATTTGAAGCAACGGGGGTGAAGAACCACTAGAAGCGTGCGAAGTAGGGCAGCTTTTTCCTAGCAACTTAAATCCCGAGACAAACCGGCATTTAATTATAGAGCTGCAAGAGGTTGTTTTATGACCGTAAAGGCAGCGGCAACACCTGATCTTGGAATGACAAAGCATGGCAGAGTGGAAGAGGCTGAAGCATTGGAAACAACTCCCAAGAGGAGGGACAGTGGAGTTGCGTTCCATTCATGGTTGACTTTGGCCGTCAAATCGGCGGCTTGAGGCAACGACTGTCAGTATATTGGGAAGTCACAAGTTGTTCCCACCACTATCTTTGCCTGCGGCGGGAGCATGAGGATTGATGGTGTTGGGGGTTTCAATGAGAGGTTGATCATGTGAGGTCGGGCCATAGGTAGTAGATGTGCCGTAGACCATACTAAGGGGCTTCTCACGCTTGTGCGACCTAGAGGTTGAGTTAAGTGCATTAAGTGCTGTTTTGAAATGCCGCTTTGATTGAAAGTGGGGTGGGGCCGGCTCGAGAATCGAGAGGGTTTCAAAGTTCATCAATTGTTGCCGGATGCGAGAACAGAGGCTGCTGCAGAGGAAGTCAAAGACTGTCGGCGCGAGGTTGAGATGAACATGGCACATGGGGCACAAGATGTCCCCAATCCGGATAGCATTGGGTATGGAGGTATCCATCTTCAGCACTGAGCTGGGCGCATCGAGTGGTAAGGACAGGGTCGGGCGGTTATACCGGGGCAACAACTATCTGATGGGAGAGGCGAAGGAGACCTTTCTCACGTGGCGATGCGGTTTTGGACAGGGGACCAGCTGCCAGGAATCATCTTCTACTTCCTTCCTTTAGGAGCGAAGGTCTCTCACACAGTTACAACCACTGTTGTGCTATAGGAAGAAGTACACATCGAAATGTGAGGACCCCAGCCCCAACAATCCAGGAATCACATTGGGTGGTGTCGTACGATGCGACACCTAACATCACAACACACAGGCCACACATTTATTCCATAGTATTGTTCAGTTTACAATGGAATGTACATCAATACAAGCAACGGAAAGATAAATACAACTCTCGCCCTATAGCCTACACTAAGCAAGAGTAAAGTCATCCGACCCTCAAAAGCTTCACAGTAGCAACACCAAGGTTTCACGGCGGCATGAAGGGTTTCCAATGAGCCTCGCACTCCTCATCGGGTGTTGCCTAACTAGGCTCACCCTCATCTATAACGTTGCCGCTTGCAACGTTACCTGCAAAATAGTGGATCAACAAACCATGAGCTTACGATCAGCAAGACTTAACTGTCTCACTACTTATACATGTAGGGACTTACTATTAATAGTGAAGCTGTTAAAAGCACTGATATAGTAGTGGATTCTTATAGTCACTTTTAAGCATCAACTTAAGTATTAGAATCATAACTTTAGTTCGCTTCTCATCTACTTCACCAAAGTTGCTTATCCAACCAGCAAGTTTCATCTAGATTCCAGTCGTTACTACGTCACAATGCAAGGGACAAGCATGCTCCCTTCCGAGAGCGATGGTAATTCAAATCAAGATACATCCAGCTTACATGTCACAGTGGGTATGCCTCAACACCAAGGCTAACAAGTTACATCGATTTCTTGGGTCCCATAATGGAAGTGCATCTAGGCACACCCTTGTGGGTTTTGGACGATTGATGACAAACGAGTGAGATCCAAATCAGATTTGTTAAGATGAAAGTGTGAGACCTATGTGTGCTGAATACATTGGCAATTAAAATAAAAGTGAAGGTTTACATTCAAAGTTTTGAGCTTACACCGATACACCACAATAAACCCCAATACACACTTTTTGCACTTGTCTCAGTGCATTTTGGGAGTAACATTGTTACTGTCGATATGTCTGGACTATCCGAACTTTTCAATGTGTTTTTGGAAGTAACATTACCCGCAATGGTTTCGGATTGTCCAAACTTTTTCTCAGGTGAGTTGCACGTGTTTCAGGCTTCGGGTTGTTTGAACTTTCACTCACAAGAGCTGCACGTGAGTCGACGTGGTGGGAGTGTTTTTTGGAGTAACATTTACTCCATACTTGGTTAGGGCTATTCGAACTTTTTAACACGTGATTTGCACGTCAGTTTAAGATTGGGATGTCCGATATTTTTCCTTTACATTGCAACACCGTTTTTTGTCTATTCTATAATTTTATTTGCTGAAATAAATCTGCGGCGGATCTGTTTTTAACTTGCAATGTTTTGAACATGCTTTTGGCTTATGGGAAGGTTTGCTTAGTACTTTTGGTCTATGTTTTTGATATGTTATGGCTGATCATGATGGTTTTATCTTGCTATGTTTGCAACATGCTTATGTGAGATGCTCACATAAGGTGTTGTGGTTATCGGACTAATGTGAGTCAAGTCGAAGACTTGTGCTCGGAAGAATTGGTTGTTTATTCATGCACAGGAGTTGCTTGAGTTCAAGACATGGTTGGTGGCGCGATCTATTGAACTAGTCTTATGGACAAAATGAGATTTAACAACCAAGTTCAGAAGGAATTGTGGTTGAGTTGATCGGGAGGTCACGCATCATGTTTGGGTCAAGAACAATGCATATGAATGTATCATGGACGTCGTTGGAAGTTTTTGCACGTATGCAAGGGGTGCACGTACGTGTATACATTGTTCCATGGCGTGATGAAGATACGTGGACATGAATATATGGTCGGAGACGTCCAACCCGCTGGATTATGCCTCAGCTGTGGCTGAGGTGGTTATGGATCGTTTATGGAAAGTCTTGAGTTTGTTTTGGTTAGATTTTGTGTGGGTCAAAAATTTAAGTTATTTTAGAAATGTTTAGAACGTTCTTAAGGTGTTTGGAATTCTTAAGATTGCTTTTATCTGCGTATAGAAGAGTCTTCAGCAATTATGAAAAGTTCCGATTGAAACTGAGTAGGATTAGAGTCCTAGTTAGGATTGGGTTGGCCCTAGGGCTGGTTATCTAAGCAAGGGAGGCCAAATCTCTTGGTAAGACAACTTTAGGTTGTTTATATTGTGTTCTATTGAATAAATATCGTAGTTTTAGAGGGGGTTTGTGCCTTGTTCGTCCGCCTTTCATACAAGTTTTTCTCACCGTGTTTTTGGACAGACCGATGTTGCTTCGGTATTTCGATCATAACACTACAAGGATTACGACCTGTTGCAACGATTGTACTACAACGAATACTAAATCGTTGCAGTAAGCTTGGCTTTTTGCCATGACTCACTAGTTCGTGGCACTAGGATCTATCACCACGGAACACAATCGTTGCATTAGGATCTGTTGCCACAAGTCACTAGTTCGTGGCACTAGGATCTATCGCCATGGAACACAATCGTTGCATTAGGATCTATTGCCACGAATTATTGGTTCATTGCATTACAGGATCTATCGCCACAGAACACAATCGTTGCATTAGGATTTGTTGCCACGAATCACTAGTTTGTGGCGTTACAGCATCTATCGCCACGGAACACAAACGTTGCATTAGGATATGTTGTCCCGAATTACTGTTCGTGGCGTTACAGCTTTATTGCCACGGAACACAATCGTTGCATTAGGATTTGTTGCCACGAATCAGCAAACAGTTGCATTTGGACCGTAATGCAACAAAACAGAATCGTTGCATTAGGATGTGTTGCCACGATACTCTGGTTCGTGGCATTAGTATCAATGGCCACAGACCCCAATCGTAGAAATTAGGATGTGCGGCCACGATTCAATTTTTTGTGGCGTTAGGATTCTAATGCAACGAAACATAATCGTTGCATTAGGATCTATTGCCACGAATCACTAGTTCGTGGCGTCATGATGCTAATGCAACGGACCACAATCATTGCATTAGGATCTGTTGCCACAAATTACTGGTTCGTGGCGTTACAGGATCTATCGCCACGGACCACAATCTTTGCATTAGGATCTGTTGCCACGAATTACTGGTTCGTGGCGTTATAGCTTTATTGCCACGGAACACAATCGTTGCATTAGGATATGTTGCCACAAATTACTGGTTCGTGGCGTTACAGCTTTATTGCCACGGGACAAAATTGTTGTATTAGGATCTGTTGCCACGAATCAGCAAACAGTTGCATTTGGACCGTAATGCAACGAAACTGAATTGTTGCATTAGGATGTGTTGCCAAGATACCCTGGTTCGTGGCATTAGTATCAATGGCCACAGACCCCAATCGTAGCAATTAGGATGTGTGTCCACAATTCAATTTTTCATGGCATCAGGATGCTAATGCAACAAAACACAATCAATGCATTGGGATCTGTTGCCACGAATCACTAGTTCGTGGCGTCAGGATGCTAATGCAACGGACCACAATCGTTGCATTAGGATCTGTTGCCACGAATTACTGGTTCGTGGCATTACAGGATCTATCGCCATGGACCACAATCGTTGCATTAGGATCTGTTGCCACGAATTACTGGTTCGTGGCTTTACAGCTTTATTGCCACGGAACACAATCGTTGCATTAGGATGTGTTGCCACGATACTCTTGTTCATGGCATTACAACTTTATTGCCACAGAACACAATTGTTGCATTAGGATCTGTTGCCACGAATTACTGGTTCGTGGCGTTATAGCTTTATTGCCACAGAAAACAGTTGTTGCATTAGGATATGTTGCCACGAATCAGCAAACTGTTGCATTTGGACCGTAGTGCAACGAAACAGAATCATTGCATTAGGATGTGTTGCCACGATACTCTGGTTCATGGCATTAGTATCAATGGCCACGAACCCCAATCGTAGCAATTAGGATGTGTGGCCACGATTCACTTTTTGGTGGCGTCAGGATGCTAATGCAATGAAACACAATCGTTGCATTAGGATGTCTTGCCACGATTCACTTGTTCGTGGCATCAGGATGCTAATGCAACAGACCACAATTGTTGCATTAAGATCTGTTGCCACGAATTACTGCTTCGTGGCATTACAGGATCTATCGCCACGAAACACAATCGTTGCATTAGGATGTGTTGCCACGATACTCTGGTTCGTGGCGTTAGTATCAATGGCCACGGACCCCAATCGTAGCAATTAGGATGTGTGGCCACGATTCACTTTTTCGTGGCGTCAGGATACTAATGCAACGAAACACAATCGTTGCATTAGGATGTCTTTCCACGATTCACTGGTTCATTGTGTTAGGATCTATCGCCACGGGACCACAATCGTTGCATTAGGATGGAGCTACATGAAGTTGCATCCCCAGAAGGTTGCCACGTACATTCACGCTCCAAATCTTACAGCCAAGGGCGCACTGCACGGTTCCCACGATGTACCACCCTGCCCTGATAATTTCCATGTACGCGAGCGCACCGAATCTTGCAGGGCGCATGGGCACACACGAACTCCACGTCCGAACTTTGCTCAGCAATCCGAATAACTTGGCGCTCGGCGTGCACGATCGATTATCATGCGCACGGATAATATTATGAAATTATCAACTTTGATGATTCAATAATCTCAATCAAGTTTCATCCAACCTACCAACGAAAAATTAGATCGTCCAGTCCATCCAACCAAACGTTAATTTGGATGATCCAAGACATAAAGAAATGGATGATCTATCTCAAATCGAACTTCGACGTTAAACCAAACGCAATTGATGACTGAGCACTTTGTCACATGTCACTAGAGTGTACGCACAAATGACAAATACACGGCCTCAACACCGGGTTTAAGGTGCATCGTGGACTAACCACATGACCCGACTAAACACTCACGTAATTACCATACACCTGCAAGAGCAACCATCTGGCCGCATCCACCAACGCATCCTGACCCTACGAAAGGATGACGAGCAACGGCAGGTGAACACGTTGCAGCGGCGGCACAATAGAAAATGGTGGCAGCGGACGGTGATGTACCTGGATGTTGGCGTAGTCAACCTCGAACATCTTTCGCGAGTCGTTCACCTTCCGCGGCGAGCTGAACCACACTGGCACGAACTCCCTGGTTTCGCAGTCAAAGCATGACTTGGAGAACTGGTCCATCAACGCATCCTGACCCTGTGAAAGGATGACGAGCAGCGGCAGGTGAACACCATGCAGCGGTGGCACAATGGAAAACGTTGGCAGCGGACAGCGACGTACCTGGATGTTGGCGTAGTCGACCTCGCACATCTTCCGCAAATCGTTCACCTTCCAACGGAAGCCATGCAGGTGCTTCGTCCACAGCCAGAACGCCGCATCTGGCGATGTGACATTGACAAAGCAGTAGCCCTTGTTGGCCTCGAACCTTTGCAAATGCAACAAACAAGGTTAAGTATCAATCAGTAAAAGACCGGAGCTTGATTAGTATAATCATATATTGCAAAGCATAGGCGTGGTACATGAAGTCAAATGGAACGTGAATAAAATCGTAAAACCGACTTGATGCGGCCAACTGCAATTTTCGCATTCTCCTCGGTGCAGTGCTGATCAATGATGTTCATTACTTTTTGCCTCCTGATGACTCGGTGCTAGACTAACGACGCTGATGATCCGCAACATACTCAACGATGTAAAACATCAGGTATTAACACAACAACAACGGCTAGCAGCAAGCAGATTTAAAAGTATGTTGCGGATCATCAGCGTCCTCAGTCCAGAAGCAGGGTAGAAGCTGCGCCGTGGACGCCGCGAACTCGAGAACGGATGAGGAGAAGGCTCATCGCCAACGGATCGAGGGGACGGAAGCTACACGACCGCTATGGGCGATGAGCCTTCCCCTCGATCCGTTCTCGAGTCAGGGGCGGGCCGGCGGTGGGGGCGCAGGGGCGGCGGAGCCGGGGGCGCGACGGCTGGGGCGCGGCAGGCGACGTTGTGCAGCAGGGCCTCAGAAAATTTATTTCCGCCCGCCTAGGCCCAGAGCCGGGCCTGCCTTTAAGACCATCCGCAGTGGTTCACGGTAAAGCTGTGATGGGACATGGAGCGGTTCCAATTGAATTCAAAGATGCACATGCGAGATGCATAACCCCTGTAGTACTACAGGTGCAGTAACAGTCACTGACATGTGGGCCCCACGGCTAGCCAGACCCACATGTCAATGACTGTTACTGCACCTGTAGTACCGCAGGTGATTTCAAAGCATGCGCTGCGCGCATCGAAGGCGCCTCGGTGACTGGCGCGCACATAAGCTCGATGCGCCCGGTCGCATCAGCCGCCTGTACAAATGGCTACGGCTTGAACGAAGCACGAAACCTTATGTGACAAACAGCAACGTATAATACTTCCTCCGCCCCAACTCAACTCTATTTCTATTTTGGTCGAACTAATTACCTTTGACAAATGATTTATATGGAATTAATTAACTTCAACAACATGTAGTACTAGATTGTATATTATGGAAATATTTTCATGCTGAATCTAAAAGTACAATTCTTGTATTGTTAAAACAGATCAAAATTGCGTAAATCTGAAAGATAGATTTGACGAAACCTAAGACTTCCCTTTGAAAAAGTTTTATACTTTACATTAGTTTTACATATGTAATATGCACATAGGATATATCACTAAATAGTTTTGCAAAAAAAAACATGCAGGAGAAATATGTATATCCCATATATATGCTACTACTATGTAAATTAGGGGTGGGCAAATAAACCGAGACCAAAAAACCGAAACTGATAAAACTGAGACCGGAACTAAAAAGACCAAAATATCGGGTATCTGGTACTTTTAGGGTAGCAAATATAAATAACTGAAAAATAAATGTCGGGTTCGAACGGATGAATTCATTGTGGAGCTACATGTCACGTACTTAATTATACTAAAAATAATCATCTTCGCTGTCGTCCCCCCACAATGGAGCTACATGACCATCATTGGTATATGTATCGTCGTCGTCATCGTCGTCTTCATTTTCTGATGCAACTCCATCTACCTTAAACCGATCACCTGACGTTGTCATTATAAGAGTGGATGCATCGCCGTTGGCTCCCTCAATGCCATTCTTAGCCCATGCGATCGTATCCTCATTATTGATATCATCAGTAAGTAGATCATCATGAAATGTCTCGGCCTCCATCGTCTCAGTCACATTATTTTCACTGTCTCCAAGGGGCATGGCAAAAAGGTTTCGTGGCTTCGTTTTAACAACTGTAGCCCATTTAGGATGCATCACACTTGGAAAATAAAAACTTGTTCTGCTTGGGTGGCTAGAATGTAAGGCTCATACTGGAATCGAAACAGAGTAATGTCAACATCTATCACTTCGTATTGATCCTTTTTGTAGCCTCTGCTTTGGTTTTGACTCCTTCCAAAAGGCCGATCAAACCGTTCACACTGAAATAACAGAACCTCTTGATTTTTTGCAAAATCAACAGCAATGATTTTCTTGATTACTCCAAACCAATCATGATCAGTGCCCCGAACAACAATACCATAGTTTTGGGTCCGTAAATCTTTTTCCACATCTGCAGTTCGAAAGAAGAAGCCATTGATGAATAACCGACTAAAAAAATGTGCCCGACGATCAGGTCCTCTAGATAATGCATATAGATAATCGGTTGCTTTGCCTTCTTCGTGTAATGTCATAATATGTACACATTAGTAGAACAGGGGTTATCGACGACAAACCAATTTCAGAACACATATTTGTTCAATATTTCATCAAAGTGCAAACTTGCATGTACTTACTCGTTTCTGAAACCAAACAACAAACTCATCTCTATGGCGTTTATCAACATCACGAGAATGAATCTTTTTCAGTTCTTCAATATGCTCACTGAAAAGGGTACAATATGCTCACTAACATATAGCTTTTTGGATATTCCACAAGGTAAAGCCTCTATTGCGTCCCCAGAAGTACTATTTTTCCATCTTAATTCACCACATTTTGGGCAACTATTCAGCAGAGAATAGTACTTCCGGAATAACACACAGTCATTGACACATGCATCGATCTTTTGGTAGTCCAGCCCGAGGTCACGAACAACCTTCTGAAGTTTATCAAGTGTATTAGGAATGCAGTGGCCCTTTGGAAGCGCAAATGAGAATAGTTCAAGTAACATCTCACAAGCTGCTTTGCTCATCCCAGTTAAACACTTTATCTGGTAGAACCTGACAATGTAGGATAACTGGGTCAGCTGCGAACAACCTGGATACAACTCCTTTTTGGCATCAGTTAATAAGCCATAGAATTTCTTTGCATCCCCAGTTGGCTCCTGCCGGTTTATAGCATTTTCTTGATCATCAACATCTGCTGAAGTACCACCATGATCAGTGCCTCTAAGTAGACTGGACAACATATTTTGCATAGCACCATCATCAGAAATTATCTCCTCATTATTTGTTGATTCCTCAGCAATATTTTCCTGAACTCGTATTTCTCCATGGTGTATCCAACAAGTATAATCCAATAACATCCCATTTCTGAGCAGGTGTAAATGAACTCCCTTGCGTGTCCTGTAGCAAATATTACGACATCTCGTGCAAGGACAAGGCATAGTTCCTCCTTCACGAGTGTCCTGAAATGGAAAATTTAAAAATGACTTCATTCCATCCTACCACTCCCTCGTATGCCTGTCTTTTCCCATCCATGTCTCATCTTCTGACATCGCTTCCTACAATTGAATCCGCCATCAGCCTATCCATAAGAGGATAGATGTACAAGATAACATTATGTGAGCAATTGTACCTAGCTATTGTTACTCCACGCGCTGCGGCCGGCGTATTCTCCTACAAGCGTGGCGGCCGGCGGATGCTCCTCCAAGCGTGGCGGCCAGCGGTTGGTCCTCCAAGCTTGGCGGCCGGTGGATGCTCCTACAAGAGTGGCGGCCGGCGGATGCTCCTACAAGCGTGGCGGCCGGCGGATGCTTCCCCAAGCTTGGCGGCTGGCGGATGCTCCTCCAAGCGTGGCGGCTGGCAGATGCTCCTCCAAGCGTGGCGGCCGGCGAATGCTCATCCAAGTGTGGCGGGCCGCGGATGCTCCTACAAGCGTGGCGGCCGGCAGATGCTCCTATAATCGTGGCGACTGACGGATGCTCCTACAAGCGCGTTGCAGAGAGGGGGCCGGCATTGCGGGTCGAAGGGTACCATAATAAAATATTATTTTCGTTTCTTATTTTCCTTCTTCATTTGGCGTGAAAAAAATTTCCCGCCGTGGGCTGGAAGGCAGGACGAAAAAGCTGGGCCGCTTGTTATTTGTGGGCTGAAACTGCGCTGATTCACTTTATATTCAAGCTGGGCCTTCGCGCATTCATGACGCTTGCATAGAGCTGAAGGCCTCGAAAGGTCCGGTGATATCATCGGATTTTCGTGAGATCCTCAAGGGACGCTGCTTTCGATGTTTGGCCTCTTCATCCTCGCCTTCTTAAACCACCCCCCCCTCCTATTGCTTCCAGGCTCACGTTCCCGACTGATTCCCATCCATGCTCCCGTGTGTTGACTGAGAAGTCATTTGCCTCTGTTGTCGCAGCGCCATGCCTCACAACCATGTTAGATGCGAGCAGGTACCTGCAGGCTCACTGTCCCTGCGACCTCGTGAGGGACAATGCACGGTGGTCAACAACCGCCTCATGACGATGGAGTTTATCCGTTTGCGCCGCCAAGCAGCTGTTCTGGGACCCAGAGGAGGTCGCAGCGAGGCGACGCCCATGGAGATCACCCTGGCCATCCATCACCAACTTTTAATCCTGCATTGGGCTTTCACCGTGTCCAGTTTGGGGATGGTGAGTTCCTGGTGTGGTTCACCCGTGATGACTATCGGGAGCTCGCCATCGAGACGACAATCATCTCCATGCCGGATGATAACCACTACTTCTGGCCATGGATCTTTGGCGTCGGTGTGCCGATCGTCGGGTGGTTCTTCCACGTGCAGGTTGTCATCGAGAACCTCCCTCTGCATGTCTGGTCTACGGAGGGCATCAAACAGGTTCTGGGTGATGTCTTCCTCTTTGATCACTTTGATGCTTCCACTTACCACCGGGAGCGTGTTAACCTGTGCACGATCGTTGGGTGGATGAAAGACCCAAGCCTCCTGCCTCGGGCCAAAATGGCCACCTTCTTTGCAGGAAGTGATGCCTGAACTAGGAGTGACGGCGGGCTGCCGGCGGAACCTTTCAACCATGCCGCAGTGGTCCGGCCTGGTGGCCTCACGATGGAGCTCATCATCCACCTGGATCACTACCTCGACTATACGCCGCCAGTCCACCCCAACTCCCTGGCCTCCTCGTCATCAGGCGACTCTTCTGACGGACACCCCTCGGTGTCCTCGAACTCTTTGGGGGACACCTTCCCGCGGCCGAAGAGATTCTACTGGCGACGTGGGGAAGTGGATGAGGCGGATAA
The DNA here is from genome assembly GCA_036927565.1 of Tuctoria greenei. NCBI lineage: Eukaryota > Viridiplantae > Streptophyta > Magnoliopsida > Poales > Poaceae > Tuctoria > Tuctoria greenei. The sequence continues at coordinate 121,327,661 of JAYESD010000002.1, forward strand.
GCAGCTCTTTTAGTATGGCTACCAAAGTGTCCTAGCTCATGTGTTACGTTTCCTATGGAAACTAAAAATCCTTTACAAATCCTATCCTTCAAAGGGATCCTATGTTTAAGAGGATTACAACTGGATTAATTTCTGTGAAAAGATTTCCTGTTTAACATTTCGGTTGTCCTTCCTTTTTTCAAACATTTTCTTCTTTGTATTGTCTTCACATTTTTCTCTCCAGTTCTAGCTACCTTCCTATTGCATTTTCCTGTTACTACTACTTTACAGACCGCTTTGCGGGCCCCGCTGCGGGCGATCTCCTAGCCACTCCACTGGTTTGGGGACAAGGAGGGTTTGGCGATTGGAATATTCGAACTAATTTTGCATAGATATACATCCATGAACAAGAACACCAAGTACATTTAACTTAAAAACATTACTCCCTCCGTCCCAAAATACTTGTCCCTTTCGATGGTGGGAGTATCTCTGTCCCAAAATACTTGTCGCTTTGGATGGAGGGAGTATATTACAAACACAAGAAAAGATAAACTAAAACTAAAACCATGAAACGAAAAACTAAAACTAAAAACATGAAACGAAAAACTACAACTAAAAACATGAAAAGAAAACACCTAAATATTACTCTACTCAGCCTGCACCTCCTCCTCCTCAGGTGGGTCCTCGGGCTCCTGACCCTCCTCTAGCGCCTCGGGCTCCACCGGCGGAAGGTGACCCAGTCTCAAGGCCGCCTCCACGACGAGGTTGCGACGACTCGCGATGCCGAGCTCGGCCGCCATCGTCTCCCAGAGGGAGTTGAGACGAGAGGCCACGTGCAAGAGGCCGATGACGTAGTGGCCCGTGGTGTCCATTCCAGTACTTTGTGGAAGGGTACCGAGCCCAAGGAGTTCCATGGAGTGAGATGTATCCGTAAATACATCTCGGGCCATGTTGAACAGGAGGGTATCCTTCACGCGCGTCGGCGAGGGGGGGGGGGTCCAGCCGCGGCCGCTTACCGGCGGCCAGGTCCCTCGGCGGGCTCCGTGGCGGAGGGTTGCTCGAGCTCGAAAGAATTTGCTGTATACTAGCCGTGGCTAGGTTTTGTGGAGAGAATAGAGGATGTTGGAATGGTTGTGCGGAAAAGACGATGTCACGGGTGACCATCTTATACTCCCTCCATCCCAAGTGAAATCTATTTTTAGGATTCAAACCGCACATTAGTCAACACATAAAATTACCCTAACACCCTTCATCAATACATATCCTCCCACTTTCCATTCAATGCCAGCAAGTTGCTACGGCAACAAAGGACAGTAGCTGAAAATGTGCAGAGCAGACAACTGACATGACCATACAGCGAAAGTAAAGTTGAGCTGGGACAAAAAATATTGGCTGGAAATAACTGCCAACGCACCACCATCCCTCTTCTCCGCGTGTACTAAAAATCACCGGGTGTCTCATCATCTTCTCCGCGCGTACTAATAAAGAGTAGTAAGACGACACACCATCCTCTACTCCGCCACACACACCATCCTCTTCTCCGCGCATACTCTTCCTCTCCGTCGCGTGCGCCCTCATTGGTTCCCTTCGAAGCCCATGGAGTTCCCCTTGCCGCACGATATTGCGGTCTTGATCGCGGGGTGGGTCGTCGCAACCTCCACCCAACCCATGGACGACCTCTCTAGTCTGCGCGCCACCTGCAAGGCCATGCACACGGCGTGCCGTGATCCTGCCATGGGCAGGCGCGTGGTGCTGGAGCGGGAGAGCAGGTGGGAGTGGTTCCAATGGCACGGGAACGGGAGCTACGACACCCTCTTGGAGCGCCTGGCCAACATGGGCAACCCTCATGCGTGCTATGTCACCGGGTTCGACCTCGTCTTCAACTACGGCCGCGCGCAGGCGCAGCGGGGCACCCAGTTCCTTGCCCGGGCGGCCGCGAACGGCCACAAGGTGGCGTCCTACGTCCTCGCCATGCTCCGCTACTAAGCCGATCGCGGGGACCGCGACACCCTCGAGTATATCCGGCAGGTCGAAGGCGAGGCCCACATCGGCGACAACACGGCCGGGTCCGTCGCGATGAAGAGGACCAACACGGAGTGCTGCCGGTGTCGGAATCAAGCCATGCAGAGGCCCGACGTTTTCATGAGATGGAGGTTACTGCATAGGCCTCCTCCGAGACCGCCGCCAGTGGCGCTACCCGACATTGACGATGATGTGTGCTGCTGCCCAACAGGGGGGAACCAGGGGCCAGCCCACTGCGACTGGAGAGGGTGGTACGAGTGGACCGTCTTCTATACTAAGAACTTTAGGATTGAGCGCGAGTATGACCTATTCTGCCATAACGTGTTGTACTCTGGGTTATATTCCCTCCATTCTCTTTTGGATGCGCTACCCCTCGTTCTCCCTACGCCAATGAAAAGTGAACAAAGGAGTATATAAAATAGACTTGTATAAGGCATGTTGATGTGTTTCTCCTATATATGCATGCTCGTCTCTGATGATTGCTGCACTTGTTGGGTTTCCCCTATGCACTCGTCTTTTGTTTAGCCCCGTTTGCATCAAAGGAAACTGACGGGGCAGTTTAACGGAATGGATTCCTCTGGAAGTGACACATGTGCTTTAAAAAATCTAGGTTCTATAAATTTTGGCTTCGCTAATAATAAAGTTGTATAAATTGCTACTTCTATACAGGTTCATAATTAAGTACTACTAGATATAAAAACAGTGATATAAACAAGGATTAAAATAAAGCATACGCATAAAATCCTTTCAACCAGCAACACAGTGATATAAACAATGTTTAAATACTAGATATAAACATCGACGGAACCAAACAATAGTGTTCAATGTACCATTCCAGGCAACAAACTAATTAATTTGACAGTACTAGCTCTTACGTAATCAAAAAACACAAAATAAACTAATCAGCACATCTAGTCCACATCACATCTCTTCAAGCAGCACCTTCAGTCCGTCAGCTAGCTCCATGCATCGTCCTGCACCACCACCTTGCTTCGGTCTACCTCCATGCATCCTGCATCACAACAACCTTGCTTGGACCACTGTCATTGTTTTCAGCAGCAATTAGTTTATGGCATCATCAAATCTGGAGTAATTTTTCTAGATCATTTGGGGCCAAAAAAATAGTTAACACGCTATATATGAGGAGAAAGATTAGGATATTATATGCTATCTGCGCCGTGGACAACATATCCGACGCTTCATTATTCTGGTCACCAGGATCATTCTGCCCCAAGTCATCTGTGGCAGCAGGCGGAGGACCTTGATCATCAGGATAAGGACCAGGCAAGACTGGTCCGTGGTAAGGGTGGGGGTTGCCATTGAAAGGCGGAGGGTCCTCCTCATCACCCGGAAGGTGGTCCACAAAATAAAGACCTAGGACGTAAACTGGTATAGTCCACGAACGTCCTTCCCCGCCAACTTCGTTGCCTCTCCTATGAACAAGGCTTCGAGGGATGTCAAGTGGATTATCCACCATCACCAGCAGAATGACCCTAGTCTGGTGAAAGCGGCCTAGGGGGGTGAATAGGCGATAATCGATAATTTAAACTTAAATCAGAGTTATGAAAACAGAGAAGTCGGATTTGTCTGACTTCTAGTCGGACTTGTCTGACCTAAGTCGGACAAGTCTGACCTGGGTCGGATAAGTCCGAGATTACCTACACGATCAGATCAAAAATCCAATTTTAAGCGATCTAATGAGAGATATCGATCCCTAGCAGTTTTAAACGAAGTATGGAGTAGAAAGAAAGCTGAGGGAGAGATAGCACGCGGAAAACACTAGAATCAAAACTTGCGAGAACGAAAGAACAACAAGAGACAAATGATTTTATCCCGAGGTTCGGAACCACAAAGGATCCTACATCCCCGTTGAGGAGCCCACAAGGGACCAGGACTTCTCTAGCCTTTCCCTCACGAGTTGCCACAAGGGCCAACTCCCAAATCTTCCACTATCACAAAGATTGTTACAAACTCCCCGATTACAAGAGATCACAAAGAAATCGCGGGGCGACACCTAACCGTCTAGGGGAGAACCATAAGAGCAACAAACACGCAATCATGAAGAATCTTAGCGAATCATACGTTGCTCAACCCCTCAACAAACCGTTTCTCCCGATTCTCACAAAGCAATCTTCACTCTCCCAAAAAAACTCGAATTTGGGCTCTAGAGGTGAAGAACAAGTGGAGAGAGGTTGTTGAGTTCAAATGGGCGTTCAGAACTGTTCAGGGGTGTTAGGCATGGTTGGTGGGTCGAAACCACCCACTATTTATACTCCAAAAAGTCATTAGAGCCGTTTGACACAGCCCACGTCGGACATGTTTGACACAGAGTCGGACATGTCTGACCTCAAAGGTCAGGCCTTTCACTTCAGACTTGTCTGACAAAAGTCACTTCAGACATGTCTGACACACAATCTCGGACATGTCTGAAGTTCTGCAGAGAGAATTCGGACAAGTCTGACTCTCTGGGACTTAGAAAATTTTTCATAGTCCCTAGGTACAGATCCATCTCGGACATGTCCGACCCCCAGGTTTGGACAAGTCCGAACCTTCACTGGAACTCTCACTGGAACCCTTCCTGTGCCAATTCGGACATGTGTGACTCACAGTTTCGGACATGTCTGACTTCCAACAGAGGGAATTCGGACATGTCTGACACCACAAGTCAGACAAGTCCGCCCAAGCCACAAAGGCCCTACTAAAATCTTCTACTAAGGGGTTGAGCACCCGAATGACTCACTAAGTGTCTACGCGTTGTGTCCCTCTTAATAGTACGATTTTCCTACGACTCAAGGGGAAAATAGAAAACCCTATTTCTATTCTTCTTCGCCACAACTTTTCTCCTTTTGCCGTCTTTCTTCAAAGCTCCATTCCATACTTCGGATCTGCGCTCATGCTCAACCAAGTTCATCAGTACTTTAATGGTTCATCATCAATCCACCAAAACCCACAAGGGACCTAGATGCACTTACAATCTCCCCCTTTTTGGTGATTGATGACAACCAACTAAAGTCTTCAACAAAAATAAGATTTGATAGAAGTTTTGAGTCTCAAGTGTATATGAGCTTTTGGAATAACAATAAAAACAACTCATATACACTCAATCGTTGTGGGGTGCCTATATGCTCGTGTGTGCAATAACGTGATACAAATGAAGAAATGCACACGAGATCTGTCGACTGTTGGAGTCGGCAGATCTCCTGACACTATGGAAGTGTTGGAGGAGTTTGTAGTTCGGTGTGGGCGCGCGGAGATCCAAGAAGGTGAATCACGATTGGACTCGAGTGACACAGTGGTTTACATGGTTCGGGCCGCCTGAGCGTAATACCCTACTCCACGGGTGTGTGTGTGTTGTATTAACTTGTGAGCTTGAGGGTGTTCCCGAGTCCTCCCTCCGTGTATCGTCGGTTTGTCCTTTTATAACACAAGGACAAACCGTTACAAGTTAGCCTGACCCGACATGTGGCCCTGGCGGTTACTAGTATTGATACACGAGATTAATTGTTGCTAATAACCCTATAACGGCTCCGACAGTGCCGTTACAGGTGTTAAGATCGTCCGATTAAGTGTCATTAATGTGGAATTAATGATAATTAATCGGGTCTTGAAGTCTGCAGCTGTCCTTTGGAGATCCGGAGCCGTTACAACGTCTCCCGGGGGTTTGAAGCGGCTAGCTCGGACGTATGGACACGTGGAAGCTCCGGAGCTTGCTTGTGGGAAGCGGGAAGCTTCGGGGCGGCCTGGCACGTGTCAGGTCCAGAGCTTCTCTCGGTCAGGGGTTAAGTCCGGAGGTGCCGTTTCAGTAGCTAGCCCGGAGCTTCACCCTTGCGGGTAATAACTCCGGTCTGACAGTACACGTGGCAACCTAGGGGCTAACCATGTTGGAGAAACAGGTCCGGTTATGTCTGACAAGTGGGCCCCCGAGGGTCTTCAATTTGAGTAGATGTCCTCCCCTTGAGATCTTTGTAACCTCAGGGGGTGTATGGTTTTTAGGGTACCGACAGTGGCCCCCTGGACCTACCTCCGGGGAAGGCCAACGGGGTGAGGTCATTCCGCCGGAGGTGGGTCCACACTTGCGACTCTTGAACTGGGTCTTCAAGGGTCTTCGGAGGTGCCTTTGGCGGGGCTTTACGGTTAAGTCCCGACGCGTGGCGCACCTCAGGCGGCAGACAAGATCTTTGACGTGAGGATCTCTCGCAATTGAAGGTCACCGGTTCCCGATACGAAAACCGTATCGGTTCCGCGCGCCTTGTCAGTCCGCCGCCTTTGGGTTTCCCGCCTCGTGATGACAACTGTTCGCCTGGGTAAGAACCTCGACTTGATTGTCAGGGTGGTCCCGGGCCCTCTTGTCATCAGCAGGGTTGAATTCTTGAGTAGTATCCTTGACTCCCCTGCAGTTTCCATCCAAGCGTTGCGAGGGCTTACTTAAGAAGGAAAGCGCACCGTCGGGAGTTCTTTACGCTTTCCATCTGTTCTTGCGCTCAAACTCCCAACTTGTGCTTTGCTCCTCTTCTCTTGCCTAGCTGTGCTGCGATGGAGTTGGGTCTGCGTGAGAGTCGTTTGAAGACGGAGAGCGATCTGAAGAAGGTCCGAGCCCTCATGGGGTGGTCGTCGGACTTCTTCAACCGTTCGGTCCGCGCCGGCGGAGAGCTTCCCTTTAAAAAGGAGCACTCCGGCGAGATGGTGTATTTTTCCTCGTACGCCATGGTGGGGTTGATCCCACCGTTTTCTTCTTTCTTCTTGATGCTGCTGGACTTCTATGGTCTGCAGCTATACCACCTTGGCCCTCACTCCATTCTCCTTGTGTCCATCTTTGTCCACTTCTGCGAGATGTGGGTGGGCATCCCTCCCTGCATCGAGCTCTTCCGCACCTTCTTCACCGTCCAAACCACCGGCCGAAGCGACGAGTACCTTGGCTTCTACTACTTTGTGAAGCGCAAGAAGTGCCCGTTCAAGTACCTCCGGTCATTCCCTTCCGGGAAGTGGGATGACTGGAAGAAGGATTGGGTAGTCGTCCGGGTGGAGGAGCATGAGCGGTTGGAGTTGCCAGACGGTCTGCCCGGCATTGACACGTCGGTGTGGAGCGAAGTTCCGGTGCTGGCGGCAGCTTTCGACCCCGTCCTGACCAGGATCCGCCAATGTGTGGAGGGAGGATTGACTCCCCAGGCGGTGTTCTGCAACTTCTTGTCCAACAGGTGGGCGCCGCTGAAGAGGAGGGAGAAGCTCGCCTGGGCCCTCAACAGCGTGATGGACGAGGACCGGGTTGAGACCGGGTTGAAGTCCAGCATGGTGGGGAAGTCCTTGGAGTTTCACCTCAAGAAATTCCAGCACGGCATCGATGTTTACGGAGAGTACTTGACTCCGCCGCCGGCTTTCCTCCCCCTGAACGTGGAAGTTGAGTTCAGCAGGGAGCTCCGGCGGAAGATGCCCGCGCTTGACGACCTTGGCGTCGTCGAGAGAAGATCAACCGCCCGGTTGGCGATCCCCGGGTTGTCCGAAGGCGGCTCCGCCCCTGTCTCTCAGCCAAGAGCTGAGGTCATTGGCAAGGGCAAGGAGCTGGCGGAGGAGCCGGAGAGCCGGAAGAGAAAGCTGCGACATGCTGACGGAAGGTCCGTCGGGCTTGCCACCTCCCCCCCAGTTCCCCGTCCTCAGGAAGGAAGATCCTCCGCCGCCGTTGCGGCTGTCCCCGTGGTGGGGTCTTTTCGGAGCGCTACTGTTCCGGCGGTGGGATCCTCCCGGAGTGCGGTTGTCCCCGTGGTGGATCCCTCCGGAGGTGCCAGCTCCGGGCAGGTGACTCCGGCACGAGAAGCGGTGAGGGCCTCCAGGTCCAGGAGTTCCTCCCGATCAAGGAGAGCTCCGACCCGGGAAACGCCCGCAGCCACGGCAAGTCCTGGGAGTCCTCCTGGAGCTCCTACACCGACCGTGGCCAGCCCGGAACGTCCGGGAAAAAGGTTCCGCGCAAGCTGGTGCGTGAACCTCCCAAGGTAATTTTTCTTGCTTACCTCGATTAACTTTTAATTATAGCATCTGTTTGCTCAATTTCTTCGTTCTTTATCTGCAGCGTTCCCAAGAAGGGGAGTGAAGCTCCGCCCTCAGCCACAGTGTCTGAGGCTGCGGGGGCTTCTGCTCCAGCTCCGGTGCCGCCCCAAGCGGAGGCTGCGACAGCTCCGGCGCCGGCTGTCGTGGTCATGGACCTCGACTCGTCTCCAGAAGTTCCCGTGGTAGCGCCGGACCACGGGATTGAAGATGCGCCAGCGGTACCCGTTCCGGAGGTTGATGCTCCGGGTCCTGGTGCTGCAGAAGTAGAAGCTCCGGCTGTTGAGTCGGAGGAAGTAGCGGTCCCGGCTTCGGAGCCGGAAAGTGCTGAAGCCCCGGCGGTTGAGCCGGAGATAGTTGAAGCCCCGGCATGCGAGCCGGAAGTTGAAGTGGTTCCGGCAGTTGAGCCGGTTACTTCCGAAGCTCCGGTCGCAGAGCCGGTAATTATTGGAGCGCCGGCTGCAGAGCCGGTGATTGTTGGAGCGCCGGCCGCAGAGCCGGTGGCTGAAGAGGCGAGGGAGCTTGAGCCTCCCTCAGAAGAAGTGTCCCGGCCGGAGCCAGTGGAGGCGACGACGTCGATGGTACCCGTGGCGGAGCCAGAGTGCCTGAACGAAGTCGCCGGCCCCCAGCCTGAGGGGGCAAACGAAGACTTGGTGGCGGGACCTTCTTCGGTGGCGACTGAGGCCATCCCGGAGGAGTGCCCTAGTGCTTTGGAAGCTCGGGGTTCCACTCTCGTAGAGTGGGACCCAATTTTTGTAAATGAAGACCCGCTGGAAGCAGCGGAGGAGATCCCGGCAGGTCCGGAGCCCATCTCTCTGTCGATGTCCATCGACAATGCCTGCTCCAGTCTACGTCAGGTCCAACTGGCCTTCTTCCACGACAGCAAAGCTCTTGAAGAGGAGCGCCAAACCCTTAGGAGGTGGCGTAATCGGCTCCACTTTGAGACTAAGCTGGCGCAGTCGAGGATTGCGGATGACAAGGAATGGATCAGGCGGGAGAAGGTCCGCCTGGAGCTCTGGGGTGAGCTGCTGGACGAGAGGGAGAGCATGACTCACGCCCTCGACGCTCAATCCCGGGAGTTCCATGACCAAGCTAAGGCTGCTAACGACGCGGCCAACGCTCGGTTCGATCAACTCGAGGCCATCAGCACCGCACTCATCAAGCACCGAGAGGCACTTGAGGGAAGGGAAAAGCAGCTCGAGGATGAGGAGCAAAAACTCCTGGAGCTACGGGATGACGTCTTGCGACGGGAGGATGAGCTCGCCGAGAAAACAGCTCTGGCGGACAAGGGCCTCGAGGAGCGCACTAAAAAATTGGAAGAGCGCTGCCTCGAGGAGGAGGAGAAGACCTGGGTGCGGGGGCAGGAACTCTACGAGTATGAGTGTGCCCTTATCGCCCGGGAGAAGAAAGCGGAGGCTAGGGAGAAGGACCTGGTTGACCGCCGGAACAAGATCCACCTCCGGGAGGAGGAGCTCGGAAGACTTGAGAAGCGGGTTGCTGCAAAAATCCAGCAGAACGCCAAAGAAGTTGAGCGCCTCTCCCGCGAGAATTCGGAGCTGACGGCGGCCCGGAGATCCCTGGAAGAGATGAAGGGCCTGAGGAAGACGGACTCCCTGCAAATTTGGGAGTTCCTGAGCAAGGCCGACGATGCGCTGGCGCCGATGGGTTTCAGCCCCGTGCTCCCAGATGATCCGGAGCCGGAGCCGGACCTTGTGTTGCAAGCGTTGAGCGCTGCGGGCAGCAAGCTCTCCAAGGTGGGCGACGTCATCGCGGACCAGCTGGAAGTCGAGGGGCAATCCCTGGCTAGGAACGTCACAGAGTATGTGTTGACGTGCTACACTAGCCGGAACCCTCGATTCCCTCTGGACCCGGTGCTTGAAGGCCCCGTCGAAGGAGAAGGCGAAGCTACCCGAGCCAGCGTGTCGGAGGTCGCCCAGAAGGTTGCCGAGTTCTTCCATAGGGTCTAGGACCATCTCTCTTAGCCTTTACTTGTATCTTCTCTTCTTCCTCAATTTTGTAATCCCTTGTCTTCAGTTGTAATCTCTGGTCTTCTGATGAAATGAAATCCTCAATTTTTCGTGAATTTCATTTTTTTGTCTTCAACATCTTTGTCTTCACTTGGCCCCCTGGTAGATGTGCACAATTTGATTGTGGACATGTACCAAAAGGATGTTGAGTTTTGTTGAAGACGAATTTGCTTCGAACTCGTATAATTTAGGTCCGAAGTTTTCGATAGTGAAGGTCCCTTGAAGTAGTCGGAGCTTAGAGGCTCCGGCACTGTCCATCGCCGGAGCTTAGTAGCTCCGGCAATAGCCTCTACCAACACGTTGAGCGTCGATAGTTAATACTCCAAGTTGTCGGAGCTTAGTAGCTCCGGCAATGACCCTTGCCATGCTTGGTTTGTTGGCAACAGACTCTAGTGATAGGGTCTTCTCACCATCTTTAAGTCAACGCCGACGGTTGACGCCCTGGTGGGAGTCGGAGCTTGGTTAGCTCCGGTTTTTCTCCATCAACATAGGGTTCATTTTTCCTGCACACTTAAGCCAAGAAAAATAGTAAAATTCGTTTCTTATCTATAACTTCGTCGCGGCTTACGGTTCTCAAGATAATTTCAAGTTGAACACGATTTTTAGTACGATTGGATGAATTGTCTTTTCTTTTAGATCCAATTGTCCATGGACCCACCTTACTTTGGCCTGCCGGGATGTAGGTAGAGTGGCGTACTTAGGGTGCTTGACCAGGCTAAGTCGATAGCGCACTCCGGCCCTAGAATGGCTTGGCGGCTTTCAGGCAAGTTGGCCACAGACGACATTTAAATCTAAAAAATCCGACAATTCAACTCAAATCGTACGTAAACCGGTTAAACTAGAACTTCTTAAGAATTGCATGTTTCTGTTATAGACAAGAAAGAGAAAAATAAAAATGTCGAGCCTTATGCAAAAATGAATGCACGTGGAGTCTATTTCACATGAAGATGTCTTTCATTATAGGTCTGGGGTACAGGGGAAACAAGTACACTCTTAGGGTACGGAACCAGGCTAAGTGTGTTTGGTTTCTCGTTTGACCCAGGGTAGTTAGCCACACTTCTAGTCCGGAGACTGTATCAAGTGTTGCATGAGCTTTTCAAACCTTTCGGGAAAGGTCCGGCTGCTCTCCCGGAGGAACTACCCGACTCTGTACAATGACTCTATAACATACATTTCAAGTTACTTAAGACTCACCTCCGTGGAATTAAGTGTAGAACTTACGGAGGTGCTCGATGTTCCAAGGATTTGGGAGAGGTGTCCCATCCTCGGTAGCCAAGCGAACGCTTCCGGGACGGGATACTTTGATCACTCGGAAGGGCCCTTCCCAGCTGGGGGAAAGTTTGTTTTGCCCTTCTATGGATAGTATTCTCCGTAGCACCAGATCGCCTTCCTCGAGCTGTCGGTTGTGTACATGCCGCTGGTGATAACGCCGTAGAGCTTGGCAGTATCGGGCATTCCGAACAGCTACTTGGCACCTTCCCTCCTCGAGGAGGTCTAGGTCTTCACGCCGGAGCTGGTCCTGCGCGGCTTCGTCGAAGGTCCGGACTCGGAGGGAACCCAAGGTGATTTCCGGAGGAAGGATCGCTTCAGCTCCGTACACCAGGAAGAAGGGTGTTTCTCCGGTTGCCCGACTTGGAGAAGTCCTGTTGGCCCATAGAGTGGGCGGAAGCTCTTCGATCCAATTGGCTCCGTGCTTTTTCAAACGCTCATAAATGCGCGTTTTGAGTCCTTTAAGGATCTCTGCGTTTGCTCTCTCGGCTTGTCCATTGCTAGCAGGATGAGCTACAGAAGCGTAGCAAACTTGTATGCCGAGGTCTTCGCAATATCCTTGAAATGCGGAGCTTGTGAACTGAGTCCCATTATCAGTGATGATCTTATTTGGGACTCCGAATCTGCTCACGATAGATTGTAGGAAATTGATTGCAGATTGTTTGTTGATCGTCACAACAGGAGTAGCTTCCGGCCACTTGGTGAACTTGTCGATGGCGACGTACAGGAACTTGTAACCTCCGACGGCTCTTGGGAAGGGTCCCAAGATGTCCATCCCCCACACAGCGAAAGGCCATGTAGTAGGTATCATTTGTAAGGACTGAGCAGGTGTATGAATTTGCTTTGCATGAAATTGGCATGCTTTGCATTTCTTCACTAGCTCAGTGGCATCCTGGAGCGCTGTAGGCCAATAGAAGCCGTGCCGAAAGGCTTTTCCGACCAGCGTGCGGGAAGATGCGTGGTTCCCACACTCGCCTCCATGGATTTCTGCGAGGAGCTCGCAGCCTTCTTCCCTTGTGATGCACCGCATTAGGATGCCGTTGGCACCGCGCTGGTAGAGATCCCCTTCTACCAACGTGTATCTTTTAGCCAATCTGACTACCCGGTCAGCGGATACATCATCGTCAGGAAGGATGTTGTCTTTCAAGTAGTTCCGAATCTCCGAGATCCATGCATCGGAACTGACTTGAGCATTTGAGTCTTGCGTGCTGGGTTGCTCGGAGCTTCCGGCAGCACCTACGACCCTTGATGGCTGCCATGGTAACAGGGCCATCGGGACCGTCAGCTTCGGGATGCTGATCTCGCCCCCTTCGTTCAGTTCGGCAGGCTGAACTGTGGGTTTTGACAACCTCCAGACAAAGGTTCCGTCAGGAGCCGGAGCTCCGGTTGACGCCTTGGTCGAGAGTTCGTCAGCTTCAGCGTTGTGAGCACGCTGAACATGGTGAAGGTCTAGGACTTCGAAGTCCTTCTGAAGCCTCTGGACTTCAAGGAGGTAAGCGGCCAGCTGGAGATTATTGCAGGAGCATTCACCCTTCACCTGCTTAATGACGAGTTGTGAATCTCCTTTGACCAGCAATTGCTTGACACCATATGAAAGTGCCACCTTTAATCCATAGATGAGTGCTTCGTACTCCGCCATGTTGTTGGTTGCCTTGAAGTCAAGGTGTACCATGTGTTTCACCTTCTCCCCGGTTGGTGCAAGGAGAAGGGTTCCAGCTCCGGCTCCCTGCTTCTGCATGGAGCCGTCGAAGTAAAGGGTCCAATGAGGCTTAGTGAAGGTTGGAACTTGAGGTTCCGTCTTCTGCTCGCTGGGGCCCCCAGGGTTTAATGGAGAGGGAGTCCATTCTGCCACGAAATCTGCCAACACTTGACTCTTGATTGCTTGTCTTGGAATGAATTCAAGGTCGAATTCAGCCAATTCCGCTGCCCACTTTGCAATATTCCCAGTTGAATTGGGATTATGCAGGATCGCTCGAAGTGGACATGAAGTTACCACTGAGACTTTGTGAGCTTGGAAATAGTGTCGAAGCTTCCTTGAGGCAATAAGAACTGCATAGAGCAGTTTATGCACCTCTAGGTATCGAGTCTTGGCATCATGTAACACTTCACTGATGAAGTATACCGGGCGTTGAATGGTCTGGACCCTCCCGGAGGGGTCCGGGGCTTCCTCTTCATTGATTCGGACCCTCTCGGAAGGGTCCAGACTCTCTTCGGGGACCTCCGGGTTCTGGGTGGAGGAACCCGGAGCTTCTTCAGGAATGACCTGGATCCTCTCGGAGAGATCTGGGTCCTCTGATGTGACTTCTTGTGGGTTCAAGTCTGGGAGCTGGGACCCAGACCCGCTTTCAGGAACCTCCGGACCCTCCCGAAGGAGTCTGGATTCCTGAGTATTAGGTAGTTCCGGTCTCTCCGCATCCAGAACCATACTGACGACTTCGTCAGTAGCTGAAATGTAAAGCAGTAAAGGCTCACCAGGGTTCGGAGCTACCAAGACTGGTAGGGTGGTGAGGAACTGTTTCAGCTCCTGGAATGCCTTCTCTGCTTCTTCAGACCATTGGAATGGTCCGGACTTCCTCAGTAACTTGAAGAAGGGAAGTGCCCTTTCCGCCAGTCTTGAAATGAACCGGCTAAGGGCTGCTAGACATCCAGTTAATTTTTGGACGTCTTTGATGCGGGTTGGTGGCCGCATGTCTTCAATGGCTTTTATCTTCGTTGGATTGGCCTCTATGCCCCGGTGACTTACCAGGAAACCAAGAAGCTTTCCGGAACTAACCCCGAATACGCACTTGTCGGGGATTAGCTTCGTGCGGGTGGCCCGTAGCTTGTCAAAGACAGCCTGCAAGGTGTCCAAGAGGGACTCCTTGTTCTTGACTTTGACCACGATGTCATCGACGTACACTTCCACTATGTCTCTGATGAGTTCTTCGAAAGTTTTGTACATAGATCGTACAAAAGTTGAAGCTGCATTCTTGAGACCAAAAGGCATGGCTGTGTAACAATACAATCCATCCACTGTGATGAATGAAGTATGTTCTTCATCTTCCCTAGACATCCTGATTTGATGATATCCAGAATATGCGTCTAAAAAACACAGTAACTCACACCCGGAGGTGGAATCCACTATCTGATCTATTCTAGGTAGTGGGAATGGATCTTTTGGACATGCCTTATTCAGTGTGGTGTAGTCGATGCACATCCGAAGTTTCCCGCCGGCCTTGGGCACAACGACTGGGTTTGCCAGCCATTTTGGATGGTAAACTTCTCGGATGAATCCGGCTTCAAGCAACTTCTTCACTTCTTGTCGGATGAAGTTCTGTCGCTCTACAGATTGCTTCCGAGGTTTCTGATGCACAGGCCGAGCGTCGGGGTAAATCTTCAGATTGTGCTCAATCACTTCCCTGGGGATCCCAGGCATTTGTGACGGTTGCCAAGCAAACACGTCAATGTTAGCCCGGAGGAAAGTGATGAGCGCGAGTTCCTATTTGTCGTTCAAACCTCCTGATATGCGGGTAGTTTGAGTGACATCGGAACCAATTTGGACGACTTTGACGGGAATGTCGGTGTCGCCGCTTGGCTGCACACGAGGTGCAGAGGTCGAGCCTCGTTGACGAATGCTCGGAGGTTGTGTAGCTTGCTTCTGTCTGGAGTCCTCCTCTTGCGCTGTGGTGAGTGCGTGGAGTTCCTCCAGAGCAGTTACTCCGGCAGTGCGATCTCCGCGGATCCGGAGAACGCCTACTGGTGTTGGCATCTTCAACACCAGGTATCCATAATGAGCAGCTGCCATGAATTTGTACAAGGCAGGTCTACCCAAGATGGCGTTGAATGGTAAGTTGATCTGAGCGACGTCGAAGACCAACTTCTCGGTGCGATACTTCTCCCGGGTCCCGAAGGTAACGGGGAGAGTAATAGCTCCGAGTGGAGTGATGGCCCCCGGACCTACTCCGGAGAAAGGTCGAGAGGGCTGGAGGTCCGAAGGTCGGAGCTGAAGCTTAGTGAAAGCTTCAAAGCTGATGAGGTTAAGCCCCGAACCTCCGTCTACCAGGACATGATGGAGCTGGATGTTGTTGATGGTGGGAGATACCATCAAGGGTAATTGGCCAGCTCCGACCATGCTTTGAGGACAGTCCGAAGCATCAAAAGTGATGGGTGTGTCCATCCACTTTCGATGTGGCTCCGGTCTAGCTGTAGGAGCTACAGCAGCCATATCCCGTCGCATAGTCTTGATGACACGACGAGAAGTGATGTCCCATGATCCACCAAAGATGGTGTTCATGGTTTTTCGACGCTCGTTGTCGGAGACGTCGGAGTCATCGTCGACGGAGGTGTAGACGGCTTTCAGGACCTTTTTGGGGTCCTGAAACCCTAACTCCTCTTCAGCCGGAGCTTCATCGACCTTTTGTTTTCCCTCCCTCTGTCGGAAGGGAGACCCTTCCCGGCGCTTGTGGTAGCGCTCGGCAAGGTTTTGGACCTCCCGGCAGTCTTCCAGCCTGTGGCTGCCCGTTTTGTGAATGGGGCACCACATCTTGGGTTTGCCACCGTCTTCAGAAGACGGTCGAGGTCGCTTCTCGGGGCGTGGCCCCCGGCCACCAGGAGTTGCAGTGGCTGCAACGTTGGATGTGCCGGCCGACGGCTTCTTCTTGCCGTTGGTCTTCTTTTTCTTCTTGCCACTCCCGGAGGTAGCGGCTTCTTCTTTGGAGGATTTTTTATGATCCTCCAAGGCTGGTTTGGAGTGCATTTCACGGCCCTCCGCAGCTCTGGCACATTTGTCAGCCAGGCTGAAGAGCTCCATGACGCTGGTGATCTCTTTGATTGCCAGCTTCTCCAACATCTTCTTGTCTCGTACACCCTGTCTGAATGCCACAATGACAGAAGCGCTTGAGATAGAAGGGATTGTGTTACGTACCTGAGAGAATCTCTAGATGAATGACCGCAAAGATTCTCCTCCTTTTTGCACGACCGCAAAAAGGTCCAGTTTAGTGCCCGGACGGGTGTATGAACTCCCGAAATTGGCGGTGAACTGACGGCACAGCTCCTCCCAACTGTCGATAGAGTTGGGTGGAAGGCTCATAAACCAGGACCTGGCGGTCCCAGTTAAGGCCACTGGAAAGTAATTGGCCATTACGGCCTCGTTTCCTCCAGCTGCTAGGATCGCAGTGGAGTATATCTGCAGAAATTCTACAGGATTGACAGTCCCGTCGAATTTTTCCGGCAAGTGTGGCCGGAACTTCTGTGGCCATCTAACCATGCGCAGGTGCATGGCTAGGGCAGAACAGCCTCCTCCTACTCCTTCCAGAGTAGAAAGGTCTTGAGCATCTCGTCTTTCTCGAGCTCGCTCGATATGGACACGGCCATCCTGTTGGCGGTATCGGCGATCAAGCTCCGCCCGGAGGTCGTGTGTTGAAAGTCGAGATGCGGTATGGGTGCGTCGTGCCCCAGAAGGCAACGACGTCACTTGCTGTGACGCAGCTCATCTCCGGTTGTTGGAGACATGTGGACCAAGTCTTCCAGACAACGTCCGTCGCTGCGACGGGGCCCGCCCTGAAGGAGGTGGACCCTGGTTGTTGAAGCGTTCGGTCGCTGCTGCGACCAAATGCTCAACATCAGCCCTCCATTGCTCCATGGCACCCTGAGATGCATCCGGAGGTGGTGGTCGCTGGAGAAGTGCACGCGCTGCATGGAGCGCGTGTTCTGGGTTGTCACGACTTGCCAGCGCAGAATGTGACGCCGGTACTCCATCATGTTGTCCGGCATGTCTTGCCGGAGAAGATGGTGGTGGTGGGAGTGTAACTCCTGCTGGTGCTGAGGCTCCTGCGGGTGGTTGCATGTTGGAGGGATTGCCTCCGACAGCCTGAACAGCAGGTTGCCCGTTGGATGATCCAGCCGCAGAATTCACTATTCTTGAAGATCTCAGGCGCCCCTACCTGGCGCGCCAACTGTCGACTATTGGAGTCGGCAGATCTCCTGACACTATGGAAGTGTTGGAGGAGTTTGTAGTTCGGTGTGGGCGCGCGGAGATCCAAGAAGGTGAATCACGATTGGACTCGAGTGACACAGTGGTTTACGTGGTTCGGGCCGCCTTTGCGTAATACCCTACTCCACGGGTGTGTGTGTGTTGTATTAACTTGTGAGCTTGAGTGTGTTCCCGAGTCCTCCCTCCGTGTATCGTCGGTTTGTCCTTTTATAACACAAGGACAAACCGTTACAAGTTAGCCTGACCCGACATGTGGCCCTGGCGGTTACTAGTATTGATACACGAGATTAATTGTTGCTAATAACCCTGTAACGGCTCCGACAGTGCCGTTACAGGTGTTAAGATCGTCCGATTAAGTGTCATTAATGTGGAATTAATGATAATTAATTGGGTCTTGAAGTCTGCAGCTGTCCTTTGGAGATCCGGAGCCGTTACAACGTCTCCCGGGGGTTTGAAGCGGCTAGCTCCGACGTATGGACACGTGGAAGCTCCGGAGCTTGCTTGTGGGAAGCGGGAAGCTCCGGGGCGGCCTGTCACGTGTCAGGTCCGGAGCTTCTCTCGGTCAGGGGTTAAGTCCGGAGGTGCCGTTTTAGTAGCTAGCCCGGAGCTTCACCCTTGCGGGTAATAACTCCGGTCTGACAGTACACGTGGCAACCTAGGGGCTAACCATGTTGGAGAAACAGGTCCGGTTATGTCTGACAATTGGGCCCCCGAGGGTCTTCAATTTGAGTAGATGTCCTCCCCTTGAGATCTTTGTAACCTCAGGGGGTGTATGGTTTTTAGGGTACCGACAAGATCAATGAAGCATCATAATGATCATCATAAGGCATCAATAAACATCATTAAGCATTAATAGTCATAAACGAGTAACAAATAAGTACAAGACACACGACGATAGAAAATATGACTAGATACATGTCCATGTCCAAGAAAAAAAACTAGAGTCTAATACTTCTCCCCCTTTGGCATCAAGGCACCAAAAAGGAGAAAAGTGGACACTAAGACCTAGTCTACTCGGTGTCGTCCTCGTCGTCATCGCCATCATCGTCGTCGTCGCTCTCCTCCTCGTAGTCGCTCTCCTCGCCGGAGTCGCCGTGAGCTGCAGGAGGTGCTGAGGAAGAGGCGTCGGTGCCGGTGAAGAACGCCATCTCTGCCTCGGTGAGCTCCGGAAACTCCGGTGGCTCCTCGTCCGAGCTGACGTCGTCGACTGAAGGAAGCTGGAGGTGCTCCCTGATGGCAGTGAGGTTCCTCTGGTTCCTCTTTGCCAAGCACTGAGTCGACCGGCAGACGGTGAAGACCGACTTCAGGATCTTGAGCAGTCCTGAGGAGCAAGACGGCTGCTGCTGGGGCACGGAGGCTGAACTGGGAGGCTGAGCAGACTTCCTCCTCGAGGAGCTGGGTCCTCCCTCTGCTGGTGCCGGTGCCGGTGCAGCTGCTCGAATCGGGCGGTGAAGCTTGGAAGGCTTCTTAGGCACTAGGCGCCTATGAGGCACATCCTTCACAAACTTCTGCCCGGACACTGTCTCAATTATCTTCATCAGGTACGGGGCGTAGCAGCAAGACCTAGCCGGTGTCTCCGAGGCGAGGTAAATCTCCTCGTAGATATAGTCAAAGGCGTTGAATTGCTGCTCCCCTGCCAAGAGCTGGATCAGATTTCTGCTGTTGTGATTGATCCTGTTGGCATCCCCATCCTTGGGTGAGAGGGTCTTCCTTATCAGATGGTTCACCACGGCATGGAATGGCTTGAAGCCGTGGATATGAGGAGGGTTAGCTGGATACCCATCCTCATAGAAACTCTCCATCTCCAGGAGGTTCACAAGATCCATCTCATGGATCTTCTGAGAGTGCTGCAGACTGTCCTCCATCTCGAGAATGCGGGCAAACTCCTCATAGATGACTTCGTACTTCACCCCATTGGTCATCCAGGTGAAGCCGAGCTTGTCAACCCAATAGAACACAGTTGCATAAAATTGGAGGATGACTTCCTTGTTCCATGGGTATTGGAGACCCATGATCTTGCTGACTCCGTGGTGCTCGCAAGCTTCGAGCACCCCCTTGAAGAGAAGATAGGAGTCCTTCTTCTTCAATGCAGCCTTCCAATCAACCCATTGCATCTCCATGACTGGGTTCTTCTTGGTCGTGAGGACTGACCGGTAGTAATCCATGTGGAAGAAGCACCAGAAACGGGGATCCTTGCCCTCCCTTGGCATGTCATAACACCGCACATCTCTCATGTGCATGGTCTCGTGGATGTTCCTCCGGTAGTTTACCCTGTCGACCGTGCATCGAGTGTCACCAACTGGAGAGTGCACGACCAACGGTCCGATCTCTTGCTGCCCTTGGGAGCTCGATCTGCCCCCCTGACTACTGTGAATAGTGAGCTGACCGCTAGCGGGTCGCTTGGCAACCACCTTCTTTGGTCGCTTTGATTGTTGAGCCGAAAAATCGGGATCCGCGGGCTCCTTGCCTCTCTTGTCGTGACCCATAGCTGAAGAAGAGATACAAGGATAGGTAAGAGTCAAAGCAAGAGAGATAGAGCAATTAACTTGATAGTTTCGATAGAAATTAGGTCTCAGAGTTATACAGGATCGGACATGTCTGACTGGAAAGTCAGAGCTGTCTGACTCACGAATTTCGGACATGTTCGAATTTCAGAGTCAGACTTGTCCGACCTGTACAGAACTGACCCTAATTGCTAAGGAAACTAAGCAAATCAATCTTTCTACCGACCAAATTTTGCACCAAGGTTGCAAACATGCCTAGGAACAGTTCCAAGGGCATAAATTTGCAAACTTGCAGCTAGATTTAGAATTGAGAGGAAAGATGCAGAAAATACCTTCGGAGGAAGAAAAAGTTGAGAGAATCCGAAGGGGATGCGAATCCTCCAACTTCGAGGGAGATTTTCCCTCAAGAACTCCTCACAAGAGCCTCAAAAGCAATGTGGATCGCCTTGGGAGGTTTGAGAGAGAGAGAGGTTAGGGTTTGAGGTGAGTAGAGAGAGAAGGAAAGGGAACCGTCAGCCTGTTTGAAGGGTTTCGGATTTCCCACATCGGACATGTCCGAAATTTTACTTTGGACAAGTCCGAGTTCTCTCTACAGACTTAAAACCCACTTTGGACATGTCTGACTTTTGTCAGACTTGTCCGACTCCCCCTGAGTGTATGCAATGTGCAAACACTTGGGGAAAAATAGATAAGTAGATATGGACATTTTGGACAGGTTTTTGCAAATATCTTTGACAAAAATGATCAGTAAGCAACCAACAATCAAACTATGATCATTTTCACCAAAGAGAAGTTTAGAACATAGTTTTCAAGCAAATAGATGAGATTTTCGAAAACACACAACATTTTGAAGTTGAAAACTAATAGCAATCAGATGTGCACGACTCAAGAAATGTTTTGAGAATCCAAGATATTTAGCTCACTCCTTAGGTCACAAAAGCGTCTCTCATCAAGGGGTTTGGTGAAGATATCCGCCAATTGCTTCTCACTTCTAACATGAGAGATAATGATATCTCCCTTGATAGAGTGGTCTCGCAGGAAATGGTGACGGATGTATATGTGTTTGGTATAGAATGCTCGACGGGGTTGTCAGCAATCTTGATGGCACTCTCATTATCACATAGGAGAGGAATATGGCTCAGATTGTAACCATAATCTCTAAGAGTTTGTCGCATCCAAAGAAGTTGCGCACAGCAACTTCCGGCGGCAACTTACTTCGCTTCGGCTGTGGAAAGGGCAATGGAGTTTTGTTTCTTGGAAGACCACGCAACATAGGACCTACCAAGGAATTGGCATGTCCCGGATGTGCTCTTCCTATCTACCCTACAGGCCGCATAATCCGCATCGGAATAACCGACGAGATCAAACTTGGATCCTTTAGGGTACCAAAGACCTAGATTAGGAGTGTGAACTAAATACCTAAGGATCCTCTTAACCGCTGTCAAGTGACACTCCTTTGGAGTGGCTTGGAATCGAGCACACATGCACACACTAAGCATAATGTCGGGTCTAGAAGCACAAAGATAAAGCAAAGAGCCAATCATAGAACGGTATACCTTTTGGTCCACGCTCGCTCCTTCTTCATTTAGTCCTAGATGCCCCTTTGTTCCCATAGGTGTCTTAATGGGCTTCACCTTCTCCATGCCAAACTTCTTGATAATGTCATGAGTGTACTTGGTTTGGCACATGAAGGTCCCTTCCTTGAGTTGCTTAACTTGGAAACCAAGGAAAAACTTCAACTCCCCCATCATAGACATCTCAAATCTCTCCGTCATGATTTTGGAAAACTCATCACAAAAAGTCTTGTTAGTAGAACCAAATATGATATCATCAACATAAATTTGGCATACGAACAAGTCATTATCAAAATGCTTAGTGAAGAGAGTATAATCGGCTTTCCCAATATTAAAACCATTTTGAGTGAGAAAATCCCTAAGGCACTCATACCAAGCTCTAGGTGCTTGTTTGAGGCCATAGAGAGCCTTACACAACTTGTAGACGTGATCGGGATGCTCTTCATCTTCAAATCCGGGCGGTTGCTCCACATACACTTCCTCCTTGATTGGACCATTGAGGAATGCACTTTTCACATCCATTTGATATAACATGAAATCATGGTGAGTAGCAAAGGCCAATAATATGCGAATAAATTCAAGCCTAGCTACGGGAGCAAAGGTTTCATCGAAATCCAAACCTTCGACTTGAGCATATCCTTTTGCTACAAGTCTTGCCTTGTTTTTTGTTACCACCCCGTGTTCATCTTGTTTGTTGCGGAACACCCACTTGGTTCCAACAACATTTGCATTTGGTCTCCTCACGAGTTCCCACACCTTGTTCCTCTTGAAGTTGTTGAGCTCTTCTTGCATCGCCATTACCCAATCCGGGTCTTGTAGAGCTTCTTCTACTTTCCGTGGCTCTAAAGAGGAAACAAAAGAGTAATGTTCACAAAAGTTAGTCATACGTGAGCGAGTAGTTACCCCTTTGGAGATGTCTCCAAGTATGTTGTCAACGGGATGGTCCCGTTGAACGCTTTGATGAACTCTTGGGTGTGCTGGTTGAGCTTCTCGATCATTGTTTTGATCTCCCCCTTGATCCAAGCCTCCTCCTTGATTTTGATCTTGTTGATATTCATCTTAAGGATCTTGATCTTGTTCATGTGGGGGATTTGCATCTTCTTCGCTTGCTTGAAGATCATTTGGATCATGTGGTTGCACATCTCCAAGTGTCGTGCTTCTTGTGGAGTCTCCTCTTGATCTAGCACACACTTATCAACTTGCTCCACTTGAGAGCAATTAGTCTCATAAAACACTACGTCATGTGCTACTTCAACAATCCCGGAGGACTTGTTGAAGACACGATAGGCGTAGGTGTTTGAGTCATAGCCAAGCAAGAAACCTTCATCGGATTTCAAAGCGAACTTCGAATTCCTAGGCTTCTTGTTGATAATATAGCACTTGCTCCCAAAAACACGAAAGCATGATATGTTGGGTTTGTTACCAGTTAGGAGTTCATACGAGGTCTTCTTCAAGAGTCGATGAAGATACAACCGGTTTATGGCATGGCAAGCGGTGTTAACCGCTTCCGCCCAAAACCGGTCGGACGTCTTGTACTCATCAAGCATCGTCCTTGACATCTCGATAAGAGTCCTATTCTTCCTCTCCGCTACTCCATTTTGTCGAGGGGAGTAGGGAGCGGAGAACTCATGCTTGATTCCTTCTTCATCCAAGAAGTCTTCAACTTGAGTGTTCTTGAACTCCGTCCCGTTGTCGCTCCTAATCTTCTTAATTCTTAAGGAGAACACGTTTTGAGCTCTCCTCAAGAACTTCTTGAGAACTCCTTGGGTTTCACCTTTGTCATGCATGAAAAATACACACGTGAAGCGTGAAAAATCATCAACAATAACTAGACCATATTTGTTACCGCCAATACTAATGTAGGCGATCGGTCCGAATAGGTCCATGTGTAGTAGCTCCAATAGTCTTGAGGTTGTCATGATGTTCTTGGACGGATGTTGAGCTCCTACTTGCTTTCTGGCTTGACATGCGCTACATGGTCTATCTTTCTCAAAGACAACATCTTTTAGTCCACGGATATGATCCCCCTTAAGAAGTTTTTGCAAGTTTCTCATCCAAACATGGGCTAGCCTTCGGTGCCATAGCCATCCCATGTTAGTTTTCGCCATTAAGCACGTATCAGGTTGGGCTTTATCCGTGGAGAAATCCACAAGGTAAAGCTTTTCCTTGAGTACGACCTTAAAGGCGATTGAGTTGTTGCATCTTCTTGAGACGGTCACACCGTTGTTAGTGAAAAGACAATCATAACCATTATCACATAATTGAGAAATATACAAGAGGTTGTAATCAAGTGAATCAACATGAAGCACATTAGAAAGAGTGTGTTTTGAGGAGATAGCAATTTTACCAGTGCCAAGGATTTTCCCTTGGCTATTATCCCCAAAGAAGATTCCTTCACTAGGATCTTCATTCTCCTTGTACTCTACAAACATCTTCCTCTCTCCAGTCATATGATTAGTGCATCCCCTGTCAAGCACCCATTTTGATCCACCGGAGGAGTATGCCTACAAAAAGAGTTATGCCTTTCCTTTAGGTACCCAAACAGAGTTGGGTCCTTTGATGTTAGTCACAAGACATTTGGGCACCCACACGCAAGGCTTTGGGCTCTTGCGGAGTGGCCCAACATATCTAGCATAAGTCTTGCCAAATTTGTTCCTCAATAAAACATAAGAAGTATCAAAGTCATGGAACAAAGGATGAGGTTCATTTTTAGGCATATAAGATGTTGAGACAATGTTCTTTCCTTGATCTTGGGTGGATGAACCTTCCTTGACAAAAACAATCAAGTCTTTGTTATTCTTGGGGGCTTTGGCATTTTGCCTCCGCTCCCGAGAATAACCAAGACCATCCTTGACATGGGGAGGTCTCACATTGGTGTATGGACTACGTGCATAGGCCACCTTCTCCTTGTCAAAGATGCCACCTTTTGGTGCTTGTTTGTTTTGTGCCAAGTTATGTTCATCCTTAAGTTTTAGGATCAAGCTTGAGAACATGCAAGTGTGAACTTCCTCTGATGAAATCTTTAGAGAAGATGAGCTCTTTGAGGAATAAGGTGCATTGATCTTAAGTGACTCAACCTTTGTCTCTAGAATCTTGTTAACCTTTGTCAAGTTAACAAGTTCATCATTGAGCTCAACGGTCTTGTCCTTAAGATTTGAGCATGCTTCCTTGCTCATGGCAAGGTCATGCTCCAATGCATTGCTTCTTTCTCTCTCGCGCTCGAGGAGCTCCTCAAGCTCTTGACATCTCTCCAATTTTGGGATGAGTATGTCCTCTTGACGCTCAAGGAGATCCTCCTTCTCGGAGATTTCATCCATAAAAAAGTTCATCTTTCTCATGGCACTCTTACATAAGCCTTTAAGCATGGATAGAAGTTCACTACCACTATCAAATTCATCACAAGAAGTTATAGAGGGAGTGGGCTTAGATTTGACCTTTCTCCTTCCCTCCTTTGCCATGAAACATGTGGACTTGAAATCATCAAGGTTGGGGAAAAGCTTGCTTGCACTTGAGCTCTTTCCAATGGCAATGGTTGCCACCTTCTCTACATCATTAGAAGATGAGTCTTCATTTGAGTCCCATTCTCTTCCAAGGTGGGCATGTCCTGATGGCTTCTTCTTCTTGAAGAGCTTCTTATCTTGGGTCTTGCCCACCTTCTTCTTGCTTTCATTGTATGGGCTTTCCGCAATGAAGTGCCCATGTTCACCACACTTGTAGCAAGTCTTCTTCTTTAGCTTCTCCTTGCTCTTGCCTTCTTGGTGATAGCCTCCCTTCTTCCTTCTCATCATCCTTCTAAACTTGTTGACGAAGAAAGCTTCTTCCTCATCAGAGTCCATGCTCTCATCATGACTTGCATCTTCATTGTAGGATGTGAAAGTTGCTTTGAGAGCTATGTCTTTCTTCTTTGATGAGGCAAGCTTTCGGAGATCGTTGTAGAACATAGCTTCCTTCTCCATCATCTCATTGTTGATTATCCTCCCAAGCACTTCTTCCAGAGTCATCTTGGTGTAGTCGGGGCTTTCACGGATCAAGGAGCAAAGAGCGATGTTTCGAGGCATGAATGCCCGAAGCATCCTCTTCACCACTTCATGGTCCGTCCATCGAGTGCTTCCATAGGCACAAATCTTGTTCATGAGCACCTTGAGGCGGTTGTACATGTCTTGGGGCGACTCGCCATCCATGATTGTAAATCTCCCAAGCTCTCCTTCGATCATCTCAATCTTCGCCTCCTGGATGACTCGGTTGCCCTCGTGCGCCGTCTTGAGTGTATCCCAAATATCTTTGGCCACTTCCAAACCTTCGACTCGGTTGAATTCATCCCGAGTCAAAGATGAGGTTATGACTCCCACGGCTTGAGCATTGCGATGAAGTAGGATAGCTTGTTGTGGGGTGACGTCTTCCTCATTCCTTGGCATATGAACTCCGGTTTGCACAATCTGCCACAAACTAGGATTCAAAGAGATTAAATGCATCTTCATATCGTGTTTCCACATTTAATAGTCATTTCCATCGAATTGAGGAGGTTTGCCAAGTGGAATAGACAAATAGTGATTGTTAGCATGAAGACGATCATTATCAAAGTGAGTTTGAGTATAGTCATCGTTACTCTTCTCCTTCTCTTTGTTGATCTTGGGTTGTTTCTCTAGCTTCTCCCAAAGCTTCGCCTTGAGTTGGCGAGTCTCTTCATCGTCCTTCGGGTCATCAAGAAGAACGTCGTAGTTCTTGTCATTTGAGCCTTCACCCTCGACATATGAGGTATCATCCTTGTTCCTATCTTCCGCCATCGATTCTCCGAGATGTTAGTCTCTTCCGGAGAAACATGCTCTGATACCAATTGCAAGCGGCCTAGAGGGGGGGTGAATAGGCGATAATCGATAATTTAAACTTAAATCAGAGTTATGAAAACAGAGAAGTCGGACTTGTCTGACTTCTAGTCGGACTTGTCTGACCTAAGTCGGACAAGTCTGACCTGGGATGGATAAGTCCGAGATTACCTGCACGATCAGATCAAAAATCCAATTTTTAAGTGATCTAGTGAGAGATATCGATCCCTAGCAGTTCTACATGAAGTATGGACTAGAAAGAAAGCTGAGGGAGAGATAGCACGCGGAAAAACACTAGAATCAAAACTTGCGAGAACGAAAGAACAACAAGAGACAAACGATTTTATCCCGAGGTTTGGAACCACAAAGGATCCTACATCCCCGTTGAGGAGTCCACAAGAGACCAGGCCTTCTCTAGCCTTTCCCTCACGAGTTGCCACAAGGGCCAACTACCAAATCTTCCACTATCACAACGATTGTTACAAACTCCCCAATTAGAAGAGATCACAAAGAAATCGCGGGGCGACGCCTAACCGTCTAGGGGAGAACCCCAAGAGCAACAAACACGCAATCATGAAGAAACTTAGCGAATCACACGTTGCTCAACCCCTAAACAAACCGTTTCTCCCGATTCTCACAAAGCACTCTTCAATCTCCAAAAAAACTCGAATTTGGGCTCTAGAGGTGAAGAACAAGTGGAGAGAGGTTCTTGAGTTCAAATGGGCGTTCTGAACTGTTCAGGGGTGTTAGGCATGGTTGGTGGGTCGAAACCACCCACTATTTATACTCCAAAAAGTCATTAGAGCCGTTTGACACAGCCCACGTCGGACATGTCTGACACAGAGTCGGACATGTCTGACCTCAAAGGTCAGGCCTTTCACTTCAGACTTGTCTGACCAAAGTCACTTCGGACATGTCTGACACACAATCTCGAACATGTCTGAAGTTCTGCAGAGAGAATTCGGACAAGTCTGACTCTCTGGGACTTAGAAATATTTTCTTAGTCCCTGGGAACAGATCCATCTCGGACATGTCCGACCCCCAGGTTCGGACAAGTCCGAAACTTCACTGGAACTCTCACTGGAACCCTTCCAGTGCCAGTTCGGACATGTCTGACTCATAGTTTCAGACATGTCTGACTTCCAACAGAGGGAATTCGGACATGTCTGACACCACAAGTCAGACAAGTCCGCCCAGGCCACAAAGGCCCTACTAAAATCTTCTACTAAGGGGTTGAGCACCCGAATGACTCACTAAGTGTCTACGCGTCGTGTCCCTCTTAATAGTACGGTTTTTCCTACGAATCAAGGAGAAAATAGAAAACCCTATTTCTATTCTTCTTCGCCACAACTTTTCTCCCTTTGCCTTCTTTCTTCAAAGCTCCATTCCGTACTTCGGATCTGCGCTCATGCTCAACCAAGTTCATCAGTACTTTAATGGTTCATCATCAATCCACCAAAACCCACAAGGGACCTAGATGCACTTACATCGGGTTTGGATCATTTTCATCCCAATGAAGCAACTGGCCAAAACTGGAGCAGGTTTGTTGAATAAACCTTCGCTCCTTTTGATCCAGAGGATAACCAAGTAGCAAAATCGAACACCTTCTAGTAAACTGAGCACAACGCATATTATGACTTGCCTCATCATGTTTTTCAAATATGAACTCCCGATTCCCGACCACGTGGGGATTTGCTAGGACCAAAGCATCTCTCTCTAGTTTATTTCTTTACTTGTAGTACATGCCAATCCCATGGGGATGTGCACCATAAGTAACTACGTGCATTCTTGTCTGATCCTGGATGTACACTGCTATCTGGTCCATAATTCATTACACTGGGCAGGAGTTAGTACCTCATTTGTGACCGCAACCGCATATTTCTCATTTTTCTTCGCGATTTCGCCAGATATGTGGCACACGCTTCTCGTCCTTCTCAGAGGACCACCATCTTCTGGGATCATCAGCCGCGGACAAAACTGATGGGGGTCGATGGAGAAGTTTGCCATTAATGAGCGACGAGCGGCGAAGAAACAAATATTCCTGAGAGAAACAAAGGGTGTACTACTAGTATTTGGAGGTTGCGGTTTCTTGGGAGTTTCTGGAGTACTCCTATATTATAAAACGAAACAACAAGGAACTGCCGCACATCCCCTGCAGTACTGCAGGTGCAGTAGCAAGGGCTGACATGTGGGTCCTATGGACATTGTAATGATGACACCGCGTATAGGGGTAACTTCCGGCCTATTCCAGTCCGTGCAATAATAACATCATGAGTCTCGCGACTGTTCAGATTTTTTCAGGAAAACAACATGACAAAATGTGAAAAGAAAAAATATCAAAAAAAAACAAGAGAAACACAACATCACGACTGGAGATGTTTTTCGGTTCACACACGAAGTGGGTTAAAGGTTAAACTTGGTGTCATTAAATGAGATGTTTTTTGATAAAAGAAGAATTTTTCGATAATACATCAAACATATAGTTCATGAACATAAAAGACATATTACATTCACATACTACCAACACATATATTACAAACAAGAGTAAAGAAAACATACTCGTAGAAACAAGAACAAAACTACTCCTAATCCTATTCTACTCGGAGGCCTCGTCCACCTCCGCCGCCGAGCGCGCCGTGGCCAACGCATCCTCCAGCGGCTCCGCCTCCGCCTCCGACGGCGGCGGCAACTCCTCTTCAGTCTCCACACCGAGCTTACAGGCGACGCCGTGCCGAATCTTCCAGCAGCCCTGTACCCCAGCAACCTCCGCGATCGTCTCGTGGAGGGCATCGAGACGAGTGGCCACAAAGCTTAACCTGAACAAGTAGTAGCCGGCGGAGTCCATGCTGGGTAGCTGGGGAAGCCTCCCAAGACCCTGACGGCGACAGATGAGAGATGTATTGTTAAATACATCCCGCGACATTGTGTCCAGCGCTCTTGCATGTTCTACGGCGAAGGACACGTCTTCTTCGACATCTTTAATTCAGCGCGTTAATTCGTCGATACGGGCGGTAAATAGGTGGACAGTCTCCGGTAACCAATCGGGTTGAGGATATTTGGGCGCCGCCATCAGTTCCACCGGCATTGCCGGCTGCGATGGATAGGGAGAAGGAGATTCAGAGGACATCGATGGCCTAGAGCGCTTCGGCGTGGGGCTACGCATTTGTGTGGCGACGGAGGTGTAGAGAAAGAGCGAGAGGTGGTCGACGATGGCGGGGGGAGAAGTTTGGAGGCTAGGATCTAAGGAGCCGTGCGGCGGAGAAGCAAGAGAACAGTGAGCCTTTATAGCGGGTCGTCGTCTAATGGCGGGCGTGTGGTGAGGGGTCCCCGTCTCGGCGTCGGTTTATCACAGGCGGTTTTTAACTTTATCTCAGGCGGGTTTTACTTACCAACTGCCTGATAAGATATTTAATCAACAATATTAATTAAGAAGAAGTAAATATCTTCACAGGCGGTTGGTACTTAATAACCGCCTGAGAAGATGTTTATCTCAGGCGGGTATTACTTACCAACCGCATGAGATAATGCCCGATACTGTTCTTCAGTTTCCTTATCCCTTGCTTCTTTTTTATTTAGATTCCAATATAAATACTCAAACATGTTTATTGTGCAAATTGTGTCCAAATTCGATGATTCTTTCTTCTACATTTGTATAAAATTAACATCTACCACCTGAACAAAAAATTTTAAAACTTGTATAGCTGACATTGTAATGTTTTGGTAAATATCAAATTAATTTCTACTCACATATTATTCACATTTGTGTATCTCATAAAAAAAGATCCTTCACTCAAATTTGTTTGTATGAACATATTTATATCATTTAGACATGTATGAATTTTGTTAACTTTTTTTAAAAGCATTCCAACATGTCAAACTTCAAGTTATCCATCATTCTAACTAAATGCTCATATACATATGAGGCATTCATCAAATTATGAACATACATTGACTCAAAAAAATTTAAAAAAATCTAAACAAAATTCATAGAGGTTTGTATATGAGTAAAAATGTCCACTGAAAAAATAAATGAAAAAGGCATTATATTCATCAAGATAGAAAAATGGAAAATAGCATTTGTTGTATGTTTTTTATGTTCTGACCAATTTCAAAAGATTTATGAAGTGAAATTTAATGGTAACCTTTACTTATCAATAATATTACAAGAAAGCGGAATTTTCCCTTTTTAAACGACCCACATTTAATCAAGAATATTAATTAAGAAGTAAATATCTTCTCAGGCGGTTGGTATTTAATAACCGCCTGACAAGATGTTTATCTCAGGCGGGTATTACTTACCAACCGCATGAGATAATGCCCGATACTGTTCTTCAGTTTCCTTATCCCTTGCTTCTTTTTTATTTAGATTCCAATATAAATACTCAAACATGTTTAGGTTCTGCAAATTGTGTCCAAATTCTATGATTCTTTCTTCTACATTTGTATAAAATTAACATCTACCACCTGAACAAAATATTTTAAAACTTGTATAGCTGACATTGTAATGTTTTGGTAAATATCAAACTAATTTCTACTCACATATTATTCACATTTGTGTATCTCATAAAAAAAGATCCTTCACTCAAATTTGTTTGTATGAACATATTTGTATCATTTATACATGTATGAATCTTGTTAATTTTTTTTAAAAGCATTCCAACATGTCAAACTTAAAATTATCCATCATTCTAACTAAATGCTCCTATACATATGAGGCATTCATCAAATTATGAACACACATTGATTAAAAAAAATTAAAAAAATCTAATAAAATTCATAGAGGTCTGTATGATGAGTAAAAATATCCACTGAAAAAATAAATGAAAAAGGCATTATATTCATCAAGATAGAAAAATGAAAAATAGCATTTGTTGTATGTTTTTTATGTTCTGACCAATTTCAAAAGATTTATGAAGTGAAATTTAATGGTGACCTTTACTTATTTATAATATTACAAGAAAATGGAATTTTTCCTTTTTAAAGGACCCACATTTAATCAAGAATATTAATTAAGAAGAAGTAAATATCTTCGCAGGCGGATGGTATTTAATAACCACCTGAGAAGATGTTTATCTCAGGCGGGTATTACTTACCAACCGTCTGAGATAATGCCTGATACTGTTCTTCAGTTTCCTTATCCCTTGCTTCTTTATTATTTAAATTCCAATATAAATACTCAAACATGTTTAGATTCTGCAAATTGTGTCCAAATTCAATGATTCTTTCTTCTACATTTGTCTAAAATTAACATCTACCACCTAAACAAAATATTTTGAAACTTGTATAGCTGGCATTGTAATGTTTTGGTAAATATCAAATTAATTTCTACTCACATATTATTCACATTTTTGTATCTCATAAAAAAATGCTTCAATAAAATTTGTTTGTATGAACATATTTGTATCATTTATACATGTATGAATTTTGTTAATATTTTTTTAAAAGCATTCCAACATGTCAAACTTCAAATTATCCATCATTCTAACTAAATTCTCCTATACATATGAGGCATTCATCAAATAACAAACACACATTGATTCAAAAAAAATTAAAAAAAATCTGAAAAAATTCATAGAGGTTGGTATGATGAGTAAAAATGTCCACTGAAAAAATAAATGAAAAAGGCATTATATTCATCAAGATAGAAAAATGAAAAATAGCATTTGTTGTATGTTTTTTATGTTCTGACCAATTTCAAAAGATTTATGAAGTGAAATTTAATGGTAACCTTTACTTATCAATAATATTACAAGAAAGTGGAATTTTGCCTTTTTAAAGGACCCATATTTAATCAAGAATATTAATTAAGAAGAAGTAAATATCTTCACAAGCGGTTGGTATTTAATAACCGCCTGAGAAGATGTTTATCTCAGGCGGGTATTACTTACCAACTTCCTGAGATAATGCCCGATAATGGTTCTTAAGTTTCCTTATCCATTGCTTCTTTTTTATTTAGAATCCAATATAAATACTCAAACATATTTAGATTCTGCAAATTGTGTCAACATTCGATGATTCTTTCTTCTACATTTGTATAAAATTAACATCTACCACGTGAACAGAATATTTTAAAACTTGTATAGCTGACATTGTAATGTTCTGTTAAATATCAAATTAATATCTACTCACGTATTATTCACATTTGTGTATCTCATAAAAAAAAGATCCTTCACTCAAATTTGTTTGTATGAACATATATGTATTATTTATACATGTATGAATTTTGTTAATTTTTTTAAAAGCATTCCAACATGTCAAACTTCAAATTATCCATCATTCTAACTAAATGCTCATATACATATGAGGCATTCATCAAATTATGAACACACATTGTTTCAAAAAAATTTAAAAAATTCTGAAAAAAATCATAGAGGTTGGTACGATGAGTAAAAAATGTCCACTGAAAAAATAAATGAAAATGGCATTATATTCATCAAGATAGAAAAATGAAAAATAGCATTTGTTGAATGTTTTTTATGTTCTGACCAATTTCAAAAGATTTATAAAGTGAAATTTAATGGTAACCTTTACTTATCAATAATATTACAAGAAAGTGTAATTTTGCCTTTTTAAAGGACCCACATTTAATCAAGAATATTAATTAAGAAGAAGTAAATATCTTCGCAGGCGGTTGGTATTTAATTACCGCCTAAGAAGATGTTTATCTCAGGCGCATATTACTTACCAACCGCCTGAGATAATGCCCGATACTGTTCTTCAGTTTCCTTATCCATTGCTTCTTTTTTATTTAGATTCCAATATAAATACTAAAACATGTTTAGATTCTGCAAATTGTGTCCAAATTCGATGATTCTTTTTTCTACATTTGTATAAAATTAACATCTACCACCTGAAAGAAATATTTTAAAACTTGTATAGCTGACATTGTAATGTTTTGGTAAATATCAAATTAATTTCTACTCACATATTATTCACATTTGTGTATCTCATAAAAAAAGATCCTTCACTCAAATTTGTTTATATGAACATATTTGTATCATTTATACATTTATGAATTTTTTAATTTTTTTAAAGCATTCCAACATGTCAAACTTCAAATTATCCATCATTCTAAATAAATGCTCCTATACATATGAGGCATTCATCAAATTATGAACACACATTGATTCAAAAAAATTTAAAAAAATCTGAAAAAATTCATAGAGGTTGGTATGATGAGTAAAAATGTCAACTAAAAAATAAATGAAAAAGGCATTATATTCATCAAGATAGAAAAATGAAAAATAGCATTTGTTGTATGTTTTTTATGTTCTGACCAATTTCAAAAGATTTATGAAGTTAAATTTAATGGTAACCTTTACTTATCAATAATATTACAAGAAAGTTGAATATTGCCTTTTTAAATGACCCACATTTAATCAAGAATATTAATTAAGAAGAAGTAAATATCTTCACAAGCGGTTTGTACTTAATAACCGCCTGAGAAGATGTTTATCTCAGCCTGGTATTACTTACCAACCGCCTGAGATAATCTTCTTCTCAGACGAGTTTGAATTACCAACCACCTGAGATAATTACCTTATGATACCCGAGTCTGAGGAACACGATGAACACACTACACATTCATTCATTCACACAGTTGAAGAACACACAAGATACTCATTCATTAATAATATTCAATCACACATCTCACAAAATAACACACAAGATACACAATATTTAAAAAAGAACACACAAGAACACACAAGATACACAAGTAATATTCAATCACATAGATGAACAAAGATAGATTTCATTCATTAACAATATTTACAAAACAGAAGCAACTAAAAACAACAAGGAAAAACTAATTAAATCCTACTCCTACTCCTACTCCTCTTCCTCCTCCTCCTCCTCCTCCTCCTCGTCCTCCGACGGCGACTCTGGCGCCGGTGCAATAGGAGACAGGACCGGTTGCACCGGCTGCACCGGCTGCACCGGCGGTGCAACCCCGAGGTTGCTAGCCGTCGCCTCCACCAGCGTTATGCGGCCCTCGGGGCCAAGAACCTGGGCCATCGTCGCGAACAGAATGTCGAGACGATCAGCCACCCCCGTGAGGGCGTAGAGGTAGTGGCCGATGGTACCCATTCCAGTATACTCTGGAAGGGTACCTATCCCCAAGGCACTCATGGTGCGAGACGTATTGTTGTACGCCTCTCGCGCCATGAGGAGGCGCTGCTGGGCGTTGATCCTCTCGGGGGAGCTGCAACATGGTTTCTTGCAAGGTGGCTCCCTCGGAGGGCGGGAAGAAGGTCGGCCGTAGTGATGTTGGGTCGTCGGAGCAGAGGAAGACAAAGAAAAGAAGAGGATTCAAAGTGAGAGATGCGCTTGTGGAGAACTAACGGGTGATAGCGCATCTTTAAGGCCGCGCGGAGTGGAAGATGGAGCAGTTGGTTTACCGCGCACTGAAAGGTCGCGCCTCGGGTAAAAGAAAGGTCGCGCACGGTCGTCGACACATCTTCACAGGCGGTTGGTGAGAGGTCTTTATGTAGGCGTTCATAAAATTATGAACACACATTGATTCAAAAAAATTTATAAAAATCTGAAAAAATTCATAGAGGTTGGTATGATGAGTAAAAATGTCCACTTAAAAAATAAATGAAAAAAGCATTATATTCATCAAGACAGAAAAATGAAAAATAGCATTTGTTGTATGTTTTTTATGTTGTGACCAATTTCAAATGATTTATGAAGTGAAATTTAATGGTAACCTTTACATATCAATAATATTACAAGAAAGTGGAATTTTTCCTTTTTAAAGGACCCACATTTAATCAAGAATATTAATTAAGAAGAAGTAAATATCTTCTCAGGCGGTTGGTAAGTAAAACCCGACTGAGGTAACCATCTTCTTAGGCGGTCGGTGCTTAAAATCCGTTTGAGAAAATTGGAGTTTATATATACCCCTCGGCAGTGTAGGAAAAACCTAACCTGGGCCAAACACTTAGACACCGTTAGGCTGCCAAAATTTCGTTTGTCGCCAAGTGTTCGCCCTCGTCACTTCCAAGTACGCCGCCGAGCTTCGCCCTCGTCACTTCCACGTACGCCCTCATCGCTGAAAAAGAGTGTCTCTTCTCGCCCGCAGCTACCTCGCCTCGCCTCAACTCACCATCCAAATCCAAGTGCCACACTTTGCGATTCTTGATACTAGAAAAATGCTGGAGGATTTGCTTTTTGTCCCTTGCTTGATCAGTTATAGGTACGGAGCTAGGCGCCGCCTAGTAAAGCTCAAGAACGTGGTCGCCACTCTGAACGAAGCTAGCCTATTTAGAATAAGAAGATAAAATTGCCATTGCTGGTGAGCAACTTTAACATGCTTGTC
Source organism: Tuctoria greenei (assembly GCA_036927565.1). Classification (NCBI taxonomy): domain Eukaryota; kingdom Viridiplantae; phylum Streptophyta; class Magnoliopsida; order Poales; family Poaceae; genus Tuctoria; species Tuctoria greenei. The sequence continues at coordinate 121,363,188 of JAYESD010000002.1, forward strand.
TCCCTCGCAATGTATAGGATCCTTTTGGTCAGTCGCCTTAAACCCTAGAATGCCTTATCAAATCCTAGAATGCTTCCATCTTTTTCTTCATGCAACACTTCATGTAGAGTTAATATGCCATTTATTAGATTTTTTGTCTTATTAGTTCTAGCATGGAAAGCCCTAAGAAGACTGGTCCTGGTAGTAACAATAAAGAAGACAATATGGAGTTTACTGACTCCAGCAGTTCAGGCTCCTATCACAGTCCATCGGATCCTTTTCCGAATATAAAAATTAAAAAGACTTCAGTGGATCTTGACCCGGAATATGATCCAGCCGACGAGGTATGGATCACAAATCTTAACTTCAGCAGTTCAAGTTAATGTTTGTTGTCAAGTATACGAAGTCTTATAATTTTTTTTCTACCTAGATTAATCGCGAAGACAATGAGATGACATCGGCTCCTAAAACTGCAGAAGGTTCTCCAATGGATGAATCCTCAACTTCACTCAAGCGGAAACGAGGGCAACGAGGTCCCAATAAGGGTCCATTGGATCGCATCATGTACATAACAAGGGTCGGTCCAGGTGGGCTTCCCCAAGAACCACTGGATTCAGTTACCAAGTACCGTAATGCATGTGGTTTTCTTGTTAGGGAGGTTGTGTCGATCACAACCGAGAATTGGAGGAAATTACCTGAGCAGACCAAGGATGAGTTGTGGGAAAGGATAAAGAAACAATTCAAGTTCCTGAAAGGCACAGGAGAAGCTGTAAAGAAAGCAACATTGGTCTCTTGCGGCAAGAAGTTTCGATGCTGGAAGAGTGAAATGAATGCTTATGTTAAGGACGATAAGGTCCCTAGCCCGAGGATGATGGGAAAAATCACACAAGCTCAGTTGCAAGAGTTTGTTCATCAAAAGAGCACACCTGATGCTAAAGCTCTATGTGCCACTAGGTCGGAGCTTGCAAAAAAGAACAAATACCATCTTCGCTTGGGGTCTGCCGGATATGCCCCCAAAGTCAAGAAATGGAATAAGATATTAGACAAAATTACCAGTAAGGGCAATCCTCACCCATTAGAAGGGTGCGATGAGCGAACTCAACGATGGGTCTTTGCTCGGTCAGGTTTGACCAGCGAGGGCAAACTTGAAAAGCCCGACTCTCTGAATGAAGTAGAAGATAAAATGAAAGAAGTAATTGAAAAGCAACAGAAGGGTCTCTTCAAGCCGAAGAGGGAGAATGACCAACTTATCGCTATCTTAGGAAACCCTGAACACAGCAGACGGATTCGAGCGATCTCTTCTCAAATGTCTTGGCTAGATGGTTTCCCCTAAAGATAAAGACACATATAGAAGACGTGAGAAGTTTAAGAAAATACTTGATGAAATGATTGCTCAAAAGGACAAAGAAAATATGCAAGAAATAATGGAACAACTTAGACAATCGGGACAATTAGTGGCACCGGGTACAGTGATGGTTCCGGTGCAAAAGGAGCAATTAGTATCTCCAATTGCCTACCCTAGCAGCGTTGGTTCCGTGCCAGGCTCAGGGTCAACCCATAAGTTCCCTGTCGATGATATTGCTAACGACAAATCTTGTTGTCTTCTTGTCCCGATAGGCAGAGCAGGGAACAAAACCAAAGACGTTGCCACTGCTATGGCAAAGCCTGATCGTAACTTCAACGGGAATCCACTTCCGATGTATCATGTTGTGGTGCAAGTTCTTCAGATCATTGATAATGATTATGAAGATTATGAAATAGACCACGTCACACCTGAGGGGATCGCGACTCTGGTGCAGGCTATCAACCAATTAATCCTTTGGCACCAATGCGATATTGTGTTGGACGATGAGCCAATTTCTAGCCCCGTCACATCTCCAAATACTGCAAACCCATCTTCTATGGCGAAAGTGCATTAAGATCCACTCCCAGTGTAGGAAGATCCACTCCCCCTATGTCTCAGCAAGGATGATATTCAAGAGCAACAAGTTGGACAACAACTTCAAGAAGTACCTAAGCAAGCTGTTGCTAGTAAAGAGCAACCAGTTGAGCAACAGCTTGAAGTAGTACTAGAGGCAACTGCTGGGAGTAAAGAGCAATCAGTTGAACAACAGGTTCAACAACAAGCCAGTGTCCAACTTCCGACGACTACTCCTCGATCATCAGTGCCTATCAAAGTACCTCATACGAAAATAAGAAACCTTCATCAGAAGTGTCAAAATATTTGGAAACTATGAAGGAAAATATTATAAAATCGAGTGCATCTCGCTCTTCTCATGAGCCATCATTAGGATATATCGAGGAGTGGGAAGAAGACGATGTCATGTATAATCGGCGGACGGCTTTAGTTAAACCAGGAGTTCCAATATACAAGCTTGAGGATGTTCCTCCTGAATTTGAGAATGGGAAGCCGTTCATGACATCCGTACAACTTAGCAAACAACCCATCCAGCTCAGAAGAATGCATGAGTGGTACATCCTTGCTAGCACAAAATATGGTATTAATTGCGTCACATTTCGTATTCCAAAAGAAGCATTCTGGAGCACTGGAGTGGATAGATGAGTCATATTATTTGAAGAGTTGCGTGCCCTTTTCCATCGGGGCATGCTCAAAATCAACCTGCTGCTCGTCTGGTGCTTGTAAGTGCTCTAATATTTTGTATTTGCTTTTCTTACTACACGCATACGCATTTCATGAGATTATAACAATTCTGTACTTCTTCAATAGGATGCAATACATGGAAAATGAAAAGTTGGAGCGCAAGACAGGTATCCTTGACCCTACTAGGATTGCAAAGGTGCTACTCGACGTCCAGGCGGATTGAGACTCAACACAGTTCAAACACATGAAAAAAAGTTTTTGAAAAAGCAATCGCAAAACTTAAGAAGGATAAAAGGACAGAACTTGCAGCTTACATAGGACATGCGATGTTTAACTTTGTCAGAGATGGCAAGGACCTCGTAAAGGCTCCGTACCACTTCGAGTAAGTTTGACACATGACATTGAAATAGCAATTATTGGTAATTGTTAACATGTATGTTTGTGTGTTTGCAGTAATCACTACATAATGATCTTCATCAAGCCAACGCAGGGAATGGCAACAGTCTTGGACTCGGCCGATTTCTCACCAGATCATTACAAAGATTTCCTTTCCATTTTGAAATTGTACGTTTATTCAATAATTTTAATTTACACACATTTAGAATGTGTTGACAAGTTTTATATGACATTTCTTGTATTACAGCGATTGGCGGTTTTACGCGGAACGGCTTGGCGGTGAGAGACCTTCCAATACGAATGCATTGGACATTAAAACATATTATGCTTGTCCGAAGCAGCATGCTGAGAGTGTCTTATGCAGGTATTATGTATGCGACCATCTTCGGACCGCCGGCGTATATAGAGTGAATCGTGAGGATGTAAGTTATCCTTAATGTCAATACCTTATTTTCTTACTTTTGTGTTTCATTTTCGTTGTAACTAGCATAGTTTAATACTTATATTCTCTGCTGTTCAATATTACCAGAAACATTATTCTCATATTTTGATTCCAACTTCAAAATTCAATTGCTCATAGTACAACTACTCCAAAAATACCAAATAAATTCCTGTATACTCTCGCTTTGATCTATACTTTGAGATTGTTCAAACCAATACATTCTAAACCTTGTTATGTGTTATATTGCAGCACACGAAGAATCTGAACGAAGAATGGCTGGTTTGTAGAAGTATTCCTAGTGGAGGAGCCGACAGGATTGCCGCTGAACTCTGTCAATTCATTCGTCACAAAATTTTGCACAAAAGAGGGAAGTTCTTTGATGAGGATGGTGCAGCAGCTGATGTGCCAGTACTTTGCGACTATGCCAATAGAAACAGTTTTTAGTGAAAACTTGTAAACTTTGGGATGAATTGTATTTGTAACTTGTACATATGTATATTGTTTTAGTGAAATTGACTTTTGTGATGATAAGATTGTTGACTTTTTTTCTGTGATGATATTATTGATTTTTGTTCTGTGATTATATTGAATTGACTTGGAAATTATAAATAACGGGAGTAGTACTGCATAGGTTATACCTTATCACAGGCGGTTATTAACCAACGGCTAGGCATGTCTGTGAAAAATAATTATCACAAATGGCTAGATACAAGTAAAGAACCATCTGTGATAACCTAATTATCTCAGGTAGTTACTGTTATGGTAGAAACCGGCTGCGATAAACGGTCTTCACAGGAGGCTTGATGTAGGTAAACATCCGTCTGTGATAACACCATTATCACAGGTGGTTAGTTATGCTGCAAGACCCGCCTCTGATAAGACAATTATCACAGGCAGATATATATGCTGCACGATACCAACGGCTCGACGCGTCCCATTGGCATAAGAGAAAATTAACACATGTACGCCACACGTCCGACTATCTGATCATTAATGCTTTTTCGTGATCATGTATGATGGTCGGACATGCATGCATGCTTTTGAAAGAGAGCCAGCGAGGTCTCCATCATGTTTCATTCATGATTGATCACTTGTTGATGAGGATTTGTGATGTTGATTTTCTTGTTTCATGGTGACATTTCTCTTGTTTTGTAATGTTCTATGTTACTGAACTCAAAGTTGTTCGTCTATTCCATATGTTATTTTCTTCTCTGTCCGTTGTCCAATGAACTACGTACTCCGTATTTGTGTTCTATGTGTAACATGCATGTGCAAGACCTCGATCCACGATCATGTTAAATTGATGGTGTTATACAAGTGTTTTCTCTTTTTGTTGAAAAAACGATCGTCATATTTATTATTTGTATATTATTAATATACATTAGTAAAATAAAGAATTAATATATAAATAAATATTATCAAATGAAATATCAACATGGATGGTCCAATCCAACCTACGAAACAAAAACTTTTTGATCGTTGTGCATCCAATGAAACATCAACTAGCATGGATCGAGATCCAGTATACAAAAATATGGATGGTCCTATCGAATCCAACGTTGACAACAAAAAAAGCACGTACGCGACTGTTGTTCATTAATAGAGAATACAAATATATAGAACTAATAGTTCATTAAATAACAGATAGAAAACAAAATAAAAGGTGGAACAATGGAACAATGACATTGAGTTCATTAACATAAAATAATAGTACTACAAAACAAGAAAAACAACCTCACGAAACAAGTAAACCAACATCACAGACCCTTTCTTCCTCCTCGCGCTGAGGACGTGCGTGCGGCGCCGTCGTGGCGGGGCTCGCCGGAGATCTCGATGCTGGCCTTTCCAGTGCGCCAAGTAACTGATGCGCCGCATGAGGTCTGCGGAGAAGTTAAGAAGCCATGGTGCAGGGACGCGTGCGCGACATTCCACATGGATACAAGAGAGACAAAAGAATCTCTGAAGATCATATTCCACAGTGGTTTAATTGCGCCACACGAGGTCTGCAAAGAGTTCAATGTGCGGTAAATGAACCGCTCCCTCGTCTACTCCGCACAGACCATGTATAAGGCGCGTCGTCGGTTATGTACAAGCACATAACTTTTGCACTCATTTATTCTTCTTCCATTGTTCCACCTCCTAGCCCGGCACTGACGAACCACCACAGCCATGGCCAACCTTCCGCCTCCTAGCCCGCCGAGGCAGCCACCCTGCAAGCGGATATGCTGCAGCTCCCCCGAGAGGGTGAACGACGACCAGCGCCTCATTATGGCGCGAGAGGCGTACAACAGTACGTCTCGGGCCTTGGACGCCTTGGGTCTTGGTACCCTTCCCGAGTTTCAGGGAATGGATACCACCGGCCGCTACCTCTACGCCCTCACGGGTGTGGCCGATCGCCTGGACATCTTGTCCGGGACGATGGCCCAAGAGCTCGGCGCCGAGGGCCGTAGTGCCCTGGTGGCGGTGACGGATAGGAACTTCCGTCGCGGTGGGGTTCCACCGCCGGTGCAGCCGGAGCCACCGGTGCAGCCGGAGCAATCAGCTCAGCCGGAGCAGCCGGCCCACTCTCCTGCTGCATCGTCGCCGGAGGAGGAGGAGGAGGAGGAGGAGGAGGAGGAGGAGGACGACGACGACGACGAGACGATGATGACGATGACGATGACGATGACGACGACGATGATGACGACGAAGATGACGACGGCGACGACGACGGCGACCACCACCACCACCACGACAACGAGGAGGAGGAGGAGGACCGCTTGTCATGGTTTGAGAAGTTGGGGGAGAGGGCGGAGGAGCTGAGGCCGGCAGAGTAGTTTTAGGAGTTTTTGTACATATTTCTTTTGTAGTTTTAGGAGTTCTTGTACAGGTTTAGCTTCAATTCTGTTCTTTTACATATTTCTTGTGTTTTGTAATATATATGTGTTCATTCGTGTCAATGAATATTGGTGTGTTAGAATTTCTAGATTTCAATCAAGTGAATGCGCTCTAAGTTTAGTGATGTGTTAATCTGTCACAAGTGAACCGAGCAAATTGGACAAAAACAAAAGATCTTAGGGTTTGAAGCTCGTCTCGATTTGTAATTGCAAAGCTAAAGGAGGAAAACAATTACTTTAAGTGTGTCTCGCATCACTTTGTGATCGATGGACATCCTAGCTGTCGCCCATCGTTTTCTCCTATTTGGGTTTCTTACATAGTCTAATTATTTGATCATGTTTGCGGTTCGTGCATGTTAGACATAGCTAGAATTAGAACACCTCGGTCATGTTTAACAACACTAACATGCATGCATATATATATACCTCAAACAGTACATGACGATCTTTCAACAAAAAGAGAAAACACAAGTATAACATCATGAAGCATGATCGTGGATCGAGGATGCACATGCATGTTGAACATAGAACGGAAATAGTATTAGACAACAGACAGAGAAGAAAAGAACATATGGAACGGGTGCGAAGGATTAGTCCCACCACGGAAAGTTGAGGTCGGTGCACCGACGTTATAAGGCATGGCGCACAGTTGCAGTTAAAAATCCGAATGAAAGTAATGCGTGCAGGACTAGGCCCATGTTCGCTGCAAGGCGTCCGCTGACACGGACGTGCGGTCACGAAGTTGGCTTAGGCGTGTACAGACGGATTTTTTTTATATAATGAAAAAATTGTTTTTCCGCGTGTAAATTTACTCCTAATGGGACGCGTCGAGCCGTTGGGACCGAGAGGATGCAAACTGCGGTTTCGAGGAAATCGAGGCCACCGACCGGTTCATAATTAAGCGCGATTTCCTCTAGTGTCCGATCATCTCGACACGCCCGCTTAGACGAAGACCCGCTATAAAGGCTCACTGTCCTCTTGCTTCTCCGCCGCACCACTCCTTAGATCCTAGCCTCTAAACTTCTCGCCCGCCACTGTCGACCACCTCTCACCCTTTCTTTGCACCTCCGTCGCCACACAAATGGGTAGCCCCGCGCCGAAGCGCTCTAGGCCATCAATGTCCTCTGAACCTCCTTCTCCGTTTCCATTGCCGCCGGCAATGCCGGTGGAACTGATGGCGGCGCCCGCATCTCCGCCCGCAGCGCCTGCACTTCCTCATACCGGTTAGGTTGAGCTGACTCTCAGACTCCTCACTGACCGCATCGACGAAATTGATCGGCGCCTTAAGGTGGCCACCGACACCAAGTCCGCCGCTGCTCATAGCGCACTAGTGCTCAATGCAGCGGCGCGGAAGGTCTTTTTCGACACAGATTGCTCGTGTCACCGTCTGGGTCTTGGGACCCTTCCCCTCCACACGAGCATGGACACCACGGGCCACTACTGCTACGGGTTGATGACTGTGGCCGATCGTCTCGACGCCCTCCACGAGATGATCGCAGAGGTTGCTGGGGTAGAGGGCCTCCTGAAGATTCTGCACTGCGTCAACGGGAAGCTTCGGACTGTGACGGAGGTTGAGCAGTATGAGGTGGCTTGGGCAGCGGAGGCAGCGGAGGAGGCGGAGCAGCAGGCGTCTCTTGAGGTGGAGGTGGATGCGGCTATGGAGGTGGCGGCAGCGGTGGAGGAGGAGCAGGAGGAGGCGGCAGCAGCGGCAGAGGCGGAGGCGAAGGCGGCAGCAGCGGAGGCAGCGGCGGGGGAGGAGGAGGAGGAGGAGGCGCCGGCGGCGGAGGCGGAGGAGGCGGCAGCGGCGGAGGAGGAGGACGTGGTTTTCTCCCAGTAGAGTAGTATTAGGAGTAGTTTATCTATTTCGTGATCTCTGAGTAGAGTAGTATTAGGTGTAGTTTATTTTGTTCTTGCTGTCTACTACCTGTTTTCCTATTACTTGTTTGTTAATGAAATATGTCTTTATGTTCATGAAAAATGTGTTCTATATATGCAGTATCAAAAAACTTTTTTTATCGAAAACATCTCCTATATGTTTGTAACTTGGGACCGTCTATATTTCATGTGGTTGAATGAATGAAATCCGGTAAACATTATCCTTACAAGTAATAGAACTAACAATAGACATGATGCATAATTAACTTGATTAGGAAATTAAGTCATCTAAATTGCTAACTAGTCCATCGCCTGATGCAACAGGTGCATGAAAAGTACTTTATCTGTTTTAACTAGTATCCGATGACATTGTTGATATATATATCGTATGTACCTGTGATACTTGTATCACAGGCTGCTTTGGATCGACGGCCTGAAGATTAGACATCACAGGGGAAAATGTTTTTTTTTGTAGTAGTATATACTCTGTATATGTTATCATTTCATTGCGACGAATGTTATATATAAAATGTTGATTGTTTACCTTTTACTAGACCATGGATTTGCCGTCCTCCTTTCGTGGACTTGGGTGTTCTGAATTTGCATGTCGTTTGCATTAGCACAATGATACATTTGGCGATTCATATTTTTGTTCGTATTTTTTTTGGAATGTCCCACTACCACATGACTGCTTTTACATCTCCATGAAAACAAAGATGAACAGCAGGTAGCGGTCCCTCGAAAATATTTTCGTTCTTCTTGGCGCGCACAATTGAGATTTTCACAATTGAAACTTCACTCTGTGCGCCCAAAATTCCAGTCCCGCCCATTTGTAGCTAGCCACGACGAATATAAATGTGCGTCTCCCTCTAATCGCGCAGTGGCTTCCGTTCCCGGCACACATGTTCTCCTCTTAGTGTTGTGTTCCAAACTTGCATTCCTAAGAAATTCCCGTGTGAGTTGTGGTGGTGACCGTGGGTACAACGTCGAGAGACCAAGTTTGACGGGCTCTACCGAACCTCTTCATCGCCGACCCCGCCCTGCGACATCCCGGACTCCAGTTTTGCGCTACGTAAGTTCTACACGATCCATGCCGTCTTTTTATAGAGCTCTTCCCTCCTTATCGCTTTAGTTGTCGTCCCAACAGCTGCAGCTAGTTCATTCCTAGTTGTCGTCCCAACTCCTTATATGCTCTTATGTTTCATGAATGTCTAGTATAAAATCTGACTAATTGTGCAATCGTGCAATCAACTATCCTCAATCTTTAGATCTGCATCCTACAGTCGATTCATATTTTTATTTTACCCTAGCATCTGATTGCATTCTACTTGTTTCCATATATAAAATACACTACACCTCTGCCTCGAAATAAATGTCGCTCCGACAGTTTATGGTAGTGTATTTCTAGTACATTTCCATGCCAGGAAAGATAACTATTAAAAACCGCATGTACTATGTAATTTCTTGATTTAGAAGCAAATGACACCAGGGTTATCTTATCAACCACTCCCATTGTTGTACTCTCATTCCTGTGTTCCAAACTTGTATTCCTATGATTTTCAGTTCCCACGGTTTATACATGTTTTTCTTGTTTTTCTTTCTCTGGTTGTACGGTTTTTTTTCCTACTCCTTCATTTTTAATTCCTCCGTTCAAAACAAACATTTTCAGTTCATAGCAACCACACCGCCCGATCTAAAATACACATCCTCATGTAATCTGACGTTATCACTGTTACTTACTATATATACTCTTTACTTTAGGAACAAGATACCAAACCGTCATGTCGTCTACAAGTAATCGTGATGGGCAACAAGCACCTGGTATAACTATAAACGTGTTTACTATCGAAATACATATATTTACAACACGTTAATTCCTTTGCATCGTATGCAGAGAATATTGCAGCACCTGATGCTCAGGAACCCCGAGATTCGTCATCCCATGCTGGTACTACGCGTATAAATATGTACCAGACTCTACTAAATATTTTAGCATTGCGATTATAGTTTCCTAGTCCCAGTTAACAGTTAATCAGTATATGTGATGGCGTGATTTATTGATGCCTACACACGCACGATGGGCTCTCTCGCTGCCGGCCACTCCGGCACCGGCGACCACACCCTGCTGCTGCTCACTTCAGTGTCCTCCCAGACGCGTCTCCCTCCACCATCGCCACGTCCCATCCTTCGCGTGTCATGATGACCCCGCCGTCTGCAAACCCCTGTCACCACCGGTCACTCCGGCACCAGCCTGCGCCCACGCCCTGCTGGTGAGTATATGTGATGGCGTGATTTATTGATGCCTACACGCGCACGCTGGGCTCTCTCGCCGCCGCCGCTCCGGCACGGGCGACCACGCCCTGCTACTGCTCACTTCAGTGTCCTCAGAAACGCGTATCCCTCGACCATCGCCACGTCCCATCCTTCTTGTGTCATGATGACCCCGCCGCCCGCAAACCCATGTCGTCGTCGGTCACTCCGGCACTGGCTGGTGCCCACGCCCTGCTGGTGGTCACTTCAATGTCCTCCTCGACGCATCTCCCTCCATCTCCACATCCCATCGTTCGCGTGCCATGATGACCCCGCCGCCCACAAACCCCTGGCCATTACGGCGTACCTACATGCTATGCCCCATATGACATGGCATAGCATGGAAAAAATAGTCCAATATCATTAACCCCTATCCACTAAGAAATGTTAGTATCATATAGTTTAGAGATGCATGTACATGAGGGTTCATTGCTGCTTATATGATCTCAATTCCGTTTTTTACACTGCCAAATGCGTTGCTGATGTCTGGTAATTGACGCAAGATTATATTCATGTATCTGTTCTAGCACTTTAGGGCGAGATGCTAACATGCAGAGCAAAATATCAGTATGCAATCCACCTAAATTTAATTCCTAGATCCGCCACACTGTCCTCCTAGCCTCGAGACTTGCTCTGGGGTGATATCAATGGACGCAGATCACCTGACTTATACGTTTTTACTGCACGCGCTGCAGTAAAGATCCAACGGAATCACACTGTTGGATCTTTACTGCATCGTCTGCAGTAAAAACGTAAGTCACGTGAGATCACCGGTGTGATCTGGACATCGATCCCCTGACTTAAATGTGGTCACCGCACTGCCAGATCGAACCCTAGCTTTGTTAAACATCGCAAGCTGCCCGCCTCATTGGTCTTGCATCCTCTACCTGCTAATACCGCTGACGTCCATTACTCGCCCTGCCACGAATTCGACTCGAGACGCTCTCTTGCTGATGTCAGTCAGACCGAACCGGCAGTACTGCAGAGGGAGCACCCGGCGACCCTCTCTTTCTGTAGCATCGCCAGCTACTGTCTTGCCTGCTTCGCAGTTGGACTGAATATCCCCTGCAGTACTACGGGTGCTGTAGCGCCACTGACTACTGCCTGATGCCTGATTGTATTGTATGAACAGCAACAAAGAAGTCAACAAGTCGATGCATCACCCAATATGGAGCAAAATGTTGTTGTGACGCGGTGTTCCCACGCTCGTATTTGCCGCACTCATCCTGAAGATGGTAAAACATCAGACTTCTTCTTCTTTCACACTATTTGTAAATTTTACTAGGCCTGGTCAGTTGCTAATTTGCTTTAACGTTTAAATGACACTAACAGAAGGAAAGAAGTTTGGAAGAGGGGTGGCTAAAGGACTTAAGGTTGCTAAATTGCGCTATCTAGCATCTGCAAATAGAACGAATGATCAAAATCGGAAGCTACAAATTCAGTGGTATGATAGGTTGGGTGCTGCGGTTGGTCCTAATCAGGGGCACTTTGTCGATGATGTGGTTATTACAACAAAAAAAAATGCACCACTCGCTGGTGTTAGGAAGTGGGCAGAGGTTGGCGATACTTCGAAGAGCGATATAGTGACAGACATTCTGGTTAGTGTTGTGACACCCCAAATAAGTATTTTTTTCTAGCGACCTCCATCTTGTACATTTATAACAATGTGATATACAATGTACAGAATGCCTGGGACTTGGAGGACACAGATGATACCAGAAGAAAAATATTGAAGATTGATGGTGAGCGCTACAAGGGATGGCGATCAACATTGCATGCCACCTATAAGAAGTATTCGACCGATGAGGAACATATACAAAACAAGCCTGTTGACGTAGCAGATTCCGATTGGTTGGCGCTTATGGACTATTTCGGGTCCAAGCAATTCAAGGTCAACTAGCTTTCTAATACCTTCATATCCTACAAAAACTATTTGATAACACCCATTCGTGAAATTAATTCTTAAAATTGCAGTCAATAAGCAGAACCAATTCACGAAATCGAAGTACTCAAAAGACAAAAAACTTGCTTGGCTCGAAATCCTACGCCCAACTTAGTTACGAGAAGGTATGAAAACTAAATCATGCTTTTACTTTGCACTGCAATCATTCAATCAAACTTTACTTGTATTTGATGTAGCGAGACCCAGAGACCAGAAAAGAACACGATGACATAGAACTGTGGGAGGCAAGCCATTTGAAGAACGGTCAATGGGCAAACGAGCAGGCAGAAGCTGTACACGTGAGAAACACTTCAAACAGTCCCCATTTAAATAAATATTTGCAACGTACATGTGACTTTTTCTTTTGTATATAGACCCAGGCACGTGCCCAAATCAACGTCAAGGAAGCTAAGCTGGGAGTCCCAATCCTAGATGAGGAAAGAAACAACATCTTCCATCTTACTTATATATCCGCAACCGGTCCTGGAGGATCACAGTTTCGGGGGCATGGTTATATGGCTAAACCTAATGTTTCTGAAAGACTGCGTATCCAGATGTCTGACCAGCTCGGCCAGCAAGTTCGATCCTTGCAAAATAGAAATGAAGACCTCAGCTCTCAGATGCAAGAATTGGAAGGAAGAAATGATCATATGACCTCCCAGATGGATGGCTTCGTCCAGGCAAATGAACAGCTCAACCAGGAAGTCTGGCTTTACATGATCAGCTGGCAGCCAATTCTGCATGGCAAGAAAAGGAGCTATCAGACATGCGCAGAATGATGGAGAGCTTGCAAAATCAACAACGGCTAGCAGCAACTCCACAAAAGGCTCCTGCTCAAACCAAGTCGAAGCTGGATGTTCAAGAAACTATTCCTAGTACTACAACTCGTCGCGGTGCTATTTTAATGGGTTGCATGTTGCAAACTGAAAAAACTGTAAATAACATCGTCTCGCAACGCCGCAAGGGTCCTTGAGCGTTGCATCAATTGCTGGATGTTTATTGTTAAGTCGACAGACGTATCTTGTGCGAATAAATTGATTCTGTTGCCACTAATTTTCAAACCTGGTGCATTAGGATTCTAGTGCCGCTAATTATAAAACGTGGCATTAACAGATTATTGCGTCGAAAATAAACTGTTGCAATAGGAAGCTAGCTATTGCCACAAATTATAAAACATTGCACTACAAAAATTTGGCTACGTCCAAAAAAGCGTTGCACTAGGCTACTATTGCCACCACCCAGAGAATGTCGCATTACGACCCTGTTGCAACAGATTAGAATATGTTGCATCACGAACCTATTGCCACACATCAGAAATCGTTGCAATACAATACTGTTGCCACGGTTTTGAAATCGTTGCAATACTGTACTATGCGCCATGAACGTGAAATCGTTGCAATACCGTATTATTGGCCACGACTGTGAAATCATCGCGATACCATATTATTCGCCACGAGTGTGAAATCGTCGCGATACCGTACTATTCGCCACGTAAGTGAAATCATTGCAACACTGTAGTATTCGCCACGAATGTGAAAACATCACGATACGATATTAGTGTGAATCGTCGCGATACCGTACTATTCGCCGTGGATGTGAAAACATCGCGATACCATATTATTCACCACGAGTGTGAAATCGTCGCGATACTGTACTATTCGCCATGGATGTGAAATGGTTGCAACACAATACTATTCGCCACGAATATAAAAACGTTGCCATACCGTACTATTCGCTACGGATGTGAAATCGTTGCAACACCGTACTATTCGCCGCGAATGTGAAAACGTCGCAATACCATACCATTTGCCAAGAGTATGAAATCGTCACGATACCGTACTTATCGCCACAGATGTGAAATCGTCGCAAATAACGTACTATTCGTTGCAATACGTTAAATCGTCGCAATACGTTAAACCGTTGCAATACCATACTATTTGCCACGAACGTGGAGTCTTTGCAATACCATTCTTTTTGCCATGAATGTGGCATCATTGCAACAACGTTATTTTCGTTGCAATACATTAAATCATCGCATTACGTTAAACTGTTGCAATACCATACTATTTGCCACGAACGTGGAGTCGTTGCAATACCATACTTTTTGCCACGAATTTGACATCGTTGCAACACCTTTATTTTCATTACAATATGTTAAATCGTCACAATACGTTAAACCATTGCAATACCATACTATTTGCCACGAACGTGGAGTCGTTGCAATACCATACTTTTTGCCACGAATGTGGAATCGTTGCAACACCGTTATTTTCGTTGCAATACGTTAAATCATCGCAATACGTTAAACCATTGCAATAACATACTATTTGCAACGAACGTGGAGTCATTGCAGTACCATACTTTTTGCAACGAATGTGACATCGTTGCAACACTGATATTTTCGTCGCAATACGTTAAATCGTCGCAATACGTTAAACCGTTGCAACACCATACTATTTGCCACCAACGTGGACTCGTCGCAATACCATACTATTTGCCACGAATGTGACATCATTGCAACATCGATATTTTCATCGCAATACATTAAATCGTTGCAATACGTTAAACCGTTGCAATACCATACTATTTGCCACCAACGTGGAGTCGTCGCAATACCATACTATTTGCCTTGGATGTCAAGTCGTCGCAATAACCTATTGCCACGGCTGTTATCGCCACGAGTCGGAAAAACTATCGCGACATTCTATTTCGTTGCGATAACAACCTATCACGACGAATTTCGACCTATTGCCACGATTATTTTCATCGCAATAAACCAGAATCCTGGTAGTGTAACTCTCGTTTTACAGAACCAATTGACGTGATTCTTTTTGTGTTGTATTCAAAACTTGATTCTTCTATCATCTGTAAAAATTTCACGGTCATTGGATTTGTGGTTTTTGATCTACACGAGTTTCATTGCAGCATTGCTGATATGTTTTTAAATCGGGTAGAACAGATTGAGCTTCGTCTAGTCTTTTAATCACATTTTAAGTTCTAATTAGTGTTTTCATGTAATTCTTGTTGCATTAGTTCCATGACTTGATTTTATACAATCTACACTTGTTTTCTTCATGGTTGGACACGTTGAAAACATATAACACAAACGGTTTTTGTATCAGATTATTTTCTACTGAGGGGTTTTTGTTGCTTCCGCTGAAACAGTTTCAATCTACCATTCATACCTCCTCTGGTAGATTTTCATGTGCTCTTCGATCCTACAATTGGTATTAGAGTGACAATGCTCTAATCTTTGTGATTTGCACGTGCTTTTGACTAATTGTCATGGAGAAATACTCCACATGACCTTGTGTGTTGAATGACATTTATTTTTAGGTCTAGAAGGCACGTATGGAGGCTTACATACAGTCGCAAGGTTTCGCCATATGGGAAAAGGTATACAAGCCCTTCTACATGCCACCAAATGATAAATTCACATCTGCAAACATGAGAGACGTCGACAACAACAATAAGGCGTGAAACTTGATCATACAAGGATTGAGTCAAAGGGACTTTGATCGTGTTGCACATCTCCGATTAGCATACGACGCATGGTAAGCTCTATGTGACTACCACGAAGGTTCCAACACAATCAAAGAGGTACATCAAGATATGTTTAAGAAAGAGTATATGCGCTTTCAGATACAACCGGGTGAGTCCATCGACTATCTATTTGCTCCCTTTAATAAAAATTTTAGCAACATGCGTAGTGTCAATGCTAAATTTTCAGATGATGATAATGCTAGGCAATTGTTAAATGCATTAAACATGCCAATTTGGGAGATGAAAGTTACATCTATTCGTGAATTCACCATCATGCGTACACATACATTAGATGTGCTATATTCTAAGTTACAAAACTTATGAACTTGATATAATATCACGTAAGAACCCCAACAAGTCTATTACATTTGTTTCACAATGCGACATGCCTAGCTCTAGCCAATCTTCATCATGTAGTACACTTGCTTTGCTCTCCTCTCTTACCCTTGAACAGAATGAAGTGTTTCTAGAGGAGGAGATATCACTTCTTTCTAATCGATTCTTAAAGCATTGCAAACTAAGAGAACTCGAAGAAGAGGAAGTGGTGATTCTCAACGATGCTTCGAATGAAGTGGGTTTGAACATTTTCATAAAAATTTCCCTAACCTTTCAGGTTCAACTTTTCGTAATGAGAAGCAAACAAAATTCAAGTCATCCTCTGCAAACAACAACAACAAGAAGATGGGTTTTACAGGTCTCCAATTAGTAAACAGTTTTGTCTCCACACTTCAAGAACTTGGCTCAAGCGATGTGGACATCGAAAGTGACGAAGATGAAGAGAATTTGGCAAATATGTGCCCTGTGGTGAGCAACTCAAGATAAAGTATGGATGAGGTAGAACACGACAGCGACGATGAAGAGGTATGTCCCACTTACAAAGAAATTTCTCGTGCCACTGTTATACTTAAGAAAAAGGACAAATAAACTTAGGGACAATGTTGTTAAAATTGAATCACTATAATATGAAACGAATCGTCCAAAATATTTTATGCTTAGTTATGATTCTTGTTCTTCATGTGAATTAATATATGAACAGTTGTCCTCTTTAAGAAGTGCACACACCTTGAACTTGAAATAGAAAAGAAAAGAAAGCTTGCTGCACTTAACGATAAGAACATAAAAGATGCTAGCTGTTCAGCAATTGATTTGCATTGTTCTAAGAAATTGCATGATGCTATGAATGAAATTTTTGTTTTGACAATGCTTTACATTCTCATGAAGTTAATTGTTGTTCTAATTTCAAGTTAAAATGAAAAACTTCATGTGACAATTTCCTTGATCTGTCCAATAAACTTGATGACATGCCTAGGACACTAGATCAGTTTTGTAATGCAAATAAGAACATAAACTTGCTGCTGAACTCTTCCAAGACTTGCAATGATGAAACTGGTTTAGGCTTTGATTCTCATGCTCATGCTAAGGCACATCCACCTAAGGTTGTTAAGTCACTAGCAAGTGGTTTGATTAAAATAGTTCCTAAAAAAAAAAGAGGTCGATTTTAGGTCTGTAGGGGTGTTGTCTCATTCGGATGCTAACGAACATGTTGCTTGTGCATCTAAACATGAACATAAGGTTAAATTTTATTGTACCTTTTGTGGTAGAGATGCTCATGTTGTAGATTTTTGTTATATACTAGATAAACAAGAAAAGATGAAACAAAAAGAAGCTAGATCTAATAACAAATTAGAAGCACTTGCCAATCAGAAAATTGAACACACACAATCTGCTGATTTTTGTGATTCACATGAAAATGGGAAGATTGAAACTCTTTGTAACACTAAAAATATGTGTGTTAAGAATGTCGGTACTTTGTCTTCTACTGTTGAAATGAAAGTGTGGATTTTAGTCATAAACATGCACATCGTGTCAAGTGTCATTGTACTCATTGTGATAAAGATTGTCATGTTTCTAATTTTTGTTTTAGACTAGCTAAACAACATAAAAAAGGATTGAATGCTAGGTAGATCTTAGAACTTTTAAACAAAATATGTTGCACACATGGTACCGAGACATAGATGCATGATTGGGTCACTTTTGTACCTCACGACATCAAGACCGGACACACAATTCAGCGCATGTCTTTGTGCAGGATTTCAAGCTTCCCACGTGCTTCACATCGTCAAGCCATCAAAATAATTCTCAGGTACTTACATGGAACTTAAGAATTTGACATTTTTCTTCCTTCTTCCTCAACCATTACATTAAAATCTTTTTTCGGATACTGATTTTGGGGGTTGTAGGATTGATAGGAAAAGTACTTCAGGTGCTTGTCATTTTCGTAGTAATTCAATTGTTTCTTGGTCCTCTAGAAAAAAATTCAGTTGCACAATCCATGGCAGAATCTGAATATGTAGCTGCTACTAGCGCTTGCTCACAAATTATTTGGATTGTTCAAACCCTTAAGGACTATTGTGTTGATCTAGATAGTGTTTCACTGTTTTGTGATTATACTAGTGCCATTGGAATTGCTAAAAACTCTGTGCAACATTCTAGGACAAAGAACATTGACATTAGGTATCACTTTCTCCGTGATAATGTTGAAAAGGGAAACATTGTGCTTCACCATGTTGATACCGAACAATAATTTGCTGACATTTTACAAAACCTTTGGATTTCACTCGTTTTTGTTTCGTTCGTAGTGAAATAGGGGTTATGCATCCTCATGGCTTAAATTGAGGGGGGGGGGGGGGTTGAAACTTGAGAAGCCTATGTGTGAATCTGAATTTAAAATAATATGATCATAGTATTTCATACATATATGACTTTTGATTCCTTTTACATGGTGAATGTTCTTACTACATTACTCGTGTCATACATTTTGTAGTTTTTGTCATGACTAGTAATTGGAATAATTATTTACACTAAATCTAGTCATGTTCAAACTTTCTTGTTGTTTTGAACTTGTTGCATGCTCACAAGTGCTTTTAATAATGGAAAACTAATCAATAAACTATCCACATGTTGAGCTTTTATGATCAAATAAAAAAATTAGAAAAGATCAAGAGAATATGCATGCATCGTACTTCTTCTTTTGAGATGGCTAATCATTGCACTTAAATATAAAGTTGGAAGAAGTTGTGTATGACTAAAATGTAAAAGCCCTAAAAATTCATAGTAATATGTTCATATAGGAGAATTTTAATTTGAATGGGAAAAGAAATAAAAAGGAAATGGGAAAAACAAGTGGATTTAAACCCTATAAGAGGGAATTCAAAAATTCATATTAGCTCCAGTTCAAGCCTTGACAAAATAAAAATTTGAGTTAACCATTGTATTCCAAATAGCATCTCTGCAAAATTTCAAAAGTTTTGAAGCACATTTGCTATAAAATTCAATGGAAACATTGAATTTTCTTCAAATTCAAATTTAAATTTGAATTTCGATTGAATCTTGGTCAACTCAAAGTTTTGAATTTAGAATCAAATCCTAGATATTTGTTTGAGCCATCTAAAATTTTTCATGGTTTTTGGACACAAGTTGGTGGGATATTTTCGTGTCCAGAGAAGATAGAGTTAAAGGGAATTGCAGGGCCCACTGGTCAGCTTCACAGAACAGAGGAACCACCTCAGTTGTGAGTGTCCCGTGCCCCAACAGCTCGCCGTCAGCAAGCAGCTGCGTGGCAACGCGTTTCCATGATCTCTTCACTTTCTTCACCTCTATTCTCACCTCTCTGGCCGAAAGGGAAGAGTAAGTGTGGTCCTATGTTTATTTCTTCTCTCCCGAGCGCACACCACCGCCATCTCTCTGTTCCCCGACAAGCTCAAGATCCTGGCCGAGTTTCTTCATCTTCCCAACAGCAAAGTGGTGCACAATATCTTCCTCTATCTACTCAAGCTTTTATCTCTTCTTTTCGTAGGCTATAATGCCGGTATTTTACAGTTTTGTGGGCGCCGCCGTTCTGCCGTCGTGTGGACGCCGCTGCCACCCCGTCACGCCGGCGCCACAGGCCACCTCTCGAGATGCTCCCGAAAGCAAAGAGGATCGCTAGAACACCTTCTCGCTCATGGTGAAAACCTTTCCCGAGTTCATTCTGTATACAACAAGAAATCTCCGATTTTCTTTTGGTCTTCTTCAAGCTCTGATGCTAGGTTTTCATAGAAATTTGGTTTTTATGTGCAATAATCATGGGAAATAGTTAGATTATAGTTTCCAAACATCCCATCACACTACTTGGATCAAGAACTGATGAAAATGATCGACCACAGATGGAGTATTTTGAGTTTTCATCGGCGCCTTTGAAAAGCGCCGTGGTTCACCGTCGAAGTCGACTTTGTTGGCTGTTCCACCGATTTTGCACATCCTAATCCTTTTCCTCATGCTCCCATGAACCTCCCCAAGTAATTCCATGTCCGTTTGAGCGTTTTTAGAGGGTGATCGACATTACCGGAACCCTAGGTTCTGCCCTCGCCGGCGAGCACTATGCTCCGGCCACCATCAGTTTTCCCCGTCTGAACTTATGGAATCGCTGTTGAAAATAGGGCACAGGTTGCCAAGGGAAGGAGGTAAGCGTACGGTGCAACCTTTCTGGTGAGCCCGACGGAGCGCGCCACCAGGCGTGGCTCGAGCGCCGCCAGGGTTGTGAGGAGGAAGACGACCTGGCAGGTCCCGGCTGTAAGTGGCATGCGTAATGGTGGGGGATTGTGTGTGGCAGCCTGATCTTCTGTGGCTGTGCGGTCTACTAAGTGGTCACTCATATGGCCCAGTTTGACCCGGTAGATTAATTCAGACCTTTTCTTTTCCAATTAATTCCAGAATTCATCCAAAAATCAAAATACAATTACTCCTAGTATAATTGCTCAAATAATTCCAAATAAATTATGGTAGACTCTTATTGATCCCAATATTTAAGTAGTACCATTTTTTGGACATGAAGGTCCCAAAATATTAATAATTAATTCTTTTGTTGTAACTGCTTGGGAAATTAATTACTCATATTCTGCTAATTGGAAAATTCTCTATTTTGGTCAGAACATTCATTCTAATACAGTTGATCTCCAGTAAAATTTACAAGTTCATTGGACTTCATTTACTGGACCAAACAGTGTTCAAATCCCCTATGTCAATTGAAAAATGAGAAGTATACAGAAACATTTTCAGAATTCCTTGCAGACTTGTAAAATCAATTTCTCGCTGTAGGAAGCTCAGAAAAATTATGGAACAAATTTCGATAGAATCAGTGAGACCTCCTCCACCATAATCATCCAGTGTTAGCCATGACAAAGCTTCAGATTTAATACCAAATTTCATAGAAGGATTTTACTTGTTGGAATTTTAGAGACAACAAGCTTCCTTGAACATCTCAAATTCTTGATCCAGATCTTCCTCATGGTACATAGTATCCACTGTAAAAATCCCAAAGCTAATTAAAAATATTTACATACCTAATCAGTATTTAGAAAGTCTTTTATATAGTTTCAATATCACTCTTGTACTTTATATATTGCATATCTTATAGTGACCGAGATCAAGGAGGAGCCAGAGTCCTTGGAGAGTATATAACCAGAAGCTAACTTCCCCTCTGACTCACAGCCAGGCAAGCCTCGGTTTGTATTTAAGTACTTTTGCAAAGTTTTGGTTTGTATCACTTATGTCTAGGGTGAATATTGTGCATTAGGGCTAAGGTGCTTGTTACTCCACTTGCATGACCCACAAATCCCATGGGGTATTGGGTAGGTCTACAACTGGATGAGTAGAAAATTTCATGCTAATGTATTGAGGAATCCGGTAGAAGTCGAGTAGTTGGAATCTACTCGCGAGATAGAATTTTATCACACGGGATGGATTTGATGAAAGAATGGTTTATGCATATGAATTTGAGACCAAGCAGCGGATAGGATGAAGCGAGATGTGCTCTCACGTGCATAGCCCTGCTTGTGCCAGTTGAGGACGGATCTTTGTGCGGTCTTGCTGGACAAGTTTGAACTGTACCAGATGCATATTGGGCATATGGAACCCAGAAAACCCATCTAACTTGATAACTTGGGTGTCGAGGCATAGCTCACTGTTGATAGCGGTGGGTTGAGGGCATCAAGGTGTAAATCTGCCGGTGGGCACAAAAACGCTCCATGCGGGGACCTAATGCTTGCGATGTTGGGACCGGTTCGGCGTTTGAGTTTCTTGTGAAAGGTTGTTGCATATGACATCGTGAGGAGCATTGCACGTGTCTCATGCATGAGTGTACGTGACATGTTATCTGGGTGTCTACTAATAGCAATCACTGTCCCTCGCTGTTATTTGAGCACCGCTTGTTCAATGTGCTGTGACGTAGTAAATACTGAAGAAGCCAAAAGAATATGATGTATTGAATTATAATTGCTTTGAAATGATGTTTCTGTATTATATTGCTCACTAAAGTTACATTCTCAACATTTAATTTGTTGCTAATAACTTGGAAGTAAGGATCCACTTGTAGGCGAGTCGTTTATGCAATATCGCTGCCTATATTTATATGTATCCCTGCATGTAGAGTTCCATACTTAAGTGAGACGGTTAAGTCTCACTGAGCCTTCATGCTCATGGTTGCTATATCAAGTTTTCTGCAGGTGAGACATATGAAGAAAGGCCCGAAGATGAGGTGATGCCCCCGTCGGGGTATACCGCTGAGTGGGAGCCCTGCACGCCGCCGTGATATGTTGCGTGTTGCTAGTGCGTGGCGTCCCCGGGCTGGATAGTTGTACTTTTGCATAGCTAGGCTGAGAGTTTATCTATGAGTATGACTTCCTCCGTATATTAAGTATTGTAAAAGACTTCTGCTGTTTCTATAAATAAAACTTTGTATTTTCTTGTATTCTTTTTGTGTGTGTTGTTGGGTGCCGCCTCGCACGACACCACAATCTTCGATTCCTGGAATTTGTGGACCAGGTCCTCACAAAAAACCATATCATTAAGCTTCTTATTGTCAAATGACATAGGCTTGGCTTGGTTGGTTAGAATAAGGCTGATGCAGCATATAATATCTAGCGAATGTCATATGATCTGAATTTTTGCTTTGAAAATAATAAAAATGCAGCAACATTTGTCATGCTTTCAGATCTTGAAATAGTTAAGTTTGTGAGATCATGACTTGCTTAAGTTGAAAAAAATTACAATTGATCTCTAGCATGACTTACACTACTATATGTATCTCATTGATGTGATAGTGTAAGTTACTTGATAGTATGACTTGGATGAGCTTTGTTTTATGTATATGTTATAATATGCTTATAACAATTGAAATTTCTATTTGGAACCTTGCTGACCACAATGTCAAAGGGGGAGAAATATGTCACACATTGCACGTTCACAAGTGTTTTACATGTTCTTTTCAGTGGGATAATTTGTTTTTAAAATTTATTTCTCATTTAATTTTCAAAAGGGAGAGAAAATTGTTTTCAAAATTTTTCATGTGAATGAACCAATGTTCGAATTCTAGGTGGTGTTGCCATTGCATTCATCAAGGGGGAGATTGTGAGACCTATGCATGCTGAATACATTGGCAATTAGACTAAAAGTGAAGGTTCACATTCAATGTTTTAAAGCTTACACCGATACACTATGATACACCCTGATACACACTGTTCAATCTTGTCTTAGTGCTTCTGGGACTAACGTTACCCTCTATGGTTTTAGATTGTCCGAACTTTTTCTCACATGAATTGCACGTGTTTCACGCTTCAAAGTCCAAGCTTTTTCTCATGTGACTCGCACGTGTTTTTGCTTCGAATTGTCCAAACTTTCACTCACATGAGCTGCACGTGAGTTGAGAGTGTTTGATCTTTACAAACGTGTTTTTAGGAGTAACATTTACTCTTTACATGGTTAGGACTGTCCAAACTTTCGGAAATGTGATTTGCATGTGAGTTTGAGATTGGAGTGTTCGATCTTTTGCCTTTACATTGCAGCGCCGCTTTTGGTTGATACGATATATTGTATTTGCTGAAATAATTGTGCGGCGTCTTTGTTTTTAACTTGCAATGTTTCAAACTGGCTTTTTGTCTTATGGAAAGTTTGCTTAGTATTCTCTTACTAAGTTTTTATGTGTTATGGCTGATAAGGGCTAGTATTACTTTGCTATGGTTTGCAACATGCCTATGTGAGGTGCTCATGTAAGATGTTGTGTTTTTTGGACTAACGAGAGTCAAGTCGCGGACTTGTGCTGGGAAGATTTGGTTTTTTGTCATGTGCGGGTGCTGCTTGAGGTCAATACATGGCTGGTGACGGGATCTAATGAACTAGTCATAGGGAGAAGATGAGGTTCAACAACCAAGTTTGAGAGGAACTGTGGTTGAGTTGATCAGGAGGTCACGCCGCATGTTTGGGTCAAGTATTGTGAACATCGTTGGAAAGTGCTTGCACGTGTGCAAGGATTGCATAGATGTGGAAACATGGTTCCAAGATGTGACGAAGAGATATGGACATGAAGGTATGGCCAGAAAGATCCATCCGGCTGGATTATGAACTCAAGCTGCGGACGAGTCGATTATGGCTCAATATGGAAAGATTAGAGTTGGTTTTGGTTAGAATTCTTGTTGAACACGAAGTAGAGTTGTTTTAGGAATGTTGGATATGTTCCTAAGGTGTTTGAAAGTCTTAAGATTGTTTCTATCTGCATATGGAAGAGTCTTGAGCAGTTATGGAAAGTTTCGGTTGAAACTTTGTAGGATTAGAGTCCTAGTTAGGATTGGGTTGGCCTTAGGGCTAGTTATATAAGCCAGGGAGGATAGAGCTCGTGGGTAGACGACTTTAGGGCTGTTCCTCTTGTGTTTTTATCAATAAAATTCATAGTTTATAGGAGCTTTTGTTCCTTGTTCGTCCGACTTGTTTTTGTCAAGTCTTTCTCGTCGAGTTTCTGCGCTGCCTGACCTTTCTTCATTATTTTGATCATTACTCGCGTTTTACAGATCCAATTGACGTATTTCTTTTTTGGTTGTCTTCACAACCTGATTCTATCATATGTGAAAATTTACTGGTCTTTGGATTCGTGTTTTTTGATCTACACGAGTTTCTTTGCAGCATTGTTGATCTATTGTTAATTTGGGTAGAACAGATTGACCATCGTCTAGTCTTTTGATCATATTGGATGTTCTACTTAGTGTTTTCATGTGATTCTTGTTGCATTAATTCTGTGACTTGATTCATTACAATCTACACTTGGTTTTTTCACGGTTGGACACATTGAAAACAGATTACACACACGGTTTCTTAATAGATTGATTTTCTGCTGAGGGGTTTTTGTTGCTTCCGCTAAAAAAGTTTAAATCTACCATTCACCCCCTGGTAGCTTTTCACATGCTCTTCGATCCTACAAGTACAAAACATAAATCATTTTGAATATGTTTTTCATCTCAAGCCATTGCAAAAGATAAATCAAAGACGGATGCATCACCTGAGCATGTTTGAACATTCACATGTTCAAATGATTGTATGGTCCTCGAGTGCTCAATAACAGCACCCATATACCCTCATTTCCATTGATTGTTATGTTTCAATCACTACGATGAAGCTCAATGAACACTAAGCTTGATCATGATCGAGATTTGCGGCGATTTGAACCGATTATACACCCTGCAGGGGAGTCCCAATGTATCCACACGACTCGAGGACCATACAACTCATGCGACCGCTAAAGCCACATAAGGGGGTTTTCATGTCATCCTTTTTCACACCTGTTCCCGTATGGTTGGAAAATCTTCATCTCAAGGAGTACTATGGTCCTGTAGACCAATAGTCACTCGTGCTTGTCAAATAAGTAATGAAGTCATGGCCCAAACACCGGTACAAAGTGAGATATTCTGCTTGCCATACAATTATTTTCGGCATGTGGTTATAATAGAATGTTCTTAGGACAACAAGAACAACACACGGTCCTTAACTGTGACACCCTCAGTTTCATGCATCATGCATTGCATAAGTTCATATACATGTTTAACATTAATCCACATAAAAAGGAATGAGTTTAAAATGAATTTAAAGCGAAACAACACTCAAAAGTTCTGAGAAGTGTGGACTAGTCCGTTTTTGGTGCGGACTAGTCCAATTTGACCTCCCTCGGACATGTCCGTTTTTGCTGTGGACTAGTCCGTGCTTCTCTTTGTACCGTTTTCGGACTTGGGCGGTCCATTGCGCACTAGTCCGGTATCCCGATCCCTTGAAATTTTGCCAAGTCCGTAGACTTGTCCGGACTTGTCCGACATCTAGCAAACTTGTCCATTTTCTTCTCTGACTAAGTTCGGACTTGTCCGATTTGGTCCGGACTTATCCGTTTTTCCCTCTAACTAATATTGGATGAGTCCGGCCTTACGTGAACTTGTCCGGTGATCCCGATTCTAAGTTGATCTTTTGTTCCACGGCGTGTTTTCGGTTTTACCTTAAGTGGGTCTAAGGACGTTGTGTCTAACTCTTTTGGAGCCCATGTGGGACCCCACACCAGCCTGCACCCTATCTAAAACCGAACTCCATCAAACCCTTGCCGCCAAGGAGGGAGAAGGAGATCCCGAGCAAGAAGAAGAGGAGGAAACGAAAGAGAATCAAGTGATCAAGATCTCCATCAAGTTTTCGTGCTCGATCAACAAGTCACCTTCAAGTTTCTTCATCAACCCTAGATCGTCAAGATCCAAGTGTTTCCTCCAAAACCCTTGACTCATTGGACTTCTAACGACATGGTATACCTTCTACTTCCTCTTTCTCACATCAATTCAACCCCGTTTCTTCAAATTCACTTTGATCTAGAAAACCCTAGCTCGCTATTTCTGCGAAGGGGGGTACTAGTCCGGACCTACAGCGGACTTGTCCGGCATCTAGATTTAACTATTGTTAAATTAATTCTGAATTTAATTGAATCAACATGAACATGAGTAAACTTTTAAAAAAACCATTGTAAATGATTAGTGAACATTAATAGTAAATCATTAACTAGTTTTGCTTCGCATTTGCATTAATCATGCATGCCATGTCGTATTTAGTAACATATGTGCACTTATTGATTGTAATTCTTGTCTTGTATGTTTATTGTGCGGTTTAGACGGATTCATGCTAGAGGGTGTTGTGGAGGACCTCCAGCACCAGGAATTTGAAGACTTTGACCCTAACCAAGCCAAGAGCAAGGCAATTGCCCTTGAACATATTGATCCTATTTTACATTAAATGTTTTGTTTGCAAAACTGCATTCCTTGTGTCAAATTGATGGAAAACCCAAGATAGGAGTTTACTAGCTTTGTTTAACCATCCTTGTCACCTAGAATACATGGTAGAGAGTCGGGAAGGGTCTTTTTACCTTTGCTTTGCTTAATTAATGTGGATGGGAAAACAACTATACTATTTAATTATGCATTAATGAGATTACGGTTATTATGAACTGGTTAATATGATATGGTCATGGGTGATATAAACAAACCTGGTATGTGGATGGGTTGGAAGACATGGTGGTTTGCTTGCCTTGGATCTAAGGACCGGTTGATGCGAGAATGGGCCAGGACTACAGTGCCACCACGAGGCCAAGTATGGGTGCGGCGTAGCTGATTAATTAGGGTATTGCTAGTATTGTGAGGATCATTTGGTGTACCTGGGAAGGGGAGTCAGATCGGGTTTAGATTTGTGGCGGTACTCCCTGGGATCCGAATGGCACAAGAGGGGGCCCTTGGTCAAAGATGTGCTCAGTTGGAGGCATCACCACCGGTGAAACCTCAATGGGTTCGTACATGCTAGTAGTCCCTTTGTAAAGGTTGTTTTGTGACCTCTTTGCCATACACCAAAGGAAGTGTAATTGTCATAAGGGAGGTTCTTTAGTCGCCAACAGGTGATGGAATCACAAACACGTGGGTAAAGTGGTACAAACTTTGCAGAGTGTTAAAAACTATCATGATAGCCGTGTTCCCGATTAAGAGCACTTGGATGACCTACTCGATTATAAGGTTTTTGGTATTGGGACATTTTTGTACTGGTTATGGGATGGTAATATGGTTTATGACAATGTATATGGTTAATGGTAATGAGAAATCTGGTATATGGATGATGGTAATGAAATATGGACTGGTATTATGATAACTACATGGTTTATTATGGGCTTACTTCACATACGTACAATATCTGCTTTTCAAATGTTTTAATGTACTTTTAAGCACTTAGACTTTATTATTGTTGTCATTTGTATCAGCTACATGTCATGCTCTTCCACACTTGCTGAGTACAACATGCACTCACCCTTTCTATTACCCCACCAACAGTTGCAGGTCGGATTTGGGAGTATAACGTTGATAATGTAGAGTTCTAGACCGTGTCTGCTGTCAGCTTGCCGGTGGTTTGATTGGAGCTGCGCCATATCCCGTTTGCTTAGCTGCATAGTTTCTTGAATAGTTTATTTCCGCTGCATTAGTTCAAACTTGTCATTAATATTCATTAGAGCTTGTATTTGAGGATATTACGAATTGTGTAACAAAAGTGGTTAATTAATCTTGTCTTGTGGTAATTATCTAGTTATCCTTTTGTGAATGCACTCGTGTATGTGTGTTGAACATCCTGGGCACACATATGTGTTCACTTGGTTTATTTTCGGAACCGGGTGTCACAAATTGGTATCAGATCCACAGTTGACCGTAGTATGTAGTCTAGATAGAATGGACACTTTAGAGCACATAGAAGCACTCAGTAAGCATTGAGAATTGTTTGGTGTGTTGTTTGCTATATAATGTTGCTTGTGTGCTTAGTAGAGGATTGTGGGATGTTTTTAGCATTGCCATGTCCATTTAGGCTAGTATAGGTAGTTGCTTAGTTTCATATCCCTTGATGCATATAGTTGGGGATGTTTTCTAAATTCTTCTCTCTTGCTTTTCCTCATAGAACAACAATGGTGAGGACTCGCAACCAGAGGGATAGCAATGATGAGGAGGAGAACAATGGAGCACCTTAGAACAACAATGGACAAGGACCTACTCAGGGAGCTATCAATCTTGAGCAGCTATTGGCTATGCAAAACCAGCTTATGCAGACCATGATACAGACTATAGGATAGCTGAAAGCTGGCAACAACAACCAGCACCATATGCCTCCACCACCACCCCCCGCCGCCCTTATAACAGGTTGGGAGAGTTCATGAGGACCAGGCCACCAACCTTTGCTCAAGCCACCGACCCTATAGATGCCGATGATTGGCTCAAGTCTATGGAAAAGAAGCTTGCTATTGTCTAGTTTAACGACCAGGAGAAGGTCCTATTTGCTTCTCATCAACTAGTTGGAGCAGCTGCGGATTGGTGGGATTCGCTATGCAATGCCCATAAAAATCAAGAGAGGATCACTTGGGCTGAATTCAAGAAGAGCTTCCGTTCTCATTATGTGTCGGATGGTGTCATGATCCTAAAGAGGCAAGAATTTGAGAACTTGAGGCAAGGAAGATCAAGCGTGAGTGAATATCTTGGTAAATTCACTCAACTTTCAAGGTATGCGTCGGAGGATGTCAGCCGGGACAGCCAGAACCAATATTTTTTTATGAGGGGTCTTAACAATGAAATCCAAGTGCAATTGCTCAACTGTGACTATGCCAGCTTTTAGAAGCTTGTGGACAAAGCAGTTGTGGTTGAGATAAATGTTTGTGAGATGGAGTAGGATAATACGAGGAAGGCGCCATATCGAGGACAACCACAAGGAAGCAATGTGCGCCCCCGCTTTGCACCATCCAATGCGCCATACTACAACCCCTTGGCTCCTGCATATCGCCCTGCTTATTCTTCGCGCCCAGCTCAGCCCGTGCAGCAACGTCCCGCTATGCAAGCACCTCGTCCTCCAATGCCTCAAGCGCCCCGCGCCAACTTTCTGGCCAATGCCCAAAATCAAGTTTGCCCTAACAATGCTGGTGCCGCCAGGTTGTGCTATACTTGTGGTGAGGTAGGACACTTTGCAATTTAACATCCTAAGTCAGGCCTTGGTCAAGGAAGCAATGCCCCAAGACAAAACCAAAGACTCAATGGAGGACAGCCACAAGGGAACCATGGATAGCAGAATTTTGCTCATGGCAATGTGAACAATGTCTCTACGGAGGAAGCTCAAAAAGCGGATGACGTGGTGATTGGTATGTTTCTCGCAAACTCCAGCCCGACGACTATGTTATTTGATTCTGGAGCATCGCATTCATTCATTGAATCGAAATATGTTGCCAAGTATAGTTTGCCTATCTCTCATATGAAGTATACCTTGTTGGTTAAATCTCCGGGAGGAAAGATGAAGACAAATATTGTATGTCCAAAATAAGCCTTAGAATAAGTGGGGTAGATTTCTTGGTCAACCTCCTCGTTTTGGATTCTCAAGGATTGCACATTATACTTGGTATGGACTAGTTGAGGAAGCACAATGGAGTCATTTAATGTGCCACAGAGATGGTGAAGTTGACCAATGAGGAAAGGATCACCATAGAATTTGAAGCATCTAAACATGCACCAAAGCAATTGGAGCTGAACCACATGGATGCTGCCGCAATTGACGAGATTCTAGTACTGTTGAATTCTTGGATGTGTTTCCGGATGAGTTGCCAGGTATGCCACCTGATCGAGATATAGAATTTTTTATTAAGTTAATAACTGGAACTGCACCTATAGCTAAGAGGCCATATAGGATGCCTCCTAAGGAGTTAACAGAGCTCAAGAAGCAAATTCAAGAGCAACTAGAGAAAGGTTTTATTCGCCCAAGCTCTTCACCTTGGAGAGCGCCCATACTTTTTGTGGACAAGAAGGATGGATCTCAAAGGATGTGTGTGGATTACCGAGCTCTCAATGAGGTGACAATCAAGAACAAGTATGCATTGCCCCGCATCGAGAATTTGTTTCACCATATGAAGGGTGCTTGTGTCTTCTCCAAGATTGATTTGAGGTTGGGATACTTTCAAATGAAGATTAGACCATCGAACGTACCCAAGATAGCTTTTCAGACACGATATGGATCTTATGAGTATACAGTTATGTCCTTTGGATTGACAAATGCACCTGCATACTTTATGTACCTCATGAATAAGGTCTTCATGAAGTACCTTATGACATTATGATATACTCGAGAAGCTAGGAGGAGCATGAGGAACACATGAGGCTTACGTTGTAGAAATTGAGGGAGCATCAATTGTATGCCAAGTTCAGCAAGTGCCAGTTTTGGTTGAAAGCGGTCCCATTTTTGGGTCATATCATCTCGGGAGGAGGAGTATCGATTGACCTAGGAAAAGTGAGAGATTTGCTAAAATGGGATTCCCCACGGAATATAAAGGAGGTCCGGAGTTTTCTTTGAATGGCTGGATATTTCTGTCGGTTTTTCAAAGACTTTTCCAAGATAGCCAAGCCCATGAATGAGTTGTTAATGAAAGGGAAGACTTTCCAATGGACTCAAGCTTGCTAGAAAAGTTTTGAGGAGTTGAAGAAGAGGTTAACTACAACCCAAGTTTTGATATTGCCAGATGTGAGCAAAAGCTTTGATATCTATTGTGACGCCTAAAGGCAGGGACTTGGATGTGTGCTCATGCAAGAAGGTCAAGTTGTAGCCTATGCATCGAGACAATTAAAGGAACATGAGTAGAATTATCCAACGCATGATCTCGAACATGCAGCCGTGGTGCATGCCTTAAAGATGTGGAGACATTACATCCTTGGTCACAGGTGTGAGATTTATACGTATCACAAGAGTTTAAAGAATATTTTCACAGAAACGGATCTAAATTTGAGGCGGGGAAGATGGTTGGAGCTCATCACGGATTATGATGTTGGAATTAATTATCACCCGGGGAAGGCGAATGTAGTGGCCGATGCCATGAGTAGGAAAGGAGCAAGTCACCAGCTCACGGTTCAAGAATTCCCATTCGAGTTATGTAAGGATTTTGAATGGTTGAATCTCGAATTTGTGAATGAGATGGGGATAATGGAGTTAAATTTGACCTTGGAGCAGGAGGTTCGAGAGGGTCAAACAAAGGATGAGGAAATCCAAGAGATCAAGGAATGAACCCAAGAGGGAAGAGAATTTAGGTTTGATGAGGATGACCATGGTACCTTATGGCTTGGAAGAAGGATTGTCATGCCTGATGTGAAGCATATTCAGGAGACAATATTAAAAGAGGCACATGACTCGCCATCCTCAATTCACCCCAGTTGTACAAAGATGTACAAGGACTTGAAGACATGTATTGGTGGGCTAGCACGAAAAAGGACATAGCTGAATATGTAGCATTGTGTGATGTGTGCCAACGAGTGAAGGCGGAACACCAAAGGCCAGCCGGATTATTGCAGCCATTGAAGATTCCAGAATGGATGTGGGAAGAAATCGGGATGGACTTTATAGTTGTTTTACCGCGTACCCAGTCCGGCTATGACTCCATACGGGTAATTGTGGATCGTTTGACCAAGTCAGCTCACTTTATTCCTGTCAAGACCACATACACCGCCGCGAAGCTGGCAGAGTTGTATATGGAGCACATTGCGTGTCGACATGGAGTCCCGAAAAAAAATAGTCTCGGATAGAGGTTCTCAATTGACCTCTAGGTTTTGGCAGAAATTACATGAAGCATTGGGAACAAGGTTGAATTTTAGCTCAGCATGTCACCCTCAAACGGATGGACAAACTAAGAAGACCAATCATATTTTAGAGGATATGTTAAGAGCTTGTGCTTTAAAACATGGAAGAAGTTGGGACAAGAGCTTTCCGTATGTAGAATTATCATATAACAATAGTTACCAAACGAGCTTGAAAATGTCACCTTTTGAAGCATTGTATGGGAGGAAGTGTAGGACACCATTGTTTTGGAATGAACCAAGAGAGAGCCAAGTGTTTGGACCTGATATGTTGCAAGAAGCTGAGAAACAAGTCAAGATTATTCGTGAAAACTTGAGGGCTGCTCAATCAAGACAAAAAGGCTATGCGGACAATAGGAGAAGGAAAATAGCCTTTGAAGTGGGAGATTTTGTTTACCTCAAGTTGTCACCAATGAGAGGTCATAAGAGGCAAGCTAGCACCTCGATACATTGGACCACTCAAGATTCTAGACAGAAGAGGAGAAGTAGCATACAAGTTGGAGATGCCAGCTCACTTATCAGATGTTCATGATGTCTTTCATGTTTCCCAGCTCAAGAAGTGTTTAAGGGTACCAGAAAAACAAGTGTCAATGGAAGAGTTGGAACTAGAGGCAGATTTGACTTATGCTGAGCAACCGGTCAAAATCTTGGAAACCAAGGAGAGAGTCACAAGGAACAAGGTGATTCGATGGTGTAAAGTGCAATGGAAGCATCATACAGAATTGGAAGCAACTTGGGAGCTGGAAGATGATCTCAAGAAGGAATTTCCCTATCTCTTCTCTTCCACATCGAATCTCGAGGGCGAGATTCATTTTAAGGGGGTAGGTTTGTAACACCCTCATTTTCATGCATCATGCATTGCATAAGTTATACATGTTTAACATTAATCCACATAAAAAGGAATGAGTTTAAAATGAATTTAAAGCAAAACCGCACTCAAAAGTTCTGATAAGTGCGGACTAGTCCATTTTTGGTGCGGACTAGTCCAATTTCTCTCTGACCTCCCTCGGACATGTCCGTTTTTGCTGCGGACTAGTCCGTTTTTCTCTCTGTACTATTTTCGGACTTGGCCGATCCATTGCGGACTAGTTTGGTATCCTGATCCCTTGAAATTTCGCCAAGTCCCTAGACTTGTACGGACTTGTCCGACATGTAGCGGACTTGTCCGTTTTTCACTCTGACTATGTTCGAACTTGTCCGATTTGGTCCGTACTTATCTGTTTTTCCCTCTAACTAATATCAGACTAGTCCAGCCTTGCGCAGACTTGTCCGAAGATCGCGATTCCAAGTTGATCTTTTGTTCCACGATGTGTTTTTGGGTTTTACTTTAAGTGGGCCTAAGGACATCATGTCTAACTCTTTTGGATCCCAATTGGGACCCCACACTGGCCTCCACTCTCTCTAAAATCGAACTCCATCAAACCCTAGCCCTCCACCTTTATATAAACAACCCCACCTCATAACTTTACATCTCCTTGCCACTTTTGAATCACACCCAAACCCTAGCTCGTGGATAGCCACCGCCAAAGAGGGGGAAGGAGATCTCGAGCAAGAAGAAGAAGAGGAGGAAACAAAAGAGGATCAAGTGATCAAGATCTCCATCAAGTTTTTGTTCTCCATCAACAACTCACCTTCAAGTTTCTTCATTGACCCTAGATCGTCAAGATACAAGTGTTGCCTCCAAAACCATAGATTCATTGGAGTTCTAAACACTTCGTATACCTTCTACTTCCTTTTTCTCACGTGAATTCAATCCCATTTCTCCAAATTCACGTCGATCTAGAAAACTCTAGCTCACTATTTTTGCAAAGGGCGGACTAGTACGACCCTACAGCAGACTTGTCCGGCCTCTAGATTTAACTACTGTTAAATTAATTCTGAATTTAATTGAATAACCATGAACCTGTGTAAACTTGTTGATAACATTGTAAATGATTAGTGAACATTAATCGTAACTCATTAACTAGTTTTGCTTCGCATTTGAATTAATCATGCATGCCATGTCGTATTGAGTAACATATGTGCACTTATTAATTTTAATTCTTGTCTTGTATGTTTATTGCGTGGTTTAGACGGATTTGCACTAGAGGGTGCTGCGGAGGACCTCCAGAAGCACCGGTTAACACTGGGATTATAAAGAGTAGAGAAAATTTTAGGAGGGGTAGAGGTCGACCAAGGTTGACATGGCAGGAGGCGGTGAAACGAGACTTGAAAGAGTGAGACATACCTAGAGATTTGGCTCATGATAGGACTGCATGGAAATTAGCAATG
This sequence comes from Tuctoria greenei, assembly GCA_036927565.1. Lineage (NCBI taxonomy): Eukaryota > Viridiplantae > Streptophyta > Magnoliopsida > Poales > Poaceae > Tuctoria > Tuctoria greenei. Next base: position 121,397,932 of record JAYESD010000002.1, read on the forward strand.
CATGTGCCAGAATCTTAGTTTATTCATAATTTGTTACTCTCATCTTCTTTCTTATTAACCCATTTCTAAAATAAATAAAATGTAGAATCTTATTTTACTTGTATTTTATTATTTTTTTACTTTCATCTTATTTTCTTTACTTTTCTTCAAAATTGTCGGGTTTCATTTCTAGCCGACCCCAACTTGTTTGGGACAAAGGCTTGGTTGTTGTTGTTGTTGTTGTTCTTGTTGTTGTTGGTGCTGCAGAGGACCTCCAGCACCAGGAATTTGAAGACTTTGACCCAAACCAAGCCCAAGAGCAAGGCAAGTGCCCTTGAACATATTGATCCTGTTTTTACAATAAATGTTTTGTTTGCAAAACTGCATTGGTTGTGTCAAATTGATGGGAAACCCAAGATAGTAGTTTACTAGCTTTGTTGAACCATCCTTGTCCCCTGGAATACATGGTAGAGAGTCGGGAAGGTCTTTTTACCTTTGCTTTGCTTAATTAATTGGGATGGGAAAACAACTATACTATTTAATTATGCATTAATGAGATTATGGTTAATATGAACTGGTTAATATGATATGGTAATGGGTGTTCTAAGCAAGCCTGGTATGTGGATGGGTTGGAAGACATGGTGGTTTACTTGCCTTGGATCTAAGGACCGGTTCATGCGAGAATAGGCCAGGACTACAGTGCCACCACGAGGCCAAGTATGGGTGGGACGTAGCTGATTAATTAGGGTAATGCTAGTATTGTGCGGATCATTTGGCGCACTGCGGAAGGGACTCAGATTGGGTTTGGATTTGTGGTCGGACTCCCTGGGATCTGAATGGCACAAGAGGGGCCCTTGGTTGAACATGTGCTTAGTTGGAGGCATCGCCACCGGTGAAACCTCAATGGACAGTAGTCCCTTTGTAAAGGCTATTTTGTGATCTCTTGGCCAAACACCAAAGGAAGTGTAATTGGCATAAGGGAGGTTCTTTAGTCGCCGACGGGTGATGAAATCACAAACATGTGGATAAAGTGGTACAAACTCTGCAGAGTGTTAAAATTTATCATGATAGCCGTGCTCCCAGTTAAGAGCACTTGTATGACCTACATGATTAGAGGGGTTTTGGTATTGGGATGGTTTGGTACTGGTTATGGGATGGTAATATGGTTTATGGCAATGGATATGGTTAATGGTAATGAGAGATATGGTATATGGATGATGGTAATGAAATATGGACTGGTATTATGATAACTATATGGTTTATGATGGGTTTACTTTACATACATACAATATGATGATTTTCAAATGTTTTAATGTACTTTTCAGCACTTAGCCTTTATTATTGTCTTCATTTGTATCAGCTACATGTCATACTTTCCAACACTTGTTGAGTACGACATGTACTCACCCTTGCTATTCCCCCATCAAAAGTTGCAGGTCAGATTTGGGAGTATAACGTTGATAATGCGGAGTTCTAGACCATGTCTGCCGCCAGCTTGCCTGTGGTTTGATTAATGCTGCGCCATATCCCCTTGGCTTAGCTGCATAGTTGCTTAAATAGTTTATTTCCGCTCCATTAGTTCAAACTTGTCATTAACATTCATTGGAACTTGTATTTGATGATGTTATGAATTGTGTAATAAAAGTGGTTAAATAATCTTGTCTTGTGGTAATCATCTGCTTATCCTTTTCTGAATGCACTCGTGTATGTGTGTTGAACGTCCTGGGACAACATATGCGTTCGCTTGGTTCATTTCGGAACTGGGTGTCACATTAACTAACCAAGAGGGGCTACATCCTTGTCCCCTCTTAGTCCACAAGTTCATCTTCTTTCTTATTTTATCCCATATCCAAGTATCTTAAATCCTTACTCTCGAATGGTGGTGACCATGCCACCAATTCGACTTTTATCGGTCCAAGCAGGGCTAAGCATGATGCTTCGCAAATTAAAAAATTCAACCCAATCTGTCCTGTGACATAACTCAACATGGATTGGATATAATCAAGACTCACCATGTCCTACATCTAGTGCCCGACAATGCATATACAATAATACTAAGTTCATTCATCACTTGTAGAAAAATAATAGGTTCAAGATGCATAGATGCTTGCTTTCAGTCTCTGCAGGATACTCCGCAGGATTAGTGCTCACACAACTGGTCTCCCAAGTTGCACCCTTGTCACTCTCCAACGGTTCGTTCGCTAAACAAAGAAATATGCACAGTATGAGAATGAGTGTCATGATGCGATGCATAATGCAGCTTGTATGAAACTTTTTAGTATGATAAACCATAAAGTCATGAAGACAATGCAGAAATAATCACTAAATTTGGACATTCTTAGCTCAGGTTATTAGGAAAACATAGGCGCTCTGTCTGAAATCGGACAAATCGGGTGCATTCGTACCATTATGTGAAGCTCGAATTTTTCAAAGGCCTTGCTGGACCAGTGGTCATTTTTACATGATAATTGTTGTTAAAACTTATTGTTTGGCTCTGGTCCCACCTTGGTTTGAGCTCTATATAATTAATTATATTTTCTGCAAGTTTCATGAACATAAAAAAGATAAATGTGGAGAGGGTGTTTATACTGCGTGAATAATGTTGAAAATTTGCAGGTGCATTATACATCCCTAATCAGTATTTTTTGCACAGGTTTCATTATTTTATCATTCATACAACTGGCATGAGAAAACTAACAATTTTCAGCCCGCCAACAAAAATTAAGGTGCCTATCACGTTTAATAAAAGAGCAACTGCAGCTAGCACATTTAATGATTGATGTGAAGAATAAGGAAGATCTCAAAACAAGATCTACAATTTAAGCACTTTTATTTCACTCATTATCATTTTAACCATGAAAGTCACAAGAAGTCACATATCTTGCAATTTTACATACACAAGGGATGTAAGGATGTCTTATAAGTTACATACAGAGGCTGAAACCTATATGAAAGATCACAATACCACTGGATCTAAAATACTTAGTTAAATGCATAAACCATCCATAGGCAAAAGAATTTTTCCATGGCAAAGATGAGGCTACACATGCGGCGCAGAATTGTTTCCATATGTAGATCTAGTGCTTAGGGATCCATTAAAGTTTATTTCATACTTTCCAGAGCAGTAACCAATCTTACATGGATTCTACATCTCGTATCCAGTTTTTAGAATGAAAATAAAATTTCAGAGAAAGAGAAGCAGTACCTTTTCCTCAACCCTTAGCTATGAAGCTCAAGGAGGAGAGCTGCAATGGAGATGGCAGTTGGAGAGGGTGGAAAACAGGAGAATTCAACAAAGAGAAAAGGGGGGGGGGGACAATAAAGGCAACAACAAGAGAAACTGGAGACAAAAATTTACCTAAAAACTGCTCAGATTGACGCAGCAATGGTGATATTCTAAGGATTTTTGTTGGAGAATAGAGGGAAGAGGACAAAGCTGTGGAGATAAGGTGTGGTGTGAGGAAAGCTGAGAGCAATGCCCTGTGCTAGGGATATTTGTAGCAGCTTCACTCTCACACCAGACAGGACCAAGAGTGTGGATGACAGGTGGGCCTAGCTTGCTTTTCATTTTCCAAATTTTCGAAATTCATTTCTACACCACTTCTCCTTCTGTATTTCTTCGATACATGAAGTTATACCTCTGAAAAAATTACGGAAGTTTTTGTGGCCCTAGATAAGATCATAAGGACCAACTTTTGTTTTTGTGACTTCTTCATGTTAGAATTGAAACTAAAAATCTGGCAAGACAGATTGTGTTGAAACCTTGCTAGATTTTTATGTGTTGGAAACTTCTTTATAAATATTGGGAAACTCACCAAAATTCTATTTAAGGAAGTAGAATACAGAAAATGTTTTGTTTGGTTACATTTTAGTAGAAATAATTTGGGTTTCTACATAAGGCTTGATAAGTAAAATACTTTACTATAAATATGAATTTGAACTCCATCCATTTGCTTGTTCAAAATTGATATTGACGCTCTTTTATTCTAAGATTGAGCTGCTGAATAATTTAAGAAATGGGGGTGTGAGAAGCCTCCCCCTTAAAACAATCTCGTCCCAAGATTCGGAGACAAGAGGAAAAGACAAGACCGCCAACAAGATAAGAATGCAGTTTCAAAGATAATAGTGAGAGAGCAGCAAGTGAGTGGAGCAACATTCACTTACATTCTATAGAAAAGATCAGGATATTCCGCATGGAAATCATCCCCACGTTCCCAGGTTGCTTTTGAATCATTGTTCCATTAAACCTTGACAAACTTGATCAAATGATTCCGTAACTTGCACTCCGCTTTATCAATAACACGCAGAGGGATTCTTCATAAGAGAGGTCTGATTGAAGGTTAACTTGATCCATGGGAATAGCCTCGGATGGAATGCAAAGACACTTTTTAAGTTGAGATACATGGAACATGTTATGGACCTTGGAGAGAGATGACGGGAGGTCCAACTCATATGCAACGGCACAACGTGTAGCCAGGATCTTGAAGGGACCAATATAGCGAGGAGCTAATTTTCCTCTCACCTGAAATATTTTGGTGTCCCAGAGAGGAGAAACTTTGAGATAGACGAAATTGCCAACCTTAAAATGAAGAGTCCTTTAGCGACGATCAGCATAGCTCGTTTGTTGGGATTGAGCTGCCTGCAAGTGCTCTTGAATTTTTCACACTTTAGCTTCAGCCTCATTGACCAAATCACGACAAAAGAGTGGTCGTTCTCCTGATTCGGACCAATTAAGCGGTGTTCTACACATTCTCCCATCAAGAGCTTCAAAAAGAGACATCTTGATACTTGCTTGGTAACTATTGTTATTGGAATATTCTGCAAATGGAAAGCAAATTTCCCACTTCATTCTGTAGGTCAGCACACAAGCTCTTAACATGTCCTCCAAAATTTTATTAACCCTTTCGGTTTGGCCACCGGTTTGAGGGTGATAAGCTGAACTATGGAAAAGTTTGGTGTCCAAAGCCTTGTGAAGGCTCTTCCAAAAATGAGACACAAACTGTGAGCCACGATCTGAAACAATGATCTTACACTACAGGAAACACGATCATTTGCGACGGCTGGATTTATTTGCGACGGCCAGCCGTCGCAAATAGATTAAATTGGGACGGCTCGCCTTTGGCCATCGCAAATAACACGGCCGTCACAAATAAGGCCTTATTTGCGACGGCCGTCGGACTGGCCATCGCAAATAAGAGTTTATTTGCGACGGTCAACCCTAGAGCTGTCGCAAATAACTGAGCTGTCGCAAATAAACACTTATTTTTGACGGTCGTCGGACTGGCCGTCGCAAATAGGCTTTAATTGCGACGGCCGCATGTCAAGGCCGTTGCAATTACGTCAGCCGTCGCAAATTAGGGCTAATATCGGGACCCTCCGGCACTGACTATTCATTCACTTCACTCCACCGCTGCCGCCTGTCGCGCCCCCGCCGCCAGCCCACCGCTGCGCCCCCTCCGGCCCCGGCCCCGCTGCCCCTGCGCCCCCGTCGTCGGCCTGGCCCCGGCTCCATGCGCGCCTCTGCACCCCAGCCGCCGCCCGGCCATGCCGCCCCTGCACCGCCGCTGCCGGCCCGCCCCCACCGCCCCTGCGCCGCCGCTACCGTCCTGCCCCCGGCCCTGCCGCCCCCTGTGCCCTCGCCGCCGTGCCTGCCGAAGCCACCGGCCGCCCCCAACGTGCCGTCCGACGCCGCCAATCTCCTCCGGTGCCGCCGGGCTCCTCCGACACCTCCCCACTGGACTCCCCCGACGCCCGACGTACGTATGATCATTTTCTTTCTTCTCCGTTGCTAGTTCATTGCTTGCTGTAGAGAGTAATTTGTTCGTATAAAGCGTGAGCATTACTGTGCATATCCTAAATATAAATGAGACAATAGAGCAGAGGTGCTACAAGGATCCTGAAGGTGTTGCGCGAGCGAGCATTGAAGGATTTTGAGATGCTGAAGGTTCTGTAGGAGCTGTGATAGTTGTCTGAGTAATTAATTATGTCATCCAGTGGAACGAGTTTGCTGCTGAACGTTGGCTCTTGGGTCGGCTCTTGGGTCATGTTTGGGATGGGAGGGTTTCATCGTAAAGCTTGTTTCATATTAACTGCCCACTTCTTGAACATGTGATTCTGGAGATAAAGCTTGTTTCGTTGTAGATGTGCCCAAGGATAGCAAGTTTGTGACAACTGTTAAAAGCATGCCCTCTCATAAAAAATGTCGCACTTCAGTTCAGTATGCCTGCATTTGGCACGATCTTAGCTCGCTGCATATATTTCTCAGAATGCCTGTATTTTGCACGATCTTAGTGCGTTTGCACTATCCCGGGGTCATCGACGGGGTGTCTGCTCTTTCGTGGGAGGACTACGCACGCGTCCATCACCAGGAGCACGGCAACCTTCAGGAGGCCGTATGGGCCGATTTTATGGTAAGTATGTTAAAAATATTTTATAAGTTTTAACTCTTAAACTCTTTTAATCAACATCTCTTCAATATATTCTTTATCGCAGACAAGGTATACTTTAGAGGACCCAAACGACCATCGCCTGGTTGAGGATGCGAGGCGAGTGTTTCACTACAACGCTGCCAAGGCGCTTCGACAAGCTTTGTCGAACGCCCGCGTTCAAATTATTAATGAGCACTTGAAGGCGAACCAGCAGCCTGTGCTACACTTCCGGCAAGCGAGCGAGATGCACCTGACGGAGGAGGAGTACGCGCAGGTACATGGAGTGTAGTAAGTATTTTTTTTGATAATTTCCTCGATGGTATTTTTACCGACTTCCAACTATGTGAGGGCCACGTGAGCTGGTTGCAGGGTCGGACCGATGCATTTCAGGCCCTTTGTCGCTACTTGGCTAGTGATGAGTTTAAAGCTAAGTCCGAGAAGGCTCGAGACTGCAGAGGGGCCGAGGGGAAGAGCGGGCACGGGAAAGATAACCACTTGCGTTTAGCTGAACGCATGGTAAGTGTGTGTAACTTATATTTATATATTCATAATATATTGTTCGTACTAACACGTATTGACAGGAGCGCAAGACGGGGGTGCTGCCGACCCCTGCTGAGATCTGGAAGAGAGGTCACAGGGACCCTACTCAGCTGACGAGGTGCAGTCAGGCTACAGCCGAGCGATTGGTAAGTTTAGAAATCATTCATATTAAATATAACTATATAGATTGTTGAACTTACACAATTTTCTTGTTTTGCAGGCTAAGTAAGGGGAGGAGGCTACGAAGATACACGGCGAGGATTTCGATTGGGAACATCAACCAATCGATCCTCAAGCCGCGTATGCAAGCGATGGTGGAAAAGCGCACGGAAGGTGAGTTTACAAGTCATTTTATCATTTTCAATTCAAAGTATTCAAGATATTTCAATTTCATATTACTGACTCTCTTCTTTATAGGCTCGCCATATTCGACGGAGTTGTCGACTCGAGGGCGGGGAGAACTACTAGAGGCAGCTCCACGCAGGCTTCTTCGATGGGCACGACTAGTCGTCGCGCCTCGCAGAGGGACATTGAGATCCAGTCCCTCTTCAGACAACACGAGGAGTGGGAACGCCAAAGGATCGCGATGGAGGCCACAATCCAAACCCAGGCAGCAGCTGTCGACTGTTGGAGTTGGCAGATCTCCTGACACAGCTAAAGTGTTGAAGGAGTTCGTAGTTCGGTGTGGGCGCGCGGAGACTCAAGAAGGTGAATTGCGGTTTAACACTGGAGACACTAGGACTTACGTGGTTCGGGCCGCCCGAGCGTAATACCCTACTCCACGGGGGTGTTTATGTTGTATTGGCTTATCACGTATGATTTACCGTCTGTGTCCCCTTTTCCCTGTGTATCGTCGGCCTGTCCTTTTATAGTACAAATACAGGCCGTTACAAGCTACCTGGCCCGACATGTGGCCCTGGCGGTTACTAGTATTGATACACGATTAATTGTTGTTAATGATCCTGTAACGGGCTTCGACAGTGCCGTTACAGGTGTTAAGATCGTCCGTTTAAGTGTCATTAATATGGCATTAATGACATTTAAACAGGTCTTGAAGTCCTTGGCTCTCCTTTGAAGATCCGGAGCAGTTACAAGGTCTCCCGGAGGTTAGAGGCGGCTTGCTTCGATGTTTAGACACGTGGCAGCTCCGGAGCTTGCTGCGGGAAGCAGGAAGCTCCGGGGCTACCTGACACGTGTCAGGTCCGGAGCTTCTCTCGGTCAGGGGTTAGGTCCGGAGGTGTCGTTTCGGTACTCAGTCCGGTGCTTCCCCCTTGTGGGTGGTAGCTTCGGTTCGGTAGTACACGTGGCGACCTAGGGATTAACCATGTTGGAAAAGCTGGTCCGGTCATGTCTGACAAGTGGGCCTCCGAGGGTCTTCAACTCGAGTAGTCGTCCTTCCCCTGAGATCTTTGTAATCTCAGGGGGTGTACGATTTTTAGGGTACCGACAGTGGCCCCCTGGACCTACCTCCGAGGAAGGTCACCGGGGTGAAGTCGTTCCATCGGAGGTGGGTCCACCTTTGCGACTCTTGAACTGGGTCTTCAAAGGTCTTCGGAGGTGCCGTTGGTAGGATTTTACAGTTAAATCCCAACGCGTGGCACACCTCAGGTGGCAGATACGATCTATGGCGTGCGGATCTCACGCAATTGAAGGTCGCCGGTTTCCGATACGAAAACCGTATCGGTTCCGCGCGCCTTGTCAGGCCGCCGCCTTTGGGTTTCCCGCCTCGTGATGACAACCGTTCGCCTGGGTGAGAACCTCGACTTGATCGTCGGGGTGGTCCCGGGCACCCTTGTCATTGGCTGGGTTGAACTCTTGATTAGTATTTTCGACTCCCCTGCAGTTTCCATCCAAGCGTTGCGAGGGCTTACTTAAGAAGGAAAGGGCGCACCTTCGGGAGTTCTTTACGCCTCCCATCTGATCTTGCTCTCAAACTCCTGACTCGTACTTTGCTCTTCCTCTCGTGCCTAGCTGTGCTGCGATGGAGTTGGGTCTGCGCGAGAGTCGCCTGAAGACCAACAACGATTTGAAGAAGGTCCGGGCCCTTATGGGGTGGTCCTCGGACTTCTTCAGCCGCTCGGTCCGTGCCGGCGGAGAGCTCCCCTTTGAGAAGGAGCGCGCTGGTGAGATGGTGTACTTTTCTTCGTACGCCATGGTGGGACTGATCCCACCATTTTATTCTTTCTTCTTGATGCTGCTAGACTTCTATGGTCTGCAGCTATACCACCTTGGTCCCCACTCCATTCTCCTTGTGTCCATCTTTGTCCACTTCTGTGAGATGTGGGTGGGCATCCCCCCTGCGTCGAGCTCTTCCGAACCTTCTTCACCGTTCACACCACCGGCCGGAGCAACGAGTACCTTGGCTTCTACTACTTTGTGAAGCGCAAGAAGTGCCCGTTCAAGTACCTCCGGTCGTTCCCTTCCGGGAAGTGGGATGACTGGAAGAAAGATTGGATTGTCGTCAGGGTGGAGGAGCATGAGCTGTTGGAACTGCCAGACAGTCTGCCCGGCATCGACACGTCGATATGGAGTGAAGTCCCGGTGCTGGCGGAAGTTTTCGACCCTGTCCTGACCAGGATCCGCTGATGTGTGGAGGGAGGATTGACTCCCCAGGCGGTGTTCTGCAACTTCCTGACCCACAGGTGGGCGCCGCTGAAGAGGAGGGAGAAGCTCGCCTGGGCCCTCAACAGCGTGATGGACGAGGACCGGGTTGAAATCGGGTTGAAGTCCGACATGGTGGGGAAGACCCTGGAGTTCCACCTCGAGAAATTCCAGCACGGCATCGACATCGACGGAGATTACATGACTCCGCCGTCGGCCTTTCTCCCTCTGAATGTGGAAGTGGAGTTCAGCAGAGAGCTCCGGCGGAAGATGCCTGCGCTTGACGACCTTGGCGTCGTCGAGAGGAGACCAACCACCCGGGTGGCAATTCCTGGGGTGCCCGAAGATGGCTCAGTCCCTGCTCCACAGCCGAGGGTTGAAGTCATCGGCAAGGGCAAGGAGCTGGCGGAGGAGCCGGAGAGTCGGAAGAGGAAGCTGCGGCATGTCGACGGAAGGTCCGTCATGCCCGCTGCTTCTACCTTGGCTCCTTCTCCCCAAGGGGGAAGATCTTCTGGTGCCGTGGCGACTATCCCCGTGGTGGGGTCCTCCCGGAACGAGACTGTTCCTGCAGTGGGATCCTCCCGAAGCGCTTCCATCTCCGTGGTAGAGCCCTCCGGTGGTGCTAGCTCCGGGTGTACGACCCCGGCCCCTGGGGCGGTTGGAGTCTCCAGGTCAAGGGGTTCCTCCCGATCGAGGAGATCCTCGACCCGGGAATCTCCCGTGGCTGCGGCGAGTTCTGGGGGGCCTCCTAGAGCTCCTACGCCGACCCTGGCCAGCCTGGAACGTCCGGGAAAAAGGTTCTGCGCAAGCTGGTGCGGGAGCCTTCCAAGGTAATTTTTGATGTTTACCCTGGTTAACTTTTTAGCTGTAGTGATTGTTTGTTAATTCTCTTTATCCATCCTCTGCAGCGTCCCTAAGAAAGGGAGTGAAGCTCCACCCTCGGCCACGGTTTCTGAGGCCGTGGGAGCTTCCGCTCCTGTCCCGGCTCTGCCCCAGATGGTGGCTGAGGCTGCGATAGCTCCAGCGCCGGCTGTCGTGGTCATGAACCTCGACTCGTCCCCAGAACTTCCCGTGGTAGCGCCGGACCACAGGAGTGAAGACATGCCGGCGGCACTTGTCTCGGAGATTGAAGTTCCGGGTCCTTGTGCTGCAGTAATGGAAGCTCCGGCTGTAGAGCCGGAAGAAGTAATAGTCCCGGTCTCGGAGCCGGAACTCATTGAAGCCCCGGCGATTTAACCGGAGGTGATTGAAGCTCCGGCGTGCGAGCCGGAAGTCGAGGTAGTTCCGACAGTTGAGTCGGTTACCTCCGATGCACCGGTCGCTGAGCCGGTTGTTGTTGGAGCGCCGGTCGCAGAGCCGGCGGTTGAAGAGGCGAGGGAGCTCGGGTCTCCCTCAGAAGAGGTGCCCCGATCGGAGCCAACAGTAGTTCCTGTTCCGAAGGCGACGACATCGATGGTACCTGTGGCAGAGCCAGAGTGCCTAAACAAAGTCGCCGGCCCCCTGCCTGAGGGGGCGAATGAAGACTTGGCGGCGGGGCCTTCTTCGATGGGGACTAAGACCATCCCGGAGGAAGGCCCTAGCTCTTTGGAAGCTCAGGGTTCCGCTCTCGTAGGTTGGGACCCAATTTTTGTATGTGAAGACCCGCTGGAACCAGCGGAGGAGACCCCAGCAGGTCCAGAGCCCATCCCGCTGTCGATGTCTATCGACAACGCCTGCTCCAATCTACGTCAGGTCCAACTGGCCTTCTTCCACGACAGCAAGGCTCTTGAAGAGGAGTGCCAAACCCTTAGGCGATGGCGTAATCAGCTCCACTTCGAGACTAAGCTGGCACAGTCGAGGCATGCGGATGACAAGGAGTGGATCAAGCGGGAGAAGATCCGCCTGGAGTGTTGGGAGAAGCTGCTGGATGAGAGGGAGAACATGACCCATGCCCTCGACGCACATTCTTGGTAGTTCCATGATCAGGCCAAGGCTGCCAACGACGCGGCCAATGCTCGGTTCGAGCAGCTTGAAGCCATCAACGCAGCTCTCATCAAGCGCCGAGAGGCACTCGAAGGGAGGGAGAGACGGCTCGAAGACGAAGAGCAAAAACTCCTGGAGCTGCGGGATGACATCCTGAGAAGGGAAGAGGAGCTCGCCGAGAAAACAGCTCTGGCGGACAAGGGCCTCGAGGAGCGCACAAAGAAGTTGGAAGAGCGCTGCCTCGAGGAAGAGGAGAAGACCTGGGTGCGAGGGCAGGAACTCTACGAATACGAGTGTGCCCTTGTTGCCCGGGAGAAGAAAGTGGAGGCTAGGGAGAAAGACCTGGTCGACCGTCGGATCAAGATCCACCTCCGGGAGGAGGAGCTCGGAAGACTTGAGAGGCGGGTTGCTGCAAAAATTCAGCAAAACGCCAAAGAAGTTGAGCGCCTCGCCCGTGAGAATTCCGAACTGACGGCGGCCAAGAGATCCTTGGAAGAATTGAAGTGCCTGAGGACAGTGGACTCCCTGCAGATTTGGGAGTTTCTGGGCAAGGCCAACGATGCGCTGACGCCGATGGGTTTCAGCCCCGTGCGCCCGGATGATCCGGAGCCGGAGCCGGACCTCGCGCTGCAAGCAATGAGCGCAGCAGGCAGCAAGCTCTCCAAGGTGGGCGACATCATCGCGGACCAACTGGAGGTCGAGGGGCAATCCCTGGCGAGGAACGTCACAGAATACGTGTTGACGTGCTACACCAGCTGGAACCCTCAATTTCCTCTGGACCCGGTGCTTGATGGCCCCGTCGAAGGAGAAGGCGAAGCTACGCGAGCCAGCGTATCGGAGGTCGCCCAGAAGGTCGCCGAGTTCTTCCATAGGGTCTAGGATCATCTCTTTAGCTCCCGCTTGTATTTTCTCTTCTTCCTCAATTTTGTACTCCCTTGTCTCCAGATGTAATCTCCTGTCTCCAGATAAATGAAATCACCAAATTTTTGCGAATTTCATTTTTGGTCTTCAACATCTTTATCTTCTCTTGGCCCCCTGGTAGATGTACACAATTTGATTGTGAACATGTACCAAAAGGATACTGATGTTTGTTGAAGACGAATTTGCTTCGAACTTGTAGAATTTAGTTCCGAAGTCTTTGATAGTGAAGGTCCCCTGAAGTTGTCGGAGCTTAGAAGCTCCGGTACTGTCCATCGCTGAAGGTTAGTAGCTCCGGCAATAGCTTCTATCAACACGTAGAGCGTCGATAGTTAGTACTCCAAGGTGTCGGAGCTTAGTAGCTCCGGCAATGACCTTTAGCAACACTTAGTAAGTTGGCAACAGACTCCATGTACGGGGTCTTCTCACCATCTTTTACTCAGCGCCGATGGTTGACCCCCTTGAGGGGGTCGGAGCTTGGTTAGCTCCGGCTTTTCTCCATCAACGCATATTTTATTTTTCTTGCACACTTAAGCCAAGAAAAACGATAAAATTTGTTCCTTGTCTATAATTTCATCGCGGCTTACGATTCTCAAGTAAATTTTAAGTTGAACGCGATTTTAAATACAACTGGATGCGTTGTCTTTTCTCTTAGATCCAACTATCCATGGACCCGCCTTACTTTGGCCTGCCGGGGTGTAGGTAGAGTGGCGTACTTAGGGTGCTTGACCAGGCTAAGTCGATAGTGCACTCCGGCCCTAGATTGGCTTGGCGGCTTTCAGGTGAGTTGGCCATAAACGATATTAAAATCCAAGAGTTCTGACAATTCAACTTGAGTCGTATATAAACCGGTCAAACTAAAATTTCTTAAGAATTGCACGTTTCTGTTATAGACAAGAAAGAGAAAAATAAAAATATCGAGCCTGCACAAAATGAATGCACGTGGAGTCTATTTCACATGAAGATGTCTTTCATTATAGGTCCGGGGTACAGGGGAAACAAGTACACTCTTAGGGTACGGGACCAGGCTAAGTGTGCTTGGTTTCTCGTTTGACCCAGGGTAGTTAGCCACGCTTTTAGTTCGGAGACTGTAACAAGTGCTGCTTGAGCTTTACAGACCCTTCGGAAAAGGTCCGGCTGCTCTCCCGGAGGAACTACCCGACTCTGTACAATGACTCTATAACATACATCTTAAGTTACTCAAGACTCACCTCCGTGGAATTAAGTGTAGAACTTACGGAGGTGCTCGATGTTCCAAGGATTTGGGAGAGGTGTCCCATCCTCAGTAGCCAAGCGAACACTTCCGGGACGGGATACTTTGATCACTCGAAAGGGCCCCTCCCAGCCGGGGGAAAGTTTGTTTAGCCCTTCTCTGGATAGTATTCTCCGTAGCACCAGATCGCCTTCCTCGAGCTGTCGGTTGTGTACATGCCGCTGGTGATAACGTCGTAGAGCCTGGCGATATCTGGCATTCCGAACAGCTGCTTGGCACCTTCCCTCCTCGAGGAGGTCTAGGTCTTCACGTCGGAGCTGGTCCTGCGCGGCTTCGTCGAAGGTCCGGACCCGGAGCGAACCCATGGTGATTTCCGGAGGAAGGATTGCTTCAGCTCCGTACACCAGAAAGAAGGGTGTTTCTCCGGTTGACCGGTTTGGAGAAGTCATGTTGGCCCATAGAGTGGGCGGAAGATCTTCGATCCAATTGGCTCCGTGCTTTTTCAAACACTCATAGGTGCGCGTTTTGAGTCCTTTAAGGATTTCTGCATTTGCTCTCTCAGCTTGGCCATTGCTGGCGGGATGAGCTATGGAAGCGTAGCAAACCTGTATGCCGAGGTCTTCGCAATACCCTTGGAATGAGGAGCTTGTGAATTGAGTCCCATTATCAGTGATGATCTTGTTTGGGACTCCGAATCTGCTTACAATGGATTGCAGAAAGTTGATAGCAGATTGCTTGTTGATCGTCACAACTGGAGTTGCTTCCGGCCACTTGGTGAACTTGTCAATGGCGACGTACAGGAACTTGTAACCTCCGACAGCTCTTGGGAAGGGTCCCAAGATGTCCATCCCCCACACAGCGAAGGGCCATGTAGGAGGTATCACTTGTAAGGGCTGAGCGGGTGTATGAATTTGCTTTGCATGAAATTGGCATGCTTCGCATTTCTTTACCAGCTCAGTGGCATCCTGGAGCGTTGTAGGCCAGTAGAAGCCATGCCGGAAGGCTTTTCCGACCAGCGTGCGGGAAGATGCGTGGTTCCCACACTCGCCTCCATGGATTTCTGCGAGAAGCTCACAGCCTTCTTCCCTTGTGATGCACCGCATTAGGATGCCATTGGCACTGCGCCGGTAGAGATCCCCTTCTACCAGTGTGTATCTTTTAGCCAATCTGACTACCCGGTCAGCGGATACATCATCGTCAGGAAGGATGTTGTCTTTCAAGTAGTTCCGGATCTCCGAGATCCATGCATCAGAACTGACTTGAGCATTTGAGTCTTGCGTGCTGGGTTGCTCGGAGCTTCCGGCAGCACCTATGACCCTTGATGGCTGCCATGGTAACAGGGCCATCGGGACCGTCAGCTTCGGGATGCTGATCTTGCCCCCTTCGTTCAGTTCGGCAGGCTGAACTGTGGGTTTTGACAACCTCCGGACAAAGATTCCGTCAGGAGCTGGAGCTCCGGTTGACTCTTTGGTCGAGAGTTCGTCAGCTTCAGCGTTGTGGGCACGCTGAACATGGTTGAGGTCTAGGACTTCAAAGTCCTTCTGAAGCCTCTGGACTTCAAGGAGGTAAGCAGCTAGCTGGAGATTATTGCAGGAGCATTCACCCTTCACCTGCTTGATGATGAGCTGTGAATCTCCTTTGACCAGCAGTTGCTTGACACCCTATGACAGTGCCACCTTTAGCCCGCAGATGAGTGCTTCATACTCTGCCATGTTGTTGGTTGCCTTGAAGTCAAGGTGTACCATGTATTTTACCTTCTCCCCACTCGGTGCAAGGAGAAGGATTCCAGCACCGGCCCCCTGCTTCTGCATGGAGCCATCGAAGTAAAGAGTCCAATGAGGCTCGGTGAAGGTTGGAACTTGATGTTCCGTCTTCTGCTTGCTGGGGCCCCCAGGGTCTGATGGAGAGGGAGTCCATTCCGCCACGAAATCTGCCAACGCTTGACTCTTGACTGCTTGTCTTGAAATAAATTCGAGATCGAATTCAGCCAATTCCGCTGCCCACTTTGCAATATTCCCAGTTGAATTGGGATTATGCAGGATCGCTCGAAGTGGATAAGAGGTCACTACCGAGACTTTGTGAGCTTGGAAGTAGTGTCGGCGCTTCCTAGAGGCAATAAGAACTGCATAAAGCAGCTTATGCACCTCTAGGTATCGAGTCTTGGCATCATGTAATACTTCACTGATGAAGTATACCGGACGTTGAATGGTCCGGACCCTCCCGGAGGGGTCCGGAGCTTCCTCTCTATTGATCCGGATCCTGTCGGAGGAGTACAGATTCTCTTCAGGGACCTCCGGGTTCTGGCTGGAGGAACCTGGAGCTTCTTCAGAAATGACTTGGACCCTCTCGGAGGGGTCTGAGTCTTCTGAAGTGACTTCTTGTGGATTTGAGTCTGGGAGCTGGGACCCAGACTCACTTTCAGGGACCTCCGGACCCTCCTGAAGGGGTCTGGATTCCTGAGTATGGGGTAGTTCTGGTCTCTCCACAACCAGAACCATACCGACAACCTCGTCAGTAGCTGAAATGTAAAGTAGCAAAGGCTCACCAGGGTTTGGAGCTATCAGAATTGGTAGGGTGGTGAGGAACTGTTTCAGCTCCTGGAATGCCTTCTCTGCTTCTTCGGACCATTGGAATGGTCCAGACTTCCTCAACAACTTGAAGAAGGGGAGCGCCCGTTCCGCCAGTCTTTATATGAACCGACTGAGGGCAGCTAGACACCCAGTTAACTTTTGGACGTCTTTGATGCGGGTTGGTGGCCGCATCTCTTCAATGGCTTTTATCTTCACCGGATTAGCTTCTATGCCCCGGTGACTTACCAGAAACCCCAGAAGTTTTCCGGAGCTAACCCCGAAGACACACTTGTTTGGGTTTAGCTTCGTGCGAGTGGCCCGCAGCTTGTAGAAGACAGCCTGCAAGGTGTCCAAGAGGGACTCCTTATTCTTGACCTTGACCACGATGTCATCGACGTACACTTCCACTATATCTCTGATGAGTTCTTCAAAAGTTTTGTACATGGCTCGTACAAAAGTTGAAGCTGCACTCTTGAGACCAAATGGCATGGCTGTGTAACAATACAATCCATCTACTGTGATGAAGGAAGTATGTTCTTCATCCTCCCTAGACATCCTGATTTGATGATACCCAGAATATGCGTCTAGGAAACACAGTAACTCACACCCAGAGGTGGAATCCACTATCTGATCTATTCTAGGTAGTGGAAATGGATCTTTTGGACATGCCTTCTTCAGTGTGGTGTAGTCGATGCACATCCGAAGTTTCCCGCCGGCCTTGTGCACAACGACTGGGTTCGCCAGCCATTTTGGATGGAAGACTTCTCGGATGAATCCGGCTTCGAGCAACTTCTTCACTTCTTGTCGGATGAAGTTCTGCCGCTCTACGGATTGCTTCCGAGGCTTCTGATGCACAGGCCGAGCATCGGGGTAAATCTTCAGATTGTGCTCAATCACTTCCCTGGGGATCCCAGGCATTTGTGACGGTTGCCAGGCAAACACGTCAACATTAGCCCGGAGGAAAGTGATGAGCGCGAGTTCCTATTTGTCGTTCAACCCTCCCGATATACGGGTGGTTTGAGCGGCATCGGAACAAATTTTGACGACCTTGACGGGAATGTCGGTGTCGCCGCTTGGTTGCACACGTGGTGCAGAGGTTGAGCCCCGTTGACGAATGCTCGGGGGTTTTGGAGCTTGCTCCTGTCTGGAGTCCTCCTCTTGCGCCATGGTTAATGCATGGAGCTCCTCCAGAGCAGTTACCCCGACGGTGCGATCTCCGCGGATCCGGAGAACGCCTACTGGTGTTGGCATCTTCAACACCAGGTATCCATAATGAGCAGCTGCCATAAATTTGTATAGGGCAGGTCTACCCAAGATGGCGTTGAATGGTAAGTTGATCTGAGCGACGTCGAAGACCAACTTCTCGGTGCGATACTTCTCCCGTGTCCCGAAGGTAACGGGGAGAGTTAAAGCTCCGAGTGGAGTAATGGCCCCCGGACCTACTCCAGAGAAAGGTCGAGAGGGCTGGAGATCCGAAGGTCGGAGCTGAAGCTTGGTAAAAGCTTCAAAGCTTATGAGGTTCAGCCCCGAACCTCCGTCCACCATAACATGATGAAGCTGGATGTTATTGATGGTGGGAGATACCATCAAAGGTACCTGTCCAGATCCAACCATGCTTCGTGGATAGTCCGAAGCATCAAAAGTGATGGGTGTGTCCATCCACTTTCGATGTGGCTCCGGCCTAGCTGTAGGAGCTACAGCGGCCATATCCCGCCGCATAGTCTTAATGACGCGACGGGAGGTGATGTCCCTTGACCCACCAAAAATGGTGTTCATGGTTTTCCGACGCTCGTTGTCAGAGACGTCAGAGTCGTTGTCGACGGAAGTGTAGACGGCTTTTAGGACCTTCTTGGGATCCTGAAACCCTAACTCCTCTTCAGCCGGAGCTTCGTCGACCTTCTGTTTTCCTTCCCTCTGTCGGAAAGGAGATCCTTCCCGGCGCTTGCTGTAGCACTCGGCAAGGTTTTGGACCTCTCGGCAGTCTTCCAAACCGTGGCTGCCCGTTTTGTGAATGGGACACCACACTTTGGGTTTGCCACCGTCTTCGGAAGACGGTCGAGGTCGCTTCTCTGGGCGTGGCCCCCGGCCATCAGGAGTTGCAGCAGCTGCAACGTTGGATGTACCGGCCGACGGCTTCTTCTTGCCGTGGGTCTTCTTTTTCTTCTTGCCACTCTCGGAGGTAGCCGCTTCTTCTTTAGAGGATTTCTTGTGATCCTCTGAGGCTGGTTTGGAGTGCATTTCACGGCCCTCCGTAGCTCTGGCACATTTGTCTGCCAGGCTGAAGAGTTCCGTGACACTGGTGATCTCTTTGATCGCCAGCTTCTCCAACATCTTCTTGTCCCGTACGCCCTGTCTGAATGCCACAATGACAGAAGCGCTTGAGATAGAAGGGATTGTGTTGCGTACCTGAGAGAACCTCTGGATGAAGGACCGCAAAGATTCTCCCCCTTTTTGCACGACCGCAAAAAGATCCAGTTCAGTGCCTGGTCGGGTGTATGAACTCCCGAAGTTGGCAGTGGACTGACGGCACAACTCTTCCCAACTGTTGATAGAGTTGGGTGGAAGGCTCATAAACCAGGACCTGGCGGTCCCGGTGAAGGCCACTGGAAAGTAGTTGGCCATTACAGCCTCATTTCCTCCAGCTGCCAAGATTGCAGTGGAGTATATCTGAAGGAATTTAGCGGGATTGACAGTCCCGTCGAATTTTTCCGGCAGGTGTGGCCGGAACTTCTGTGGCCATCTAACCATGCGCAGGTGCATGGCTAGGGCTGAACAGCCTCCTCCTACACCTTCCAGAGTAGAAAGGTCCTGAGCTTCCCGTCTTTCACGAGCACGCTCGATGTGGACACGGCCATCCTGTTGGCGGTATCGGCGATCCAACTCCGCCCGGAGGTCATGAGTTGAAAGCCTAGATACCGTATGGGTACGTCGTGCCCCGGAGGGCAACGATGTCACCTGCTGTGACGCAGAACGTCTCCTATTGTTGGAGACGTGCGAACCAAGTCTCCCAGACAAAGTCCGCCGCTGCGACGGGGCTCGTCCGGAAGGAGGAGGTCCTTGGTTGTTGAGGCGTTCGGCCGCTGCTGCGACCAAATGCTCCACATCGACCCTCCACTGCTCCATTGCATCTCGAGATGCGTCCGGAGGTGGTGGTCGTTGGAGAAGAGCACGCGCTGCATGGAGCGCATGTTCCGGGTTGTCATGACTTGCTGACGCGGTCAGTGACGCTGGAGCACCATCACGTTGTCCAGCACGATTCACCGGAGAAGACGGTGGTGGTGGGAGAGTGGCTCCTGCTGGTGGCTGCCTGTTGGAGGGATTGCCCTCAACAGCTTGAGCAGCAGGTTGGCCATTGGATGATCCAGCCGCGGAGTTCACCATTCTCGAAAATCTGAGGCGCCCCCTACCTGGCGCGCCAACTGTCGACTGTTGGAGTCGGCAGATCTCCTGACACAGCTAAAGTGTTGAAGGAGTTCGTAGTTCGGTGTGGGCGCGCGGAGACTCAAGAAGGTGAATTGCGGTTTAACACTGGAGACACTAGGACTTACGTGGTTCGGGCCGCCTGAGCGTAATACCCTACTCCATGGGGGTGTTGATGTCGTATTGGCTTATCACGTATGATTTACCGTCTGTGTCCCCTTTTCCCTGTGTATCGTCGGCCTGTCCTTTTATAGTACAAAGACAGGCTGTTACAAGCTACCTGGCCCGACATGTGGCCTTGGCGGTTACTAGTATTGATACACGATTAATTGTTGTTAATGATCCTGTAACGGGCTTCGACAGTGCCGTTACTGGTGTTAAGATCGTCCGTTTAAGTGTCATTAATATGTCATTAATGACATTTAAACAGGTCTTGAAGTCCTTGGCTCTCCTTTGAAGATCCGGAGCAGTTACAAGGTCTCCCGGAGGTTAGAGGCGGCTTGCTTCGATGTTTAGACACGTGGCAGCTCCGGAGCTTGCTGCGGGAAGCAGGAAGCTCCGGGGCTACCTGACACGTGTCAGGTCCGGAGCTTCTCTCGGTCAGGGGTTAGGTCCGGAGGTGTCGTTTCGGTACTCAGTCCGGTGCTTCCCCCTTGCGGGCGGTAGCTCCGGTTCGGTAGTACACGTGGCGACCTAGGGATTAACCATGTTGGAAAAGCTGGTCTGGTCATGTCTGACAAGTGGGCCTCCGAGGGTCTTCAACTCGAGTAGTCGTCCTTCCCCTGAGATCTTTGTAATCTCAGGGGGTGTACGGTTTTTAGGGTACCGACAGCAGTGTTGGCGCATATGCGGGAAGCAATGGAGGTAACAAAATAAAAACTAAAGTTCTCATTAATTCAACGTAAATGACTTACTAATAGATAGCAGTTAATGTTTGCAATGACAGGCCATGGCTCGGCCGCAAGGTCTGGGGATCCAGCTACTGGTACTACCACCGGTCCTTCCAAGTGATCCTTCTTTTGCGGGTCAGGTAATTTTCTTTGTAATCCTTCTTCTTCAGCGTAAAAAGATTGAGATAGAAGAAAGAGGGAGATAGTTAGATAGAAGAAAAGGATCGATATAGAAGAAAGAGAGAGAGAAGAAAGAGTTAAAGATAGTTAGATAGAGTAGGAGGGGAATGAAGAGAGAGTAAGATGTAGATGGAGATAGAGAGAGGGGAAGATAGAGGGAGGGAGATGTAGATTGAGATAGAGGGAGGAAGATAGAGGGAAAAGGATAGCAATAGAGAGATAGAGTGAGAGAGAAAGATAGAGTGAGAGACAAAGAGAGAAATGAAAAGAGAGAGGAAGAGAGGGGGATCTAGATGAAGATAGAGGGAGAGGAAGGGAGGGAGAGAGATGTTGATGCATTTATATTCTAACTCTAAGTTTCGTTAATTGCGGGGATCCGCGCCGGCTGCACAAACGCCGTCGCCGTCGGTACCGCCACCTAGAATGAGGCTCGATGATGACTTCGACTTCGGATGTGGCTCCGGAGGTGGATACGGAGGTCAGACGAGCGAGTAAGCCCATTTTTAGTTTGTTGATGTTGATGCGATGTTTGGACGATGTGTGTGATATGTTTTGAAACTGTTGTGATGAATTTTGTGTGTTGTGTGATTCTGGCCATCGAGCCGGTTAGTATTTTATGTTTTTTTAAAAAAATAAAAAACCTTATTTGTGACGGCTTTTTATACAGTATCGTCGCAAATAAGGTCCCAGGCCATCGCAATTAAGCCACTGCTATTTGCGACAGCCAGGCTGTCGCAAATAAGCATTAATTGCGATGGCCAGGGCGTCGCAAATAGAGGCGTGGGTCCCGAAGGAGGACACGTGGGCCCTGCCGGCTTAAGTTATTTGTGACGGCCGGGCCGTCGTAAATTGGGGCACTTAATTTCGACGGCCTGGCCATCGCAAATAAGCTTTAATTGCGATAGCCTAGCCATCGCAAATATTATTGCGGGGCCCACCGGCCAGCGGCAATAACTTGCGACGGCAGTCGCTAGCCGTAGCAATTAAGTTTATTTGTGACGGTGGCCGTCGCAAATAATCTTAATTGCGATGACTTATTTGCGACTGCCAGAAACCGTCGCAAATAAGGAAAGCCGTCACAAATTGCTTATTTGCGACGACATTTGGCTTATTTGTGACGGCCCTGGCCGTCGCAAATCGTCGGGTTTCCTGTAGTGTTAGGAACACCATGGAGACACATAATACGAGCTAGATAGAGCTTCACATAATCCTTGAATGAGTAAGACGTCTTGACAGGAAGGAAATGTGTGGATTTTGTCAATCGGTCGACTATTACCCATATAGAGTCATAACTATGCGAAGTTTTTGGCAAACCAGCAATAAAGTCCATTCCAATGTCCTCCCATTTCCATGAAGGGACAGGCAATGGCTGCAGCTTACCTGCTGGTTTGAGATGAATTGCTTTCACCCATTGGCTAACGTCGCATTCCAAGACATCCCAGGCAATTTCTCTCTTCACGCGAGTCCACCAAAAGTGTTGCTTCAGATCTTGATACATCTTTGAACTTTCCGGGTGAATGGACAACAAGGAGTCAAGGGCTTCATTAAGTATTTTACCCCTCAATTCAGCCAACTTAGGAACTACAAGGCGCTTCCCGAAAAAAGGCACACCTTGTTCATCAAATGAAAAACAAGAGGCTTCAACCTTGGACATTTTGTCACAAATTCGGGCCATGCCCTTGTCATTTCTTTGAGCATCTTTGATTTGATCAATGAGAGTAGATTTGATCTCAAGAGCAGCAAGAAATCCTTCCTTAACCATTTCCATACCATGTTTCCAAAACTTCACACAAAGTGTGCTCATTCCAGCTTCAACGGTTAAGCAATTGCAATGTCTCTTACGGCTCAAGAAATCGGCGAGCACATTAGGCATACTGGTATGGTAATGTATCTCCAAATAGTAATATTTGATTAGCTCCAACCACCTTCTTTGTCTCAGATTCAGATCAGCTTTGTTGAAGATATACTTGAGACTTTGGTGACCGGTGAAAATATTGCATGTTTTACCAAGGAGATAATGATGCCAAATTTTTACATCATGAACAACAGCGGCAAGCTCAAGGTCATGGGTAGGATAATTCTCTTCATGACACTTCAATTGACGGGAGGCGTAAGAAATGACTCGCCCTTCTTGCATGAGAACACAACCGGATCCAATACGTGAGGCATCACAATAAACATTGAAGCTCTTATTGACATCAGGTTGGGCAAGAATGGGGGGCTGTTGTGAGAAGAGTTTTCAAGATCTCAAAAGCTTGATCACAATCAGGTGTCCACTCAACTTTAACACCTTTTTTCAGCAGCTTGGTCATAGGCTTTGCAATTCTAGAGAAGTCCTTGATGAAACGACGGTAATAACCAGCAAATCTAAAGGAAACTACAGATTTCAGTGATATTAGAGGGCTGCTTCCAACCAAGAACTTTCTCAACTGTGGAAGGGTCAACCAGCAAGAACTTTCAGTGATATGCCCATGAAAAGCCACGTCGCGCAGCCAGAACTCACATTTACTAAACTTGGCATAAAGACGATGTTCTTGTAGTTGTTCCAGCACAACATGTAGATGGTGTGCATGATCATACTTGGTCTTGGAGTAAAAAACAATGTAATCAATGAAAACCACAACAAAGACATCAAGTTCCTCCATAAAAATGCTGTTCATCAAGTACATAAAGTACGCCGGAGCATTTGTGAGGCCGAAAGGCATAACTAGAAACTCATAGAGACCATAGCGGGTAGAGAAAACTATTTTTGGAATGTACTCTTCTCTGATTTTAATTTGATGATAGCCCAACCTTAAATCAATCATTGAGAAGAAATGAGCACCAGTAAATCGATCAAAGACAATATCAATTCTTGGAAGCGGATACTTATTCTTGATGGTGACGGCGACGATAATCAATACACCACAATGTGTCATCTTTCTTCTTTACAAAGAGAGCAGGACAACCCCATGGAGATGAGCTTGGGAAGATGAAACCCTTGTCAAGAAGTTCCTGTAATTGTTTATTCATTTCAACTAACTCTTCGATTGACATTGGGTATGGTCATTTAGAGATTGGAGCTGCTCCGGGTTCAAGTTCATTGGCAAACTAAATGGCCCGGTCAGGTGGCATTCCCGGTCAGGGAAAACATCTGAGTATTCATAAACCACTGGAATGGAGGATAAGTCTAGGAAAACATCTGAGTATTCACAAACCACCGGAATGGAGGATAAGTGTAGAGTGGCTGCACCTATCAAATAATGATGTCCGGCACAACGTTTTTCAAGATGGAAGGATAATCGCCCACCGGAAGGATTTTTGAGAGATCAATCGGGAAGCAACATGGCTGACAACATCATTAGCAACCATCCAGTTCATCCCAAGAATGATATCCAAGCCTTTCGTATCAAGGACAAGAAGATTTGCATGAAACTAGGTGCTACCAAATAAAAGAGATATCCTTGGAGCCAACTGATTAACAAAAATTCTAGAACCAGGTGCTTCAATTAAGAATGGAGCAAGGTTTATATTAAGTTCAGATTATGTTTATTAGCATAATCTCTCTTAGTGAAGGAATGAGAAGTACCCGAATCAAATAAAACTTTCTCGGTATGAGAAGTGACGGGTAACGTACCGACAAGGACCTCGATGCCCTCTGTACTTCTTCATCTGTGGTATAGTTAACTCGACCACGCTTGGGGACTTGAGTCTTCTGATTAGGTTGCTGCGAAGGTCGAATAGGTGGCCGTGGTGGATGGTTTGGAATTGCTGCAGTGGCTCGTTGATTTGGACAGTCTTTCAGAAAGTGATCGCGCTGGCCACAAGTGAAGCATGGGCCAACGCCGGTAATTGTGCCTTGATTTGGTGGAGGCCTTGGATTGTTTGTTGCTGCAGGAGCAGGTTGGAAAACCATCCACATATAGGCTGCGGAGGCGCAAAACTTGGTGCACGCAGAGGAGGAGGCATCCCCATGTGCGGGCGCTGCACGCTGCTACCCATTGGAGGTGGGGCAGCATGCTTGTGGTGCTTTGCTTCCAGCTTGTTCTTCTTGTCTTCAGCAAATATTGTTGGATAATTCTCACCCAAGGAGGAACAAATAACACTAGATTTTTTGGTGCTGCACTCACTTAGCAGCATTTGTGAATCATCCTTGCATTATATAAAGGCTACAATGACTTGAAACTCCTGTAGTAACCTGCACTAAAGCGCGCATTACAACAACTAGTAACTGCAGGCATAATCTACACTAAAAGACCCATTACAGCTGACTAGTAACTGCAGCCATAATCTACACTAAAATATCAATTACAGCTGACTAGTAACTGCAGCCATAATCTGCACTAAAACGTGCATTACAACTTATTAGAAACTGCTGCCATAACCTGCACAAAATGCTAATAATTACAGCAGCCATGACTTATTAGTATAATAAAAAACGTGCACAGGTTTATTCAACAATATTGTCCCTCTAATCCTGATGTGCGAGCTTTGTGTTCATGATGCCGCTACGGTTGCAAAGATCACGAAGACGATGACGTCCGAGCGGCTTTGTAAGCATGTCCGCAAACTGGTCAATTGTAGTGATGTATGTCAGCACCAACTTGCCATTGTTGACGCAATCACGAATAAAATAGTAACGAAGATTATTGTGTTTGCACCGTTCATGCTGACCTGGGTTCTTGGCGAGATCAATGGAAGACTTGTTGTCGATGTAGAGTGTAGGTAGGGCGACATCTATGTTCATCAGGTCGGCAAACAACCGTGAAAGCCACAGACCTCGACATGCTACAGTAGCACCTGCAATATATTCCGCTTCGCAGGAGGAGAGCGCCACCACGCGCTGCTTCTGAGATTGCCAGCTCACTGGGCTTCCCCCTATGAAGAAGAAAATGCCTGACATGCTCTAGCTGTCATCGTGATCGACCAATTCAAGAGCTTCGCTGCCGCGGATGAAAACACATCCGTAGTCCAACGTACCAGCGATGTAGTGCAAAATATGTCTCACTGCACTCATGTGTTCAATTGTTGGAGCCATCATAAATATTCTCACATACCCAACTGCGAATGGAATGTCAGGGTGAGTGTGTACCAAGTACCTCAAACTCCCAACAATGCCCCTGTACAGCTTGGCATCAACTGGCGGATTAGTGCTTGATTTGCTCAGCTTGAGTCTTGGTTGCATTGGAACACTGCAGGAATTGCTCCTCCATCGCTGCCTTTTGAAGGATTTTTCTTGCATATGCACTTTGATTAAGGGTAATGTAACTATTAGATTGTGCTCGCTCGATGCCAAGGTAATAGCCGAGGGGACCGAGATCGCTCATATTGAAGAGATGCTTCATCTCAGCCTTGAACTTGTCGACCTCTTGCTGTTGTGCACCCACAATGATGAGGTCATCAACGTACACTCCGAGAAGTAAGAGTGTGTTGCCGCTTCCCTGAATGTAGACTGCATGTTCTGTGGTGCTGCACCTGAACCCAAGCGACAACATGGTGCTATCAAGCTTGGCGTTCCATGCTATGGGTGCTAGGCGAAGGCCGTAAAGTGCCTTGCGCAGCTTGTAGACTTTGTTCTCTTGTCCTTCAAGCTCAAAACCAGGTGGCTGAGTAACGAATGTGACTTCCTCGAGATCTCCATGGAGGAACGCAGACTTGACATCCATGTGGTGTAACGGCCACCCATGGTGTGTGGAGATGGCCATCAAAAGGCGAACTGACTCCATTCTTGCAACTGGAGCAAAAACTTATTCAAAATCCACCCCAGCACATTGTGCAAAGCCCTTGGCACCAGTCTTGCTTTGTGCTTGACGACGACACCACTTGCATCTTTCTCTACATTGAAAACCCACTTCAGCCCAATGGGTTTCTGGTTTGATGGCAGCTCGACGAGTGTCCAAGTGCCATTGTTGTTGATGGCTCGCAGTTCTTCCAACATGGTTTGACGCCACTCTGCGTGTGACTCGACCTCAGCAAATGAGGTCGTTTCATCCACCATGGTGAAGTGCAGATCTTCAAGAGCACAGAACCGAAGCGGAGCATTGTTGAAGTCTGTGTCCAGGTCCTCCTCGCTGTGCTCTGGTGGTGGAGAGACAAAGTCCCCAGGAGGAGAAACAGGTGGGGGTGTCTCATCATGTGGTGTGTGCGGTGGAGCAGAAGGTGTGGGAGTGGGTGCTGCAAGTCTTGATGTCGTGATTACCTCCGTGTTGTACTCGATGATGAAGGACTCGTAGTTGTTCACCGTCTCCATGTCGTCGTTCTCCCAGGACCACTGAGCAGATTCGTTGAAGACAACATCATGCGTGATGATGATGCGCCTGTTGACGGGGTCATAGCACCTGTACGGCTTGGTGCCGTTCTCATACCGCGATGAAGATCGCCATGGAGCTGCAATCGTCGAGCTTCTTCAGATGTGGCAGCGTGTTCCTGATGTGGGCAATTCAGCCAAAGGTGCGGAAGTAGTCCACAGTAGGGAGTTTGCCATGTCACGCCTCATGCGGCGTCTTCACATCGAGTGCCCGTGTTGGGGCACGGTTGAGAATGTAGACATCTGTGGACACAACCTCTCCCTAGAAATAGTCAGGCGAGTTCTTCACCTTGAGCATGGATCGTGCCATGGCCACCACGCTATGGTTGCAGCGCTCAACCACCCCATTTTATTGTGGCAAGTATGGGGCAGTGAGCTGCCGCTCGACACTGCGCTCTGCGCAGTACTGACCGAACTCCACAGATGTAAACTCCCCCCCCCCCCCCCGCCCCCCACGATCAGTGCGGAGGACCTTCAGCTTCCTCCCAGTCACCACCTCAACAGCCGCTTGGAAATTTTTTATTTCCATTGCTGCTTGGTACTTGCTGGATAGTAGCCGCAGCCACATGTACCTGCTCATATCATCAACTAACAACAAAAAATATTTGTTGCGACTCGGAATTGCTGGTGTTATAGGACAACATATGTCATCGTGCAAAAGGTCGAGGACGTGCTCCACACAATGTTGTGCTTGCATAGGGAAGGGGTTGCAGTTCTGTTTGCTAACAAGGTAGCAGTCGCATACCTGATCCACCTGATCAAGTAGTGGCAAAGCTGAGGTGCCCAAGCCTGGCATGCAGTCGCCAAGCCACGTTTGAACTTCATGCAGACAGACACACGGGATGGCCAATGTTCTGCGAGGTAGTAGAGGCTTGATGATGATCACAGCACCTTGGCTAGCAAGCGTCGACTCTGGTCGAAGATGCGTAGTTTGTTGTCGTCGATCACCACGCGACAAACTAGCCTCGTCTAGCTGGCCAACACTAATTATGTTGGTCTTTAGTCGTGGGATATAGTACACCCCTGTCAGCACACGGTGTTCACCATTCTTGCAAGTGAAGATGATGGTGCCACGACCCTCAATCTAAACGATGGAGCCATCACCAAATTTGACAGTGCCGCACACCCCGACGTCAAGCTCGGCGAAGACACCTTTGAGCCCAGTCATGTGGTTTGTGGATCCTGTGTCCAGGACCCATCGATGATGACCTTCTTCCCTTGGCAGGCCGAGCTCGGCCAGCACTTTCTGCTCCTCGTTCTGAATGGCGGAAGTAGGAGCGATCGGTGCTGCAGCAGTATTGATGGTGACAGCGTGGGCCATCAGCAAGGCATGGTCCTCTTCTTCTCCCTGGACCACATGAGCCTCCTCATCCCTCTTCTTCTAGTGGCACTCTCAAGCCCAATTGCCTCTTTTGCCACAGTATGCGCAGATGTCATCATGGGCAGCTCGGCTAGTGTGCACCTTGCCACCACGCGACCCAGTGCTGCAACCGCGGCCACGGGACTTGCTGCTGCCACCTCAACGTCTGTCGGAGCTAGAGCCGGAGCCACCATTTTCACCATCACGTATCTTGAGGCGCGCAAGCCATTCCTCCTCCATGAGAAGAAGGCGCCTGCTGCTGTCCTTGATAGCGGTGGATGAAAATTTCTTGGGATGTTCGACAGCGCACAGCCGTCCGGCCGCCTCTTCGATCGAGACGGTGTTGAGATCAAGTAGCATCTCGATGGAGATTGCCACCTGTTCCAGATGCTCAGGGACAGAGTGCAGCATCTTCTTGACAAAATCCTTGTTGTTAATATTGTCGCCGAGGATGCGTAGTTGATTGGCTAGAGTGGTGATGCACAGCGTGAAGTCTTCAACCGTCTCGCTGGGCTTGAATGTCATATTGGCGAAGTCGTGGTGCAGCTTCTCGATGTTGGCCTCCTTCACCCTTTCGACACCAACTCGAACGGATTGAAGCGCCTCCTATGCCTCTCTTGCAGACTCCTTCATGGCGAGGCCTGCCTGCATTTCTTGTGGCACAGTGCGCAGTAGAGCAGCCAGACATTCCGGTCTTCCTAAAAGTCATCGGTCCCTGGGTAGATTGCGTCCCACAAGCCTTGTGCTTGGAGGTTCATCCCATGACCAGTGACCACTCGGCGTAGTTGGTCCACGTGAGAATGGGGTAGACAATGGACGCCAAACTCTATTCGACAACTCACTCGATAATCACCTCACGGCCAGCATCCCGACGCCATGGTCGACGTGGTGGAGGGGAGGGAGAGTATCATCGAAGAGGGCGGCTGCCTTGCAGAGTCCTCGAATTCGACATGGCTCTGATACAAACGTTGGATAATTCTCACACAAAGAAGAACATAGAACACTCGATGTTTTGGAGCTGCACTGACTTAGCAGCATATGTGAATCGTCCTTGCATCATATGAAGGCTACAATGTCTTGAAACTCCTGTCATAACCTGCACTAAAGCGTGCATTACAACAGCTAGTAACTGCAGCCATAATCTACACTAAAAGACCAATTACAACTGACTAGTAACTACAGCCATAATCTTCACTAAAATACCAATTACAGCCGACTAGTAACTGCAGCAATAATCTGCACTAAAATGTGCATTACAACTCATTAGAAATTGCTGCCATAACATGCAGAAAAGCAGTTACTAGTCAGTTGTAATGGGTCTTTTAGTGTAGATTATGGCTGCAGTTACTAGCTGTTG
This sequence comes from Tuctoria greenei, assembly GCA_036927565.1. NCBI lineage: Eukaryota > Viridiplantae > Streptophyta > Magnoliopsida > Poales > Poaceae > Tuctoria > Tuctoria greenei. The sequence continues at coordinate 121,427,636 of JAYESD010000002.1, forward strand.
TAATGCGCGCTTTAGTGCAGGTTATGACACGAGTTTTAAGTCATTGTAGCCTTAATATAACGCAAGAGGATTCACAAATGCTGCTATGTCAGTGCACCAGCCATGACTTACTAGTATAATAAAAAACGCGCACAAGTTTATTCAACAATAAATATAGCCCTGTCCAATTGAAGTCACGAAATTCTGTAGTGGACAATTTGTCTTGCATATCCTCTGAGAGACAGTTGTAGAAATATCCACGCTTCTTCTCATCGGTGTTTATATTGTTGGGGGCATATTGTGCAAGATAATTAAATGAATGAACATACTCCAAAATAGATTTGTTCCCTTGCTACAAGTTGAGAAACTCAATCCTCTTGATATCCATAATACCCTTTGGTATGTGAAAGGCACGAAAGGCCATTCGAAATTCATCCCAAGATTTGGGCTGCATGGTACGAAAACCTTGCCACCATGCACCAGCCTCTCCTTGAAATTGATGAGTTGCAAAGAGGACCTTCTCATGCTGACCACACCTCATAATACCAAGCTATTGCTCAATAGTGCGAAGCCAATGGTCTGCATCAAGAGGATCCTTCGCTCGGGTGAACACGGGTGGCTGGGTACAGAGAAAATTTGAGATGTCATCCCCGCGAGCTGCTCCTCCTTCACCATAGGGAGCAAGCTGCTGAGCTATCACGCGTAGAAACTCGGTCTGCTATTGCCGGTTGCGTTCCACCTGCATGAGCACATCCGCCATCGTTGGAGGTGGAGGTGGATTGTCCCTCATATCATTGGAATCCTCTAGAATGTTATCCCCGGCTCCTGTACGAGTCCTCATCTTGCCACTAAGCATGAGTTAGTGATGGAGAGACAAGTCTGAAAGGACACAAATAATTTGGACAACAACAAAATGCTATAACCGAAGAGGAAACTCAAACCGGTAACAACAATGTAACTTGCAAAAAAGGACAGAAAGTACAAAATTTGAAATGGCTGATATGGGAAGTAAGAAAAGATCATAAACCACCTCGAGGACATAATAATCGTGCTAGGAAATCACCACGATATATAGATGGAATCTGCCGAAATCACCTCTGAACATAATATGTTCTAAGCTGCATTCGTATAACAGATCCTAATATACGGCACACAACAATAATTTTTCCTTGATTCAAGAAAACATTTTTCATGTTTATGAGCACTATCGATGCTCACATGAATAACTCTCACCCATCCAAATAATGTTAACAAAATAAACCACATAATTTAAGTAACCGGCAAACATGGGCGATTTTGATAAAGAACAATGTCGTCTACCTACGAAACAAGTAATGTGAGCAAGAAAAAAATTATTAAATTATAGTAATGTGAGCAAGAAAAAAAATCTAGGGCTGGCTAAGAAAGAAAATTCAGCAACAACTTAACTTCAGATTTTAGTTGCTTTAGTGAGGTTCCAAGTTTTAACACCCTGTGTTGCTAAGCAAGTTTTAACGGTATATTTGTGTAACCTTGCTCTGATGCCACACTATGAGGAACCGTCCAAGTTGAATTAATGTTAGACGCATTAGCTCGGTGTCCATCAACGGCACATGAGCTACAAGTGAGACCAACATAAAATCCAACTCTGGTAGTCCCCCGATATGCTCTTAATCATCCCAGAATCACAGCATATCAGTCCACAACATTGCACACATCACAAGCACACAAATAAACCACAGTTTCAGAAATATTACAGGTTTAAAGTGTGCATACAAGTAATGACAAGGTTTTGAAATTCTATACAAAACAGTGAGCATTGTTGCACTGAAGTTTCCTAAGCTTCAGGAGATGGCATTGTCCATAAAGGGGTCAGGTTTAGATTCGAGATAGAAAAATAAACAAGCTCTATGCAGTGGAAGTTGATGTTTAAAAACAACAAAAGTCTAGCGGTGCCTGCCCACAACACCACCGGCGACATCAAGTAAAAATCGGCATTTTACTCCCCCCATCGCCGGACTCGGCAGGAAAGAAGTTACCAAACACCATAGGGTGCTTACCTGCAAAACTTTGAACAAACATGAGTATGAAGGTACTCGCAAGACTTACACATATGGTATATATAGCCTGACTAGAAGGAGTATGAATATGGCAGTAGCAATGGGGTAATGCATAGTCAAAGACATAATTTGCAAAAAGCAGAAATTATTAATGTGATAAGCATATAAGAATTAAGCAAAACGAATGATGGGCGACTCACATATACACCCCTACCTACAGCAGCAAGTAACCATTTGTAACCATGTATGAAACAACACCCATTTCAGCTCTATAACAACACCCATACACCCTCATTCCCATTGATTGTTATGTTTCAATCACTACAATGAAGCTCAATGAACACAAAGCTTGATCATGACCGAGATCACGGCGATTCGAACCGAATATACACCCTGCAGGGGAGTCCCAATGTACCCACACGACTCGAGGATCATACAACTAATGGGACCCGCTAAAGCCACATAAGAGGGTACTCATGTCAACCTTTTTCACACCCGTTCTCACATGGTTGGACAATCTTCACCACAAGGAGTACTATGGACCTGCAGACCAATAGTCACTCGTGCGTGTCAAACAAGTAATGAAGTCATGGCCCAAAAACTGATACAGTATGAGATATTCAGCTTGCCATACCATTATTTTTGGCATGTGATTAGAACGATCCTTAACTAACCAAGTGGGGCTACATCCTAGTCCCCTCTCAATCTACAAGTTCATCATCTTTCTTATTTTATCCCATATCCAAGTATATTAAGTCCTAACTCGCGACTGGTGGTGACCTTGCCACCAATTCGACTTCTATCGGTCTAAGCAGGTGTGACACCCGGTTCCGAAAGATTAACCAAGCATAATGCATATGTATGCCCAGGATGTTTAACACACATACACAAGTGATTCACACTTGATAAACAGATATAAACCATGTCTCAAATAATATTACTAATGATAGTACTTTATTACAAACCAAATAGTCTTGAATACAACTCTAATGAAACAGCAGCGGAAAACTAAACACTAATGACTTCAACTCCACAGGCAGGTTTGACGGTAACACACACCTAGTACTCCTCAAAAACCCCTTGGTACTCCACCTGGTCGCCTGCGTCTGAATTTGGAGGGGGAATAGCAAGGGTGAGCACATGCCGTACTAAGCAAGTGTAGGAAAGTATGACATGTAGCTTAAACAAGGAATGATAATAAAATGGCTAATTGCATAAAAGTACATTCAAAACAGTTAAAAATGCAATTATATCATTGTTAAGTGAGGTCCTTCCCAAAATAACCCAAATGACTTCAACTTCTACTTAAATAACCAATACTAGTAACTATAAACCATAATCAACTCATAACTGCACATTTATCTCACTTTCATTAATTACATGTACCGAAGCCAATTAGATAACCAATACTAACTTTCAAATTCAATTTTAGCCATTTAACCAAGTTAAAGTCCGAATTCTAATCATATGAGGGTCTAGGTTGCTCATGATCGAGAGTACGGATATCATGATAGTTTTAGACACACTCTGCATAAGTTGTACCACTTTACCCACAAGTTCATGATTTCATCACCTTTCGATGACTATGGAATCTCAAATATGTTGTCTCACACTTTCTTAGGTGTGTGGCCAAGAGATCACAAAAAAGACTTTACAAAGTGATTACTAGCCTATTTAGAGCCCAATGAGATTTCACCGGTGGTGATGTCTCCAACTAAGCACATCCAACCAATGGCCCCTCTTGAGCCTTTCGAATCCCAGGGTAGTACCACCAATCTCTACCAAACCCTATATGTCTACCCCTTCCCCGAGCATTCTTAATGGTCCAAACAATACTGGCAATTCACTAATTAGTCAGCTAAGCCGCACCCATACTTGGCCCTTTGGTCGCATTGTACATCCTTGATGGTCGCTCCACGAACCCGTCCTTAGATCTAAAGCAATCAAAACCACCAAAATAGTCCAACCGATTCCACATTACCGTCTTGCTTAGATCCCTAGGCACCATGTTGCTAAAGGGTCATTATTATCAAATTTCACCATTCATGTGTTCAATAGTTCATAATTAAGCAATATGATTGTTTCCCTACCCAATTGAGCATTGTGAAGCAAAAAGTGAGAAATACCCTTCCCGACTATCTACATAGTGTTCAAGCAACAACGGTGGTCATACAAAACTAGTAAACTCCTACAATTGGGTTTTCCCATCAAATTTGACACAATCATGCAATTTTGAAAATAAAACCTTTAAAACAGGATCAACATGGTCAAGGGAACTTGCCTTGCTCTTGAGCTTGGTTAGGATCAAAGGCTTTGAAACTCTAGTTCTGCAGGTCCTCAAAAGCAATTTCTATAGCAACTCCTTCTATTTTGAGCGACAAACATGCAAAACACACAATTCAATCAAATAATGCTCATATAGTACTCAATATGCCATAATATGCACGATTAATGCAATTGTGAGGTAAAACTTGTTAATGAGTTGCTAATAATGGTTACTAACTAGTTACAATAGTTCTAATAAGTTTGAACAGGTTTCGAATTTGTTTGAGTCAAATTGGAATCAATTCAGCATTATCAGATTCAAAGGCCGGACAAGTCCGGTATATGGGCCGGACTAGTCCACCCTATACAGAACTGCAAATTAGGATTTTTCTGATCAGCGAGAATTGGGGTTTAATTGATGTAAAAACTTGGATGTAGATGGTATACCACGTGTTTAGAGATCCAAAGATCAATCTTGTGATGTGATACTTTAAATCTTGGCAATTAGGGCTTGATGAGAGGTGTTGATGAAGAACTTGGATGAAGTACGTCAATTTGTCGAAGAATCAATGTAGCTTGATCTTGATCGGCCCTTCCTCGAAATTTCCCCCTCCTCGTTGCCTCTGGACCTCCTCTTGACGACGTGCACGATCAAGGTTGGCAGCGAGATTTTTCCAACTTGGTGGCGAGGTGAAGGGGTATTGGGTTGTTTATATAGGGTGGAGGAATAGTGTTTTGGGGTGGATTCCAAGTGATTTTTGGTGGGGGATGAGTAGGGGCCGAGGTGGGGTCCCCTTGGGCTCCTCTGAGATTGGGTACGAAGTTCTTTTGCCCAAATTAGGTAATTACCCAAAAACAAATTGTGGAGAAATAAAAGAATCTGAGTCGGATTTAGGTGGCCGGACTAGTCCGCATAAGGGACCGAACAAGTCCGTTTTGGAATAGAGGCAAAATCGGACAAGTCTTATTAAATGGATGGACAAGTCTGGGGTGGCTAGGAATGGACTGAAATTTATACATACTCGGACTAGTCCGCTCAAAATCAGACAAGTGCGGAAAAACATCAGAAGCAAAATCAGACTAGTCCATGCAATGTGCAGGGCAACTCCGTAGTCCTGAAGAAACAGAATTTTTTGAACCAGGAAGGGATTACCAGACTAGTCCGAGTTTTGGGGCCGGACAAGTCCGTTCCCAGGCATATTTAATTTCCTAATTAAGCCTAAATTCATTTCAATTTTGTTCCTTTTAGGGTTGATTTTATGTTAACATGTACGAGGATGTATGCAATGCATTATGCATGAAAATGAGGGTGTTACAGCAGGGCTAATCATGACACTTGGCAAAATAAAAAAATCAACCTAATCTCCCATTACATAACTCAATAAGGATTGGATGTAATCAAGACTCACCATGTCCTACACCCAGTGCCCGACAATGCATATACAACAATACTATGTTCATTCATCACTTGTATAAAAATAATAGGTTCAAGATGCATAGATTCTTGCCTTCAGTCTCTAGAGCATACTCTACAGGATTAGTTCTCACACAACCGGTCTCCCAAGCTGCACCTGTGTCACTCTCCAACGGTTCGTTCGCTAAACAAAAAATATGCATCATATGAGGATGAGTGCCATGATGCGATGCATAATGAAGCTTGTATGAAACTTTGTAGTACAATAGACCATAAAGTCATGGAGACAATGCAATAAGAATCACTAAATTTTGACATTCCTAGCTCAGGTTATTAACAAAACATTTGCGATCTATCTGAAATCGGGCAAATCGGGTGCATTCGTACCATTATGTGAAGCTCGAATTTTTCAAAGGCCTTGCTGGGCCAGTGGTCATTTTTACTTGATAATGGATGTAAAAAGTTAATGTTTGGCTCTGGTCCCACCTTGGTTTGAGCTCTTAATTAATTAATTATAATTCTTGCAAGTTTCATTAACATAAAAAAGATAAATGTGGAAAGGGTGTTTATACCGCATGAATAATGTTGAAACTTTGCAGGTGCATTATATATCCTAAACAATATTTTTAGCACAGGTTTCAACATTTAATCATTCATACAACTGGCATGAGAAAAATAACAATTTTCAGCCTGATGCCAACAAATATTAACATGGCTACCCCATTTAATAGAAGAGCAGCTGCAGCTAGCACATCTTATGATTGACGTGAAGCATAAGGAAGCTCTTAAAACAAGATCTACAATTTAAGCAACTTTATTTCACTCATTATCGTTTTAACCATGAAAATCACAAGAAGTCACATATTTTGCAATTCTACATAAACAAGGGCTGCAACGATGTCTTATAAGTTACATACAGAGGCTGAAACCTATATAAACGATCACAATACCACTGGATCTATAATACTTAGTTAAATGCATAAACAATCCATAGGCAAAAGAACGTTTCCATGGCAAATATGAGGCTGAACATGAGATGCAGAATTGTTTCCATGTGCAGATCTAGTGCTTAGGGATCCATTAAAGTTTATTTCATGTTTATTCAGAGCAGTAACCAATCTTACATGGATTCTACATCTTGAATGGAGTTTTTAGAACGAATATAAAATTTAAGAGAAAGAGAAGCAGCACCTTTTCCTCAACCCTTAGCTATGAAGCTCAAGGAGGAGAGCTGCAATGGAGATGGCAGCGGGAGAGGGGGAAAACAGGAGGATTCAACTAGGAGAAAAAGGGGAAAATGATGAAGGCAACAACGAGAGACATTGGAGACAAAAATTCACCTGAAAACTGCTCAGATTGATGCAGCAATAGTGATCTTCTAGGGATTTTTGTTGGAGAATAGAGGGAAGAGGAGGACAAAGCTGTGGAGATAAGGTGTGGTGTGAGGAAAGCTGAGAGAAATGCCCCGTGCTAGGGATATTTGTAGCAGTTTCAGTCTCACACCAGGAAGGACCAAGAGTGTGGATGACAGTTGGGCCTAGCTTGCTTTTCATTTTCCTGATTTTTGAATTCTTTTCTACACCACTTCTGCTTCTGTATTTCTTCCATAACAGAAGTTATACTTCTAAAAAAATTAAGAACTTTTTTTTGAGCCTAGATTAGGTCATAAGGGCCAACTTTGGTTTTTGTGACTTCTTCAGATTCTTTGTAGAATTGAAATTAAAAATCTGTCAAGGCAGATTGTTTTGAAACCTTGCTGGATTTATATGTGTTGGAAGCTTCTTTATAAAATCTTGGCAAATTCACCAAAATTCTATTTATGCAAGTAGAATACAATAAAATTTTTGTTTGGTTACATTTTAGTATAAATAATTTGGGTTTCTTCATAAGGCTTGATATGTTAAATACTTTACTATAAATTTGAATTTGAACTCCATCCATTTGCTTCTTTGAAATTGATATTGACACTCTTTTATTCTAAGACCGAGCTGCTGAAAAATTTAAGAAATTGGGGTGTGACAAAAAGTTTCAAATTATATCAAATGGATGTGAAAAGTGCTTTTCTTAATGGCTACTTAGATGTGGAGGTTTATGTTAAGTAACCACCCGGTTTTGGAAATCCAAATTTTCCTAATCATATTTACAAACTGTCCAAAGCTTTGTATGGTCTTAAACATGACCCTAGAGCATGGTATGATAGGTTAAAAACATTTTTACTTGAAAAGGGGTTTATGGTGGGTAAAGTAGATAAAACTCTTTTTGTGCTTAAGCATGACAATGACTCATTATTTGTTCAAGTGTATGTGGATGATATTATCATTGGTTGTGCTTCTCATGATCTTGTGTCCAAGCTTTCAGCTATGACGAGTTTAGAATTTGAGATGAGTATGATGGGAGAACTCATGTACTTTTGGGGCTGCAAATCAAGCAAACTAAGGAGGGAACCTTTGTGCATCAAATAAAGTACGCGAAAGATCTTCTTAGGTGTTTCAACATGGAAAAGAGCAAGCCTCTTCGAACACCAATGGGAACAACAGCGACACTTGAACTTGATGAATAGGGTGAAACCGTTGATGAAAAAGAATGTCGAATCATGATCAGATCACTTTTGTATCTCACAGCATCAAGACCGGACTTCAATTTAGCGTATGTCTTTGTGCAAGATTTCAATCTTCTCCACATGCTTCACATCGTAAAGCCATCAAAAGAATTCTCAGATACTTACATGGAACTCAATAATTTGGCATTTTTCTTCCTTCTTCCTCAACCGTTACTTTGAAAGCTTTTTCGGATGCTGAGTTTGGGGGTTGTAGGATTGATAGGAAAAGTAATTTGGGTGCTTGTTATTTTCTTGGGAATTCACTCGTTGATTGGTCTTCTAGAAAATAAAGTTCAGTTGCAGAATCCATTGTTGAATCTGAATATGTAGCTGCTGCTAGCGCTTGCTCACAAATTCTTTGGATTGTTCAAACACTTAAGGACTATGAGGTTGATCTAGATAGTGTATCTTGTGATAAAACTAGTGCCATTTGCATTTCTAAAAACCCCGTGTAATATTATAGAACAAAACACATTGACATTAGGTATCCCTTTCTCAGTGATAATGTTGAAAAAGGACTCATTGTGCTTCACCATGTAGATATTGAATAACAATTGGCTAACATTTTTACAAAACCTTTGGATTTTACTCGTTTTTGTTTCATTCACAGTGAAATAGGGGTTATGCATCCTCATGGCTTAAATTGAGGGGGGGTTTTGAAACTTGGAAAGTCTATGTGTGAATCTGAATTTAAAATAATACGGGCATAGTATTTCATACATATATGACATTGTGATTCCTTTTACATGCTAAAAGTTCTTACTATATTACTTGTGTTATATATTTTGTAGTTTTTGGCATGACTAGTAATTGGAATAATTACTTACACTAAATCTACTCATGATTGAACCTCCTTGCTGTTTTGAACTTGTTGCATGCTAACAAGTGCTTTTTAATAATGAGAAATTAATCAATCAACTATCCACATGTTGAGCTTTTATGATCAAATAAAAAAATGAGAAAAGATCATGAGAATATGCATGCATCGCACTTCTTCTTTTGAGATGGCTTATCATTGCACTTAGATATGAACTTGGAAGAAGTTGTGTATGGTAAAAAAACATGTCTTTAAGCTTCTGATTGTCAAATGACATAGACTTGGCTTGGTTGGTTAGAATAAGGCTAATGTGGCATATATTCTGTTGCAAATGTCATATGATCAAAATTTGTGCTTTGAAAAATAAGAAAAATACAGCAACATGTGTCATGCTTTCAGGTTCTGAAATAGTTAAGTTTGTGAGATCATGACTTGCTTAAACTTAAAATTACACTTGATCTCTAGCATGGCTTACACTACTTTATGTATCTTATTGATGAGATAGTGTAAGTGACTTGATAGTATGGCTTGGATGAGCTTTATTTTATATGTATATGTCATATCATGCTCATAACAATTAAGATTTCTCTTTTTAACCTTGGTGAATGCATTGTCAAAGGGGAAAAATATGTCACATGTTGCACATTCATGAGTTTTTACGCGTTCTTCTCAGGAGAATAATTTGGTTTTTAAATTTTTTCTCATTTGATTTTCAAGAGGGAGAGAAATTTGCTTTCAAAACTTTTCATGTGAACGAGCCAATGTTCAGATTCTAAGTGGTATTGCCAACATTCATCAAGAGAGAGATTGTGAGACCTATGTGTGCTGAATACATTGGCAATTAGAATAAAACTGAAGGTTTACATTCAATTTTTTGAGCTTGCATCAATACACCACAATACAATCCAATACACACTGTCTGAACTTGTCTCAATGCATTTTGGGAGTAACGTTGTTGTTGTCGATATGTCGGGACTGTCTGAACTTTTCAATGTGTTTTTGGGAGTTACGTTACCTTCGATGGTTTCGGTTTGTACGAACCTTTTCTCACGTGAGTTACACGTGTTTCACGCTTCGGGTTGTCCGAACTTTCACTCACATGAGCTGCACGTGAGTCAACATGGTGGTAGTGTTTTCGAGAGTAATAGTTACTCTTTACATGGTTAGGTCTGTTGCAACTTTGTGACACGTGATTTGCACGTGAGTTTGGGATTGGAAAATCCGATCTTTGCTATTACATTGCAGCGCCGCTTTTGTCTATTCGATAATTTTATTTGCTGAAATAATTGTGCGACAGATCTATTTTTAACAAGCAATGTTTCGAACTTGCTTTTGGCTTATGTGAAAGTTTGCTTAGTACTTTTGGTCTATGTTTTTGATTTGTTATGGCCGATCTTGCTGATTTTATCTTGCTATGTTTGCAACATGCTAATGTGAGATGCTCACATAAGGTGTTGTGGTTATCGGACTAACGTGAGTCAAGTTGAGGACTTGTGCTCGGAAGAATTGGTTGCTTATTCATGTGCAGGTGTTGCTTGAGGTAAAGAAATGATTGGTGTCGGGATCCATTGAACTAATGTTAGGGAGAAGATGAGGTTCAACAACCAAGTTCAGGAGGAATTGTAGTTATATTGATCGGGTGGTAATGCAACATGTTTGGGTCAAGAACAATGCATATGAAGGTATCGTGGACGTTGTTGGAACCCTAGTGCCGTCACACGTCCCAAGAGCACAAAAAAAATCTCTCCACACATCCAAAGCCCTAAAAAGTTTAATCTTTTTGGGAATAAAGATTTGGGAAAGGGAGAGCGATGTCTACGCAATCTTGAGCTCTTGGGGTTTAATCTCTCATACATTCTTGCAATTCTTGTACATCTTTTGAGTGTATTCGATCTGTTTTCACGTTGTAAACTTGTGGGGGCCCTCAACTTGTGAGGCTGCCCAACCGACTTGGTGATTACCCCGTTGATAGTGGAACTCAAATCAGCCTTCGTGGTGACTTGACGAGGTAGAGGGTTAGTTGATACCCGACTCGGTGTGAGCTCCTCATCGAGGACATAGATCTCTTTTGTGGGTTCGAGCCTCAGTAAAAATCACCTGTGTCATGTGTTCTTGATTCATACTTTTCATCATTTTCACAATCTAGGGAAAAACTTGATCATTCTCATATTTGTCATTAATTTGTGATTCTCGAGAAGCTTAAGCATCATATACAATTGTCAACACTCTAAAGTAAATTTATATTTTCTGATGCACCACTACCGAAAAAAAACACACAAAAAAGGTTAAGTTTTTGTAAGTGTTACGAGTACACCGGACTAGTTCGGCCTTCCTGGTATTCGACAGTTTTGTTAAGTGTTGCAGGAAAAGTTTCAACGCCTATTCACCCTCCCTCGCCACATTTAATTGGTACCAGAGCGTGGCTCTCCATCAAGACACTCACCGCTCAGAGAGACTAATGGCTGACAACAATACTAAAGAGATCCCGGAAATGCCCATCATCGGAGACGAACAAGACACCAAGGTGTTCGATGTGCTCAAGGACAATAAGTAGGACGATAAGAAAGTGTGCCAACTAAAGGCACTTTTAAGAAAGAAGCTTCTGAGCTAGAAGGGAAAGAAAGAAGATGAGAAACCAAAAGTGGGTAGTCATCAAGGTGACTCCCGATATCCTTTTAATTATGAGAAGCTCAATAACAATAATCATTATCTCTCTATTCCATTCGGAAAGCCTCCACACTTTGACAGAATTGATTATACTATTGAAAGTGCATCTAGGCAATCACTTGTGGGTTTTGGACGATTGATGACAAACAAATGACATCCTAATGAATTGTTGAGATGACTGCAGGTCAATTTAAATGAGATAGTTTGGTGCACTCAAAAAGTGAAAAATGAAGTGGTGTAGAAAAAGATAAAAGTCCAACTGACGACTGAAGTGCAAAGTAGATTTAAATGTATGTGATGTGTGTGAGAGACACATACCAAGAGCTCAAGTCTTTGCATAGGGGTAAGGGCTTAAAATTAACCTAAAATTCACTAAGCACCGGACTAGTCCATTCATGGACCAGACTAGTCCGTTCAACTCTCTAGAATTTCACAACACAGTGCACCGAACTAGTCCGTTACTGGACCGAACTAGTGCGTTAAACTTTTTGTAAACTCATAACACTGTGATCCAGACAAGTCCGTTCATGGATCGGACTAGTACGAGAATCTTTCTGGAGTTTCATAATACTATACACCGAACAAGTCCGTTTATAGACCGGACTAGTCTGAGAAAGTTTCTGATGTTTCAATACACAGGGCACCGAACAAGTCTAGACCCCCACCAAACTAATCCAGTACACCTCACACAATCTAGGGTTTCTAGTGTGCTGCACATTTCACACCGACTTTTACACAGCACACCATACAAGTTCGGTCCCCAATACGGACTAGTTCGATCGTCGGGATTCCTAATGGTAACAATTTTTAAACACTATAAATAGGAGATCCACGATCACACAAAGACTTCACGCATTATGCTATTCACAACTCAAACCCTAGCGCCGCCACTTGTCCCAAGAGCACAAAAACACATCTCCCCACACATCTAAAGTCCTCAAAAGGTGAAAATCAATTGAGTATTCAAATTTGGGGTTGCGAGATCGTTGTCTAAGCTTCGTTGAGCTCTTGGGGTTTGATCTCTTTACACTCGTGCATTTGCTTGTAATATTTTCGAGTGTATTTGATCATCTTTTCATTGTATCTCTTGAGGGATCCCTTAACGTGTGAGGTTGCCCCATAAACTCAGTAATTAAACGTGATAATGGAATCAAGTCGGCCTTGTGTGGTGACTTGATGAGGGAAAGGGTTTAAAGAGACCCGGCTCTGTGTGGGCTTACTCAACGAGGAGTAGATCTCTTTGGTGAGATCGAACCTCGTAAAAATCCGTGTCTCGTGTGATTTTTGTTGTTGCATTATCATTACTTAGGGTATTAGAATTGATAAATCAAATAGTTTGTGATTCACGTGAACATTAAGTAATATGATCTCTTGTTCAGGTTAAAAGAATAATAATTACATTCTGCTGTAATTTCATTTAAAGTCCTGCATAAACATTTTATAGTTTAGTTATAACTGAACATCTGGACTAGTATGCATAACAAACCGGACAAGTTCGGTCTCCCTCGTATTTAACGATTTAATTAAGTGTGCAGGAAATTATCAAAGCCTGTTCACCCCCCCTCTAGGCCACATTCAATTGGTATCAGAGTTAGATTCTCCATCGATGAGACTTACCACTCGGAGAGATCAATGGCCTCTGAGAAGAACAACGAGATCCCAAAGGTGCCCACCACCAAAGAAGAGCAAGATACAAAAGCCTTCGATGTACTCAAGGAAAATCAACACGATGATGAAGAAGTGTGTCACCTCAAGGCACTTCTAAGGAATAAACTCCTGAGCCAAAAGGGAAAAGAGAACGAGAAGATGATGGGGAGTGGTCATCATGACTACTCCCAATATCCTAACAATTACAATCATCTCAATTCAAATAATCATTATCTTTCTTTTCCCATAGAAAACCTCCGCAATTCGACGAAAACGATTACACCATGTGGAAATACAATATGAAAATGCATCTAATCTCTTTAAATCCCAGTCTTTGGCATATTGTGTGTATAGGTGTAGATATCTTGGATACGGACGAAAAACTCACTCCAGAACAAGAACAAGAAATTCACTGCAATGTACAAGCCATTGCAGTGGTCACTTCATCACTGAGCCAGGAAGAGTTCACCAAGATTTGTAGACTAGAAAGTGCAAAAGAAATTTGGGATACACTTGAAACAGCACATGAAGGAAATAGGTCTGTTCGAGAAGCTAAAATTGAAATGCTTGAAGGAGAATTGGGGAGATTTGCCATTGAAGAAGGCGAATCACCTCAAGACATGTACAACCGGATGATGGCGCTTATCAACAAGATCTGCGCCTATGAAAGCAAGAAGTGGACTGACCATGAGGTGGTCAAAAGGATGATTAGAGCCTTCGTGCCAAGAAATGTCACCTTATGCTCAATGATCCGAGAAAGCCCGGGGTTTAAAAAAATGTCTCCAGATTAACTATTGGGCAAAATTATAAACAATGAGATGATGGAGAAGGAGGCCTAATATGTCAAAGACCTAGCTGAGATGACATCCTCCAAAAAGAAGGAAGTTTTTCTCAAAGCAACTTGCAAGCCTAAAGGAAAGGAAGACCTTGAAGCTCAACATGAGGGAGATACAAGTGATGTAAGCACCGACTTGGATAATGAAGAGATGGTACTTTTTATCTAGAAATTCAAGCGCATGATGAAAAGAAGAAACGGCAGCAACTCAAATGAAGGGAAGAGCAAAGAAAAAGAAAAATCCAAAGCTCGACGTACCTGCTATAACCGTGGCGAGTACTGTCACTTCATGGTTGACTGCACTTATAAAGAGAATAAGAGGAAGAAGGAAACGAAGCCTCAAGAAAAGAAAATCTTGAGGAAAAGGAGGCAAGCTTATCAAGCACATATTGGCAAGGAATGACTCAAACGACGAGTCCTCCTCCGATGAAGAAGAGGATATGGCCACCATTGCCATCATGAAGCCTATCAAGAGGTCTACGCTCTTCCCAAACATGGGAGGATGGGAGAATCACAGTCACACTTGCCTTATGGCTAAGGAAGGCAAAAAAAGGTTCGACTTACTCCTCCCTCGCTAAATTCTTCTATTGATGATTTTGACAGCTCTAGTGAAAATGAGGAGATGTTTAGGGGATTAAGTAAAACTACATTAAAGAAAATGAAAATGTTGTCGGATGAAATCTTTGAGAAAGAGGAGCTTGTCAACCGACAAGAAGATATGCTCATCCGTGAAAGGAAGAGGTATCAAGAGGTTGAGAAACTCCTTGAGCTTGAAAGGGAGAAGAGCAAGCTACTTGAGCATGAGCTAGTCTTAAGTAAGGAAACTTACTCAAAGCTAGAAGACTCACACGTTGCAATCAAGGATGAACTTGCTGACTTGTCAAATGTTAACAAGATTCTTGAAGTGCAAGTTGAGTCACTCAAGCAAAGTGACTCCTCCTCCAGAAGCTCACCTTCCAAAGGTGTAAGTCCGACAACAATTGCAACCTGCACATGTTCCAATAAGAAAAATGTTGACAAACCTGATTCTTGTACTCATGCTAAGCATCCTTCCCAAAGTGGCATCTTTGACAAGGAGAAGATCGAATATGCACGTAGTGCATATATGGTCACTAGACCTCCTAACATCAAAGATGGTCTTGGTTTTAACAAGAACAAACACATGTCCACCAATGTTCATGCTAAGAAGCAAATTACTTTTGTTAATGAAACATCATGTGAATCTGACTTGCAAATACTATTTCATACTTTTGGTGCTTCCTATGTGCATATCAAAGACAAGTTTGGACATGTATTTGCTAAATATGTAGGGCCACGCCACAGGAACTCGAAAACTTGTGTGTGGGTGCCCAAGACTCTTGATAGTAACATGAGAGGACACAAGAAAGCTTGGGTACCTAAAACCAAGGAATAATTCTATTTTGTAGGCCTACTCCTCCGGAGGATCAAAATGGATGCTAGACAGCGGATGCCCAAATCACATGACCAGAGAAAGGAGTATGTCCGTGGAGTGTGAGCGCAATCCAGATCCAAGTGAAGGGATATACTTTGGAGACAACAACCAAGGAAAGGTCCTTTCTAGCGGTGAAATTGAAATCTCTTGTCAACATACTCTCTAGAATGTTTTACATGTAGTTTCTTTAGATTATAACCTGCTGTCCATATCTCAGCTATGCGACAAAGGTTATAACTGTTTATTCACTAATGAGGGTGTGATCGTTTTTAGAAGAAGCGATGTCTCGATTTCATTCAAGGGATTGTTTAAAGGAAAGCTTTATCTTGTTGACATCAACAAAGATAAAGCTGAACTCAACACTTGCTTGATTACTAAAACTAACATGGGATGGCTGTGGCATAGACAGCTAGCCCATGTTGGGATGAGAAATCTATAGAAACTTGTAAAAGGCCAATGAGGGTGTGACAGTTTTTAGAAGAAGCGATAGCTCGGTTGCATTCAAGGGTACGTTAAAACGAAAGCTTTATCTTGTTGACTTCAATAAAGATAAAGATTTACTCGACACATGCTTGATTGCAAAAACTAAAATGGGATGGATGTGGCATAGATGGCTAGCTCATGTTGGTATGAGAAATCTGCAGAAACTTCTAAAAGGTGGTCACATCCAAGGCTTGAAAGATGTTGTGTTTTAGAAAGATAGGTCGTGTAGTGCATGCCAAGCTAGGAAGCAAGTTGAAGCACCACATCCTACATAGAATGTGATGACTACATCAAGACGGCTTCAACTTCTGCACATGGATATTTTTGTTCCAATTGCTTATATAAGCATAGGTGGTAACAAATATGATTGGTAATAGTTGATTATTTTTCTAGATGTACCTGGGTGTTCTTCTTGTATGATAAATTAGAAAACCAAGGCATCCTCGAGAAGTTTTTGAACAGAGCACGGAATGAATTCTCCTCCACAGTCAAGAACATAAGAATATAATGGAACAGAGTTCAAAAAATACTCAAGTAAAGGAGTACCTAGATGAAGAAGGAATCAAGCACGAGTTCTCGGCACCTTACTCCCCTCAACAAAATGGGGTGGCCAAGAGAAAGAACCGAACACTCATTGAGATGGCGAGAACAATGCTAGATGAATACACCGGTTTTGGGCGGAAGCGGTGAACACCCCTTGTCACACCACAAACCGGTTACATCTTCATCGACTTATACAAAAGACGTTATATGAGCTCCTAACGGGTAAGAAACCAAATGTTTCATATTTGAGAGTATTCGGTAGTAAATGATACATTTTGAATAAGAAGCTTAGGACTTTGAAGTTTTCTTCGAAATCAGATGCAGGGTTCCTGCTCGGTTATGATTCGGATGCCTATGCTCATCGTGTCTTCAACCTGTCTTTGGCATTGTTGAAGTGGCATGTGACGCGATGTTCGATGAAACTAATTGATCCCAAGTGGAGCAAGTTGATAAGTGTGTGCTAGATAAGAGGATGCCCCATGTCAAGTGTTGAGGAGAATGGCACGTGGTGATATTAGACCACAAGAGCGATCAGAAGAATCAAGTGCTCAAGATACACCTCAACCAGGGAGCAATTATCAAGGGGGAGCTTCTACACAAGATCAAACTCAACAAGATCAAGATGATCAACATAATCATGGAGGCAATGATCTAGGGGGAGACAGTGAAAATGAAGACAGTGAAGAGGAAATGAGACCACAAGTGCCTCACCCAAGAGTACATCAAAGTGTACAAATAGATCATCCTGTCGACAACATCATTGGAGATTTTGCAAAGAGAGTAACTACTAGATCTCGTATTTCTAATTTCTGTGAACACTACTCTTTTGTTTCATCTTTGGAACCTTACAGGGTTGATGAAACACTGCAAGATCAGGATTGGTGATGGCGATGCAAGAAAAGCTAAACAATTTCAAAAGGAATGAAGTATGAGAGCCTGTGGAAAGACCAAAAGCAAACATCATAGGCGCCAAATGGGCCATCCGAAACAAGCAAGATGAACACAGAGTGGTGACGAGAAACAAAGCACGAGTTGTGGCAAAATGTTATATGCAAGTCAAAGGTTTGGATATCGATGAAACCTTTGCTCCCATAGAAAGACTTGAGTCCATTCAAATTTTATTAGCCTATTCTACTCACCACAATTTTAAGCTATATCAAGTGGACGTCAAAAGTGCACTCCTTAATGGTCCTATCTAGGAGGAGGTGTACGTGGAGCAACCACATGCTTTGATGAGTAAGATCACCCTAAACATGTGTACAAATTGCGTAAGGCTCTCTATGTCCTCAAACAAACTCTTAGAGCTTGGTATGAGTGCCTCATGGACGTTCTCACACAAAGTGGTTTTAAAATTGGAAAGGCCGATTATACACTGTTTACTCAACATTTTCATGATATTATTTTTGTTCTACTAATGACTCCTTCTGTGAAGAATTTAGTAAGATCTTGACAGACGGGTTCAAGATGTTTATGTTGGGTGAATTGAAGTTCTTATTGGGATTCCAAGTGAAGCAACTTATAGAGGGAACATTCATTTGCGAAATCAAGTACACATAGGACATGCTCAAAAAGTTCAACATGGACAAAGCTAAGTCCATCAAGACTCTCATGGCAACAAATGGGCATCTTGACCTCAATGAAGACGGTCTATATGTGGACAAAAATTATACCTTTCTATGATAGGTTCCTTGATTTACTTATGTGCATCTAGGCCTAATATTATGTTAACTATTTGTATGTGTGTAAGGTTTCAATCTGCTCCTGAAGTGCATCACTTAATTGCAGTAAAAAGAATCCTAAGATACCTAGTTCACACACCCAACATAGGTCTTTGGTATCCAAGGCTCTACTAAGTTCAACCTTATAGGCTGTTCCGATGTCGACTATGCAGGTTGCAAAGGTGACCGAAAAAGCACATCCGGAACCTGCCAATTCCTAGGTAGATCATTAGTGTCATGGTCCTCAATGAAACAAAATTTCATTACCCTCTCCAAAGCCGAAGCGGAGTATGTCACAGCCGGCTGTTGTTGTACACAATCCTATGGATGCAACAAACTCTAAGGGATTACAGTTACAATTTGAACCTTATTCCACTCCTATGTGGCAAGGAGAGTCCATAAAAATTGCAAACAATCTTGTAGAGCACACCAGAACTAAACACATAGATATTCACCATCACTTCCTAAGAGACCACTCATTAAAAGAAGGCATCGTAATTTCCCATGTTAGAAATGAGAAACAATTAGCCGACACATCCACCAAGCCTTTAGATGAAAAACGCTTTGGGAGCTTAGAAATGAACTAAATATCCTTGACGCTCGAAATGTGGCTTGAAAGGTTGCATATCTGACTGTTTCCTCAAAGGTTACTTATTTTGCCAAAAATTGCCTCCTCTCTTGATTTTCTCTTGAAAACCATTTAAATTGATAAATCTTGGTGAGTTATGGACATTGCATGGTTGTTGATTGCTTAATGGTCATACTCATCAAGATTATTTGTGAAATGATGTCCTAAAGATCAATATTAGACTTAATTCCAATAATCTTTTAATTCGAATCCTAAGCTATCATGTTGACCCTGGACAAGTCTGTGGTATACACAAAACTAGTTCGTTGTTGCAGACTAGTCCGGCCCTGGTCCGGTATACCGGACCAGTTCGGTCCATTGCGGACTAGTCCGTTATTATCGGGTTTAAACCTAGCCTACCACCAATTCCTATCTTCTTCCTCCTTGCAACTTCCCTCTCATTCTCTCTCCTCTACCATGATCTCCCAAGGCGAAATCCCATTTTCTCCACCGAATCGAAACTTTCGTCCAAGGGAATCGATCCCCTCGACGCAAAGCTTCAAGTCCCGAACTTACCCGGACCCAAGCTCCGCATTTCCCTTCGGATTTGTTGTTTTCTACACTATGTCAAGCTCATGAAACAACAACATGTTCAATTTTGAGGCTAAGCACGACCATGAGAGGTTGGCTCAGGCGAAAGAGATGAGAAGCAAGAAGTGACATGATCAAGGTTGGCTCCTGTGCAGAAGAGGAAGGTACTCACAAAGAAGCCTTCAAGCAAAGAGGTTGCTGGCGCGAGCTCAGCAGCGCCTATAAGAAACAAGGGCAAGTGCCTTGCTAGTGGATCCATTTGTCCACTTAGGATGAAGTCGCCTGTGCAGAGGAACAGGCAACCCTCAGATGATGACTTTATTATCAATGGGAGTGATTTGGCTTGGAAGCAAAGGATGATAATTGTTTATGAGCAAAACAAGCAAGTAGCAGACCCCAGATTCTGGAGTCACTTACATGCAGACTACTATGAGACAAGTACATGAAGATGGAGACTCCAGTTGTCATAAGCCAACGGGTTGACCTGCAGTATATGGAGTCAAAGAGATGTGGTGCCTTTCAAGAAGTCTTGGAAGCTTTAGAGAGGCATGGACTCAAGGACCTCCTCTCCTTTAGATACAACTGGAACAATGAGGTCATCTTCCAATTTTACTCAACTTGGTACTTCTCGGGCAAAAGGACAAAATCCTTACTTGGATGACTCATGGATCCAAGTATAGTGTTTCATATAAGGAGTATGCTAGAACACTCCACCTTGAGGACACCCTAAACAATGAGATTGTGATCTATAACGTCAAGGGTTTGGAAAGAGCTGAGCTCACCTTCCTCTACAACACCAGGATGCCATACAAGCCACCCACCACAAAGTACATTAAGCCATTCTTTGTGGTGCTGAACAGAATTCTAAGGAAGACCATTGCTCCCGAGGATGGAGATGCAAGGAGTATCCAAGAATCTATAAGGTCCTTGATGAAAGTCATAAGCAAAAAGAGGGCCATCAATGTGTTCTACTATATCTACAATGATATAGTGAACATCTCCAGCACCCTGAACAGGTCATGTGGCTATGCACCATACATTATGTTTATGATCGAGAAGGTGACCGGGCTCGAGTCTGTGAAGGATATCGAGCACATCAATCTTAGGACCTAGATGCCTTCACGCTCCTCAGTTCCCATTGCACCTCACTCACCTGCAAGGGAACAAAGATCAAAGCAGGCACAAGAAAGCTCAAGAATACCTGCTGCTGCTTCTGCTCCTCCACCCTCTAAAGGGTCCTCGAGTGGTGTATTGAAGACGCTTTTCTCCATCTTTGCATCCTGCCGCAAACTAGAAGTGAGGCATCATTCGAAGAGCTTGGCCAGAAAGAAGCACCAGCGCTTTGTGAAAGACAAAATCAAAGCCATTTGTCAGAAGCTGGACATTAAATCTGTAGGCTCTCAAGATATATCATAGGACTCAGCTAGAAACATCTCGGAGCTGTCGCCTCTCACGGATGAAGAACTTGCTTTCTTTGGAGTAGGTGCCTCCTCGGTTCCTCATCCTTCTCATCCTACTCATGAGCATGACGATGAAGATGAAGACAGGACGGAGAGTGAGAGAGAGAGGGAGTGACGAGTAGTTCCTCTCATTTTCCCTTTTAGTGCCTTGATGCCAAAGGGGGAGAGATTGAGTTGAGAGTGGTAGTGGTAGTTGAGCCTTAAGGACTAATGATCATGGACATGTATCTTTTTAAATTTGAGACTATTGTAAGTTCTATTTGGATGATTCCTATTTTGCCTTAATGTTATTGTGTGATTCTTGTTATGATATATCTATGATTGTTCATTATATTTTTCATATTGTCAATCATGTTCATAACAATCATTGTTCACACACACTTAATAGGCACAGCACCATAAAGAGAACATATATTTGAGAAGTAATTTTTGTTGATATTTTTTGTTCTCGTATATGCACACTTTATGAAAATCAAATGTTTACCCTTAGTTGTGAAATCTCAATTGTTGTCATCAATCACCAAAAAGGGGGGACTGAAAGTGCATCTAGGCACACCCTTGTGGGTTTTAGACGATTGATGACAAACAAGCGAGATCCTAATATGATTTGTTAAGATGAAACTAGGTCTTCGGAGAATGAAAATAATGGTGCACAAAAAGGTAAAAAATGAGAAACAAGAAGGAAAGAGCCCAAGTGAAGAATGGAAGTACAAAATAGTTCTATATGTATAGGCTGTGTGTGAGAGACACATTCCAAGAGCTCAAACCTTTGCGTAAATAATAAGGGCTAAACAACAAATTGAAAAACACATTGAAGCACTGGAGAAGTCCAATAATAAGCGGACTAGTCCGATTTCCTTTCTGTTTAGCAACAGACAAGTCCGATAATGTCAGACTAGTCTGATATTCTCACTGGTGCTCAAACGGACAAGTCCCAAAATGCGGACTACTCCGTAAACACTTCACAATTCACCATGCACCGGACTAGTTCGATATAATACGGACTAGTTCGAATTCCTTTCTGGACTCTATATGGACTAGTCCGGTCCTGTATGGACTAGTCCAGTACACTCACAATAGTTAGGGTTTCCTAGTGTGCTACACAACTCAACGTTCAAATCACTCAGCACACCGGACTAGTCCGGTCCCCATAGTGGACACTAGTTCGAGCCTTAGGATCCTCAACGGTAACTTCTCTAAACACCTATAAATATGTGATCCACGTCCCCACAACATAAAACCAAGAACCCTAGCACCGTCACACGTCTCAAGAGAACAAAAAATACTCCTCTCTACACATCTAAGGGCCTAATAAGTTTAATATTTTGGGAATCAAGATTTGGGAAAGGGAGAGCGACGTCTACGCAATCTTGAGCTCTTGGGGTTTGATCTCTCTTACACTCTTTGCAATTCATGCACATATTTTTAGTGTATTTGATCTGTTTTCTCGTTGTAAACTTGTGGGAGCCCTCAGCTTGTGAGTTTGCCCCATCGACTTGGTGATTACCCCGTTAATAGTGGAACTCAATTTGGCCTTCGTGGTGACTTGACGAGTTAAAGGGTTGATTGAGACCCGGCTCTATGTGAGCTCCTCAACGAGGATGTAGAGGTCTTTTGTGGGATCGAACGTTGGTAAAAATCGGTTGTCTCGTGTGTTCTTTTTTTTGACGTAATTGGTAGGTGTTGTACCTTTTCATTAAAGAAGGAGAAAATTAGAAAAAATACAAGACATGAACATGGTTACAGGCAGCCTCATCTCCAATAATCCAGCACAGGACAAGCACAAACACACACTAGCCAACTTCACATACTGGAAAGAGGCTCACAACAAACCAGATAATCAACAATGAACACTTTGTTGCAACAACGAGACACCTACAACTATACCTCCTAGTTGCTCACGAGCAACAGACTGTAGGGTGGGAGAGGCGAGAGAGAAGAAGATCCGTTCCTTCTCTACAGCCCTGCCGGTGTATGTAGTTAAGAGGCAAACAATAAGCAACTAGTCGCCCAGTACGTGGACCAAGGTTTTCACCCGGAGGGAGCCAGCGAAGGTGATGGGTAGTCGACAACATACCCAAGAGGATGATAGTGCCAACAGGCATCGTTGTTGTCGGTCCAGAGCGAACTACGCATTCGCCTGTACCCATCAACCTTCACCTCCATTTGACTACTACACGGCAGCCATCGCCACACCCACCGACCACCTTGTGGCACGAGGTCTCACTCATCGGTCAATTGTGATGCAGATGCCTCCACGACATCGTACCTTCCACACTGAGGCCTCCAACCTAGCTCATGCTCCGGAGAAACCATTGCTTCTCATGACAATCTCAACAGGTAGCTTGCACACCATCTCCTCCACCTTCTTCTGTAGTAGCTTGAGCGCCATCTTCTCCACCTTCTTGCTCGCTGTTGTTCACGGAGCCGGCCCACATGCCTCACGTGGCATCTCCTCATGCTCGAGTTCGCGAGTCCACACGCCTCGAGCTCCCTTCGCTCGCCGTGGCCTTAGAGCCATCAACAATGACCACGGGTGCCGGGTGGAGCCCCCTTCACCATCTGCGTATTCGTGCTGCATTGTCGCTGCCACATCCGGCCACTGCAGCTCCTTCTGTCGACCGCCATTTCCTCTAGCGCCACTGCCGCTATATCCGGCCACAACACTTCCTTCGACCGGCCATCAAAGACAAATTCAGTCACCTCACAGGCCCGCAACCTGGTTTCGTGACTCTCATCATTGAGGTTCCGAGGATAATATCACCGTCGCTGCCGTTCTAGGTTGTTGCGCGCTCCGGCGGCCCCGAGGAGGGAGGGAGAGGAAAATGTGACAGTGGCGGTGCGAAACTAGGGTTCGTCCCCGAGTTGCCCGAGAACGACGCGGGGGGGGGGGGGGGGGGGGGCTCTAGTTCTTTTTCTCCATGTCTCGTAGGTTCTTGATTCAAACTTTTCATCATTATCACAATCTAGGGCAAAACATGATCATTCTCATATTTGTCATTAATTTTGTGATTCTCGTGAAGCTTCAGCATTATTTACAATTGTCAACACTCTAAAGCAATATTACAATTTCCAATGTATTACTACCTGAATGAAAAACACAAAAAAATTTAAGTTTTTGTTGGTGTTACGAGTACACCAGACTAGTCCGTGCCCTACACCGGACTAGTCTGACCTTCCTAGTATTTGACGATTTGTGAAGTGCTGCACGAAAAGTTTCAACACCTATTCACCCCCCCCCCTCTAAGCCACTTTCACATACGCCATGTATACATCCGTTACATATTCAAACTTGTCCAGTAGGGCCACACACGGTACGGTCTGTGGGGATCGAGTCTACACGTTCCAGGATCGACGACTAGTGTTGGTTAGTGAGGCTGGTCTATGATCCTAAAGAGCTGCTAGAAGTAACAACCGCCAGGCCCGTAGTGGCTGGTGTGTTGCAAATGGTATTAGAGCTGACCCTCGCGGCTTCACGATAGCGTACGGGGCAGGGACGTGGGTATGTACACATGATGCGTGGGTCGTCTAGGAGGGACACGGTATGGTGCGTATGCCAGTACTGAACATAAGAATCTGGCCAAGAGGGGACGTTTCTGGTTTGGCGGTTGACCGACAAGGACGTCGATCCTCTAAGGAGGGTGGATTGTGACATCCTGGCTCAAGACTTAATAGGGTTGATAGAATACTCATATCACCAAGGTATATCTTCTTTTTTAGAAGCTCACTTGCAAAGAACTCTGAGGTTAAGCGTGCTTGGCTTGGAGCAATTTATGGATGGGTGACCGACCAGAATGTTTTCTGGGTTAGCACGAGTGAGGACAAAATGTGCACAAAAGACTAATTTTGGTTTGTGGGGCTAGTCTGTGATCCTAGAGAGCTACCAGAAGTAACGACCGCCAGGCCCGTAGTGGCTGGAGTGTTACAAATGGTATCAGAGCCAGGTTATTGTGACTTCCTGGCTCAAGACATAATATGGTTTTTAGAATACTCATACCACTAAGGTATAGCTTCTTTTTCGGAAGCTCACATGCACAGAACATTGAGGTTAAGCGTGCTTGGCCCAGAGCAATTTACAGATAGGTGACTGACTGGGAAGTTAGTGTTGGTTTGTGGGGCTAGTTTGTGATCCTAGAGAGTTGTCAGAAGTAATGACTGCTAGGCCCGTAGTGGCTGGGGTGTTACAAATGGGTATCAGAGCTGACCCTAACAGTTTCATGATAGCGTACGGGTCAGGGATGTGGATATATACGCATGACACGTGGGTCCTCTAGGAGGGACACAATAAGGTACGTATGTGAGTACTTAACGTACAGATGTGGCCAAGATGGGACATTTCTGGTTTGGCGGTTGATCGACGAGGACGTCGGTCATCTAAGGGGGTTCGATTGTGACATCCTAGCTCAATACTTAATAGGGTTGATAGAATACTCATACAACCAAGGTATACCTTCTTTTCCAAAAGATCACTTGTAAAGAACTTTGAGGTTAAGCATGCTTAGCCCGGAGATTTACGAATGGGTGACCGACCGAGAAGTTATTCTAGGTGCGCACAAGTGAGGACAAAATGCGCAGTAAAGACTAGTGTTGGTTGGTGGGGCTAGTCTGTAATCCTAGAGAGCTGCAAGAAGTAATGATTGCCAGGCCCGTAGAGGCTGGGGTGTTACAGCTCCAACTTGGCGGTACAACACGATGCGGGCATCGCCTCATCCTCAGGCCCTTCCTTATGTCTCTCACAGTCAAACAACTTAATATAGCAACCGTGAGCAAGAAGGTTCAACAAGACTTAACCGTCTCATCTAAACCTGGAACTCTACATACAGGAATAGATATATCATTAAATGACTCACCTACATGTTGATCCTTATTTTTGATGTTATTAGCAGCATATTAAAGGTTCAATAAAAGTAACTTTAGTGCGCATATTTTATAGCAATCATAGTCACCAAGCAATTATAATTCAATACATCATATTCTTCAAGCTTCTTCAGTATATACTACGTCACAACGCAGTGAACAAGCAGTACTCAAATAACCGTGAGGGACGATGATTGCAATCAGTAGACACCCGGATAACACGTCACATGCACCCATTTCGGAAGTCGAGCGAATCACACTTTAATACTATGTTGTATGCAACAACCTTTCAAAGGAAACCCAAATGCCGAACTGATCCTTCTGTAACAGGCAGGAGGTCCCCGCGCGGAGCGTGTCTATACCCGCCGGCAGATTTACACCTTTCTGCCCTCAACCCACTCCTATAAAATGGTAGGATAAGCCTCGACACCTAGGTTAACCACTTACATCGGTTTCCTGGTTTCCATATAGCTTGTATGCATCCAGTACAATTCAAACTTGCTCAGTAGGGCTGCACACGGATCAATCCTCAATTGACACAAGCAGGCTACGTACGTGAGACCCCGTCTCACTGCATCCTATCCCACTGCTCGGTCTGATATTCATAATCATAAACCATTTCCATACTCAAACCAATCCAGTTCCAAAAACATTAGCATGACGTTTCTAATCATCGAGCTATAGACCTACCCAATACTCCATAGGATTTGTGGGTCATGCAAGTGGAGTAACAAGCACCTCAGCCCTGATGCACAAAACTCACCCTAGACATAAGTGATACAAATAATAACTTTTCAAAAACACTTAAGTGCAAACCGGGGCTTGCCTGGCTGCGAGTCAGATTAAAAGTTAGCCTCAGAGAGTCTTTTGTCCAAGGCCTCCATCTCCTCCTCGATCTCGATCACTATATGTTATGCAATATATAATATACATGAGTGATATTGAAACTATATAAAAGACCTTATAAACACTGATCAGGTATGAAACTGATTTTCATTGGCTTTGGTATTTTTACGATGGACACTAGGGACTATGATGAGGATCTGGTCTAAGAATTGGATATGTTCAATGAGTCTTGTTGTCTCTAAAATTCCAGCAAGTAAAATCCTTCTCTGAAATTTGGTATTAAATCTGGAAATTTTTCATGGCTAACAGTATATGATCCTGGTAGAGAGGGCTTACTAGTTATAGGAAATTTTGTTTCATAATTTTCCGAGCTTTCTACAGTTAGCTATTGATTTTACAAGTTTGGGATAAATCTGGAAATGTTTCTGTACATTTCTGATCTTTCAAAAGACATTGAGAACTGGAACACTAATTCACCCATCAAATGAAATACAATAAACTTAAAATTTTTACTGGACATCAAGTGTATTGTATTGAGCATTCTGACCAAAATTGGGAATTCTCCAATTACCAGAAGGGAGTAATTAATTTCCCAAGCAGTTAGCTCAACAAAATTAATTAAGAAAATTCTGGGACTTTCATGTCCAACAAATTGCATTACTGCAAAATTGGGATCAAGATGAATCTACCCGAATTTATTTGGAATAATTTGAGTAAGTCTACTAGGAGTAATTGAATTATGAAGTTGTGACGAGTTCCGGAATTATTTGTTAATTGAAATGATTGAATAAATGAAACCCGGGCACACTATTTCAAATGGGCCACTCAGAATTAAGCCACACACGGACCATTGAATCAATTCATGTGGCCACAAAATATCCTGAGCCACACTTTATCCGGAGAGAGAGAACAGCGGGTGACAGATGGGGCCCACACCCCTTTCTTCCTCCTCTCACTAGAGGCTGCGCTCGGGCTGTCGCGGAGGCGCTGCACCGGCGGGCTTGACGGCACCCTTCTCGTGGCCTTATCCCTTCCTAAATCTTGCCGCATAGGATGGTGTTGGGGTCGGTGCACGCCGGAAATGGCCGGAAGTACCCACGCGACGGCGGCGGCGGCTAGGGTTCCGACGATGTCGGAACTGCCGTCCCGTAGCTCAAACCGAAAGAAAATTATTTAGAGATCTTCCTGGTGTCACCAGTATGCGGAAAAAGGGGAGCTAATAGGGTGGAACGGCTTGTAAATCAAAGTTTGATGGTGAACAGAGCTTCTTCTATTGGCGGCGGGGAAAATCGATATAGCTCAGCCGATACTCGATGGTTTCCATATATTCTTGATCAAGGGGGTGATCTAGGACCTGAGAAAGCTAAGTCCTCATGTGCTCACCGGATGGTTACACGCAGAAATGAAATTGAACGGAAAACCTAACGATAATTCTCTGAACGGTCATGGGAATATCGAGTTTGAAGCTAGGGCACGACCAACGGCTTACATGGGTAGTTGTAGAGTGGGGTGGCGCTTGCTTTTTCTGTTGGAGGCAAGTCGGCACACAGCTCCTAGCTCCGGCTCCACGGCAAGGCAGAAAGCTTCTCCTCGGCGGCAAAAATGGCGATGGTCGTCTCGCTTCAAAATACCGAGCAAAGAAATAAGGAAACGAAGAACTGAAAGGTGGAGGTGATAGAGGATAGCCTTGGAGCCAATTTTGCTGTTTGCACCGAATGGAGGAGAGGCTGTACCGAGGTGCATGCCGGCGAGACAGAGAGGTGGTGGTGTTCTGTTTCACGGGAAGAAGAATAACAGAGTAATAGCAATGGAACATCGACGGCGTGAAGAAATGACTCAGTGAAGGGATGAGGGCACCTTAAAGATGAGCTCCACGCAGCAGGCTGCCTGCTTGCTTCATGAGCTGTTTGCACACCGGCGTTGAAGCGCAGGGAAACAGAGAGGTGAGGCGGTTCAGCTGTGTTGTGCCACTGAAAGTGGGTCCCACGACTGCTCACCCTCATCTACTATCTGGTCAATGAATTATCCCACTAAGATTGATCCAAAAATGCTTGACTTTTGTGGGTAAGACAAATCAAATACGGATACTTTGATTCTGAAATCAAATCACCGAATTGATCAAGTTTCATCTGAAATTCAAATTCAAACTTGAATCTGAATGGAATTCAATGTACACAATGAATTAAATAGTAAATGTGCTCCAAATGTTATGAAATTTGACAGGTATGCTATTTGGAATATTTGGAAGTTAATGGTGAACTCAGATTTTTATTTTAATGAGGTCTGAACATGAACTTGTTTTGAATATTTGAATTTTCTCCATTAAAGTTTGAATTCATTTGGTTTTCTCTTACTCCTTTAATTTCATTTTCTCAATCTATTTGACTTAATTAAAGCTGAACTCAAGGTTTCAAAACTAGGGCTTTTACATTGTCCTCAATCGACACAGACCGAACTATGCACACAAATCTGAACTCTGCTGCTTCCTACCTTCCTGCCCGGTCTCAATTAACTATTAAGTGAATCACTATCCATCTCTCCAATTTATTTCACTTCTACCAGTGCACGAGCAGGAAAATTCCCTTATCGATTTATATCATTAAACCCATATCTATACTATAAGCATAGCATTACTAATCACCATTTAAGTATTATCTTACCCATAGACTCTAGGGATCTCTGGCCCATGCAAGTACAGTGACAATCAAACAAAGATGTAATGTAATTACCAATAGACATAGACTCAGTGACAAAACAAAACTTGTTAACTTAAATGCAAACCAGGACTTGCCTTGTTGTTGATCAAAAGGATAGTCAAAGTCCGGAGGAATACAGTTAATGGGCTCCAGCTGCACCTCGAGAATTCTTCTATTCGATATGAACAATAATGCAAATAGAGACAAATACATTATATGGATGAGTGATTATTATACAAGCCAATCCTAAGTAACTGAGGAATACTGTTTTCAAGACTTTAATTGAGGTTTCATAAGTTCATATAGGTTTTAGGGTTAAAAGGATGCAGCTGGGTTCATGAAAAATTAGGTAATGAGAAGGTAATGAAGGTTCCTATTAGGAAAAACATTCAGGGGAAATGAACAAGGTTTATCAGGTGAAATTAGATGATAAAAAGGTATATTAGATCATGTGGGTGCTAGGAAAATTTGTTTCATAATTTTCTGATCATTCTACAGTTCATAATCTAATTTTGAAGTTTGAATCCAATACTGGTATTTTTCTCTGGTATTTTCTGCTACTTCAGTAAATCTGAGATAACTTCCTTGATTCAACCAATGAATCAAGGTAAACAGACCTGATGCTTTTTCTGAAGATACTAAGTGACATGAAATATTTTCTGGTAAAATTTGAGATTTTATCAATGTACAGAACTCCCAGAATAAATGTACAAAAGTTTTGAGGGATTGAATTATACAGGCAGTTTTATTGATTTTCACACCATGAACCTTAGTTTTCAAAAAAGTACTCACTGAGAGGGTTCCAACAAATTTAATTTGGGTATTTTTGAGTCCATCCTCACTGATAGATTTTTAAAGATTGGAGGCTTTTCTGCAACTTTCTTCCAATGGAAAATGAATTGGAGGCTGACATAGGGGGCCCACTGGGTTTTAAATCCCACCAAGCAGCATGCCACATTGGGCCACAGGATTGTTACACGCTGCCACAAAAGATCAACTCGGCACAGAGGATCCGAAGGAGGTCCCTTCTTCAACCTCTGGCCATGGCACGGGTGGCCGACGGCCAACGGTGGCGGCGGCCGTTCCCCATCGCCGGAGCTGCACCTCGGACCACTGGACAAAGGCAAAAACAATGCTAGGAATATGGCACACCCGATGGACATGGTAGTGGGGTCTGGCATTGCCGGAAAATGGGACCCCAGTGGTGAGGAGCGGCGGCTCCAATGGAGGCCACGCTGAACTACCATTCCCGGACCATAATCCGATGAACTGAGTTTCCTAGGAACATCAGTGAAGCATGGGACACATGAATTTGATGTCCAATTGGGAAGACATTGACAGAATTGCGACGTACACCGGCGAGCTAGGGTTGGAAGCCGGCAGCGGCAAAACCTGCCCTAACAACCAAACCCGACAAAGGCGGCACTAGGTTTTCGCATTGGAGGATGCTCCATTTAGAAGCACAAATTTCCATAATGCAAAATTCAGTTAGGACTAAAAATTGAATGGTAAAAAGAATTAAAAAGGAAATGAGAAAAACAAGTTCATTCAAACTCCAAATGAGGAAATTAAAAAAAAAACTTAACTAATGTTCAAATCAGGTTAACATGAAGATTTGAGTTCACCAATAGTTTCCAAATATTACAAATACTCTCTCTGCAAACTTACATAATTTTTGAAGCAAGTTTGCTATTTAATTTAATAGGTACATTGAATTCAAGTCAAATTCAAATTCAAATGAAACTTTGTCAAATCAACAATCTGATTTCGGAATAAATTTCTAAACCTTCAATTTAGTCTACCGTAAAATATCTAGAATTTTTTGACACAAGTTGGTGGGATATTTCAGTGCCCAGATAAGATAGAGGTGGGACCCACTGGTCAGTGGGTCAATTTCGCCCCTGTTCTTACCGTGGCGCCACCCCGGCATGCAAAAGCCACCGATCACCCTGCTCGCTTATGTCGCCTCAAGCTGCCTACAGCCCACCCAAGGCTCCTCCTTATCATATTCCCAGCCCCCAAGTCGAGTACTTCGTCGTTGTTTCATCCCTGGCGCAAAAGCTTCGTTTCCCGGCGAGTTCTTCCCTTCCCCTCGAAATCCAGCAAGGATCATCGGTTGGCTCAAATTCCTTCGCACTGGGTTACTCCTCAACAATTAGCGCAGCTCCCTGATCAATTTCTTTCACAGTTTGATCCTCCCCATCGACGGATTTGACGATTGTTGGGCCGTCAGTGAACTCCCCTGCTTTGCCGCCTCTCTGCAACCGTGGTGCCGCCGATATCTACTAAGTCACGAGCTGCTCGCAACAGCAAAAAGAAGCGCCTGCCCGCCCTCTTGATCAAGGTGAAAACCCCATCCATTTTCATTCCTCCTCGAAGTAGAAATTCCATTTTTCGTTTCGGCCAAGTATGAGCGATGATGCTAGGTTTTGCGTTGAATTCAGTTTGTACGTGCAAACATTTTTCAATCCAGCTAAGGATCAGAGACCAGACCTCCATATGCAGCTGAAGACCAAAATTCAGAGCAACCCATCGAGTGATTTAGCCGGGAGTCGAGTTTTTGTAGCCGCCTTTTGAAAATTCTGACGGCTCACTGGCGAACTCGACGTTGCCGGCCTTTCCACTCAACTTGCATCGCCTAAGCATCCTCCCCAGGCTTCCAGGAAGCTTCCCGGTCATTTTCCAGCTTGTTCAGTCATTGTTTGAGGCTTGCCGACATTGCCGAAACCCTAGCTCCGCCTGCCGCCATCGAGACCACTTCTCCGGTCGCCAATCGCCGTCGGGTGCCTCACCATCGACTTTCCCATCAAGTTTTAGGTGGGGGCGGCGAGTACAGGAGGTCGGCTTACCCCAGTTCGAGCTGCGGTGAGGGCCGGCGAGAGGCCGCCGTCGGGCGCCGCCCGAGCGCGCTGGCGCAAGGTGGAAGAAGACCCCATGGGGCCCAGCCGTCGGCCTAATACGCGCGTGCCTCAGATGAGCTACGGCCTGTTGATCAAATGTGGCTACAACCATTAACTTTATAGCCCCGTGTGGCTTCCTCCCGATTGGCCCATTTTGAACCAGTGGACCCACTGTTTAATTCAAATTTTCCCAGTTAAATTTCATTCCAGATTTGGTCCCAACTTTGAAAATCCATAGCTCCTGGAATACTTGTCATAAAATACCCAAATAAATTTTTTTGGAAGCAGTATGTTTTATACTTTCAAGTGGTGCACTTTTATCTGTATGAAAATCCATAAATTAATCTCAATAATTCCATGAAACAAAATGCTATTGGAATTATTTACTGGTGCTCCATTCATTCAAAAATTCTCAAATTTTTCTGCATCATTCCAAATAATTCGCTTGGATAGCAAATTTATGTTTCCAATCTCTATGTACCTGAAAATTCTAAAATGTCCAAACTTTTCAGTAAATTTTCCAAACTTGTAAATTCAATATTGCACAGTAGGATGCTTAGAAGATTATGAAACCAATTTTGTTGAGTCACTCCTGACCTCCTATAAATATAACACCAACTTTTGGCTATGTCAAAGCTACAGATGTTTCCTCAAAACTATGGGAAGTGTTTAGGTTCATAGAATTTTATACAACAGTAACTTCTATATATTGATCCCAGTTTTGGGCCAGAACCTCACCCATAGTACCTAGTGTCCCCTGTAAAATTTCCAGAACCATTAGGCTTTGATTCATATACTTAAGTGTCTTTCCATTAAGCTATATCATAACAGCAGTATTGATTCACTTGCATAATTCTTTGCATATCGATTAGTTGCCGAGCTCAAGAGGATCCTGGAGCTACTTGAAGTCATCCCTCTGGAGATTAACTTTGATAACGTCTCGCAACAAGGTAAGCCCCGATTTCCATTTAAGCGCTATTACAAAAGTTTGATTTGTATCACCTATGTCTAGGGGGAGTTATGTGCATTAGGGCTAAGGTGGTTGAAAATCCACTTGCATGACTAGATCACGCCATGGAGTATTTGGGTTGTTGTTAAGTCATCGTGTAGACTATGCTATGCTAAATGTTGTATAGGATTCGGTAGAAGTTGAGTAGTTGGAATCTACTCGCATGACTAGGACTTTTTCACATGGGATTGGTTCAAAGAAATGGAGTAGTAATCTAAATATGAGACTGGGCAGGGGCGTAGGATGCAGCAAGACGTGGTCTTGGGTGTGTATCCCTGCCTGTGTCGGTTAAGGACCGATCCATATGCCGCCCTAGTGAGCAAGTTTGAACTGTACCGGAGTCATACTGGGTCTAGGAAACCGATGTACCTTGGGAAGCCTTTGTTGAGACTTTTTCGATCGCCTTAGGCTTTCGACCGCAGCACAGTAGATGGAAATTTGCTCACGACATCTTCGCAGCGGAAAGGTGGACCGTGAGTGGGAAAGATGTCCAAGACAATTGAATCGATTCAACTTGGGTGGTACTTGAGAAAGGTGGCAGCGTAGGATGTCCATGGAGTGCACCTACGTGGCTTCAAGTACGGGCATACGTGTCATGTATTCCGGGTATCATTGATTTGAATCACTGTCCCTCGCGGATATGAGTACCACTTGTTTACTAAGTTGTGACGTAGTAATACTTGCATTTGAGATGGTAATTAATTACTGCTGTTATGAACATTATATTATCATTGTATTGCTATGTTGCATGTATTAGTTTAGTGCTCACTAAATTTATTTTCCATCTTGGGCATGCAGCATCGTGATGAAGCATTTCTTGTTTAATTGTGGAGTTATGATGTTGTCCCGCAAAAGGTTTAAGCTGCTGCTATAAATATGAAAATAAGGACCCACATTTAGGCGAGTCCATTATGCAGATCTGCCATCCTATATTTATGTCTTTACCCTCATGTAGAGTTTTATGTTTATGTGAGACGGTTAAGTCTTGCTGAGCCTTCGTGCTCACAATTACTATATAAGTTGTTTGCAGGTACTAACCTCTGTGCTTATGATTATAGTTGTCCGATGAGACTCTTGATTCTCCGAGTGATATACTCATGTGGGAACCATGCCGCTGCTGTTTGGTCTTCGTGGCTAGTGAGGAGCGTCCGTAGGCTGGACGGCTTCTCTTTTGCTTATTAGACTTAAGTACGAGAGTTGTAATCTTATCTTCCGCTATAGTGTATTTTATATAAACTATTTGTAAACTGAACATCTTTGTAAATTTCAGCAAATGATTTATGTAATACGTGTTCCTTTACATGTGTGCTGTTGGATGTCGCATCGCACGGCACCACCGAATGCAATTCCTAAAAAAAGTGGACTCTGGTCCTCACAGCCTGGTATCAGAGCCGCATTGGGAATAGCACTCTTAAAAAGGATCGTATTACGAGAAAAATTTAGGTTTCAGTGAGGAAATGATAGTAGCCCACATAAGGATTATTATTAGCATGGTTACTTAAGGTAGCAAAGCTAATTTATGTGTTATTATATTCTGTAATGATGCTCTAACGTCATGTAAGAGGTAAGGTACACCATCGCAAGCGGATCAATTGTGGTAAGCTCACCATGCAAGAGGTAGCATGTGACTGTTTCCATGGCATGGCACAGAAATGTCAATATGAGTCTTTGAAACACTCCATGTTTTTGAGAACATATGACACGCGGTACCCCAACGTGCTTCAAAATTAGTGGGAGCCCCCGTCGGGTGGGACATCACCCGATGCGCCTCCTACTGGTGCAGCACTATGCAAAGACGTAGGACCCCGTCGGGTGGTAGAAAACCCGGTCATGTACCTCAAGACGTGGACTAACTCGGGGCGGCCCGTATGGAACAATACGGGACGAATGTTTTTACTTTCATATATATTGTGACTGTTGAAATTATCACCCATGTGGGATGTGTCGTACGACACCATATGATTGATCACATGATCATATTGCATTTAGAAATTGTTTGCGAGTGAACATCATTAGGGCCACCGTTGAGACGTATGTCGGTACCGGCTTAGAATTTTTACTTTGTGAGGCACGTAGTACCGACATATACTCCATTGATGCATTACCCAGTTTTCTATAAACTGGAACTTAGAAGATGTAAAACTAGTTATATTAGCTATCGAGCTCTGAGTTTGAACTAAGTTTTCAAATTTGGAGTAGGCTTTGAAGTCACCAATTCAAAAACAGAGTGTTCTGTTTTCTGCCAGAAAAAGACCTGACTTTGAGAAACCATATATCCCAGTAGAAAACTCCAATGAAGGTGTAACATACATGGATGGAAATTTTAGGAAGTCCTTTAAAACTTTTATGTTCAACTCCAGAACTGAATTCCCCTCTATCCTGTTCAAAATTTCAAAGTTCCAAAATCTGCCAAACTGGAACCCTCTCTGGACTCCATACCGTTTGACCATATCTCCGTTTCAAAAATTTGAACTGGTGACATGCAAGACAATTTTGGAATACATGTAATTTTTATTACAATTTTGTAATCTGTGGTTGTTGTAAATTGTGAAGTTTTATATCTGGAAATTGTGGCCCAAAATCAGCATGAACAAAGGAGATGCTGTCAAAATTTCCAGAAAAACTGTCAGGTTTACAATGTCATATATTCTCAACCAGAATTGATCTGGAGGCAAACCAATACTTTTTGGAAAGTTCTTGAAGTTTACTTCAACTTTGTAGTTGACCTCAAGATCTGATTCTGCCATTTACTAGCTACATTTGTGTTTGAGTACAAGCTGGTCAGGTTTCAACAGATAGTCATTGGTTTGGCATAATTTGGTCTTGTTATGGATCTGGTCCTCGATTTCACTTCGAGAAGTGTCATAACAGACCAGGTGTCGATACTTAACCATTTACCAGTGGAATTGATGGTTGACCCACTCAAACCTCTTATCTTTTTATGACCATGTTTGTGTCATATTGAAGATAAGAAAGTGCATTCGCACGATAACGCACATAATGTCCCGTTGCGACCAACGATAGTCAAAATGAACTTCAATCCATTGAGATCATTATTTTGGAGCTAGCTATTGTGACATTGGTCCAGGGATGATGTATTGTGTATAAAGTTTATACTATATCAATATATGCTACCATTATGCAAGTTTGGTTATCAATACACACACTATTGTTTTTATCCTTGAGTGATCTTACAAAATCACATCTCATTGGATTCATGGATGTGGCTGGAGAATGGTGCGCACTCATGCAACATACGAGGTCCGTGGTTCAAGTCAGGGAGGGGATGACTCCCGAGAGCCTGATGAGCCGGCGCAACAACCACATCCATCTCCGCTTACATTGGCGGATGATATCGCAGCCATGGTAGGTTCACGCGATGAGCGGACCGACCTGCTGCGAACCCTCGTGCAGATTACATCCCGTTAGGAGGGTCGTCCAACCGAAGGCAATCGTCAACCTCAGCAAGCAACATATCAGGAATTCTTGGCGACTGCACCCCCCGTGTTCAGTGGTGATGGTGAACCTCTAGATGTGGTACATTGGCTCCGAACCATTGAAGCTAAGTTCGGACTGCTACAGTGCAGTGATCATATGAAGGTTTTATATGCAGCACAACAACTACATGGCATCACCGGTGCTTGGTGGGCGAACCACATCGCTTCCTTGGCCGCCGGACAACAAGTCACTTGGACAGAGTTCTGGAAGGCATTCCACGCCTATCATGTTCCTCCTGCCATTATGAGAAGGAAGCTTCAGGAATTCCTTGATTTGAAGCAAGGAGAAATGAGTGCTCAAGAATACTCCAAAGTCTCTATTAATCTAGCGCAATATGCGTCAGAGTATGTGAGTACGGAGGATCGGAAGCGAGAGTATTTCTATTGGGGTCTAAGCCTCATGTTGAAAGACAAGCTTGCATTGTTCAATCACGGCTCGTTCAACGCTATGCTTAATGCCTCGCTTACGCAAGAGGATGCCACACTTGAGCGGATCACGGAGGAGTCAAAGAAGAGACTTGCTGTGCAGGACAGCACACATAATGTTCCTCAGAAATGCCGTGTGGTGTACCGGTCACCGTCTCGTGAGATATGGCAGCAGGCCCGGGCGGAAGGGCGTGCAGCCTGTGCCACAGCACAGGGCTCCCATTTGTTAGGGGCCCCATTTTTTTCTTCGTACTCCCAGTAGTTTATATGTCCACTCTATCGATCGATTCATCAATCAATCCGTCCAGTATCGAGCGTAGGCCAGGCGAAATCATTGTGTGAGCACCAGTTTCACTCGGGCCTGCATGGCCCAGGCGCAGCCCAGGCGACGGCGCTACTTACCGATGGCCAGGTGCAAGCCGCTGATCCAATCCACGCGACACCCCAAGCCTGGAGACTGGAGTCCTGATGCAAACAAATCAACGCAGTTTTTTTTTTTCCAAAAAAACGTTGCAGTCTGACTTTTTGTGGTCTTACCTGTCGCCCCATAGGTTTGGTTATAGTTTGTTTTTTTATTATTTTATTAACAACAAGTAAAACATAAAAGGGATTTCAATCTATCATATTTTTTTTTACAATTACACAAAAGAGACTGATTTGGCTACAATATTGCTTCAGAGCATTTTTTAAGCAGATTGAATATGAGCATAGAATACTAAAAAGAATGAATCTATTTAGATAAACATTATACATAAAGAGGAAAAAGTTACATAATATCTATGTTTATTGATATAATCTATTGTTATGTAAGTTGTTATTATAATATATAGATTTACGACACTATTTTTGTTATAAATCTATGAGCAATTATTTTGTACGGGGCCTCCGATTTTGCCGGCTCGGCCCTGTATGGCAGCCGGCTGCACAACCGAGTTCGTATCGGAGTCGGCTGTTTGAAGTATCAGATTTCCAACCAGCATTACATCAGCAGCAAGAATAGTCTCAAATTGTTCCAGGGGCATTTATCTCGCAGCGAGATGCAGGACAATTCAGGCCTCAAGTTAGCGGGATGTTGAATCAGTATAATTGTTTCACATGTGATCGTGTTGGACATTACACCAAGGATTGCCCAGAGAAGATGTTTAGCAGCGGGCAAGTACCAGTACAACGGTGTATTCTGCCCCGTATTGAACCTGAGAGGACAGCACTGCAAACCGAGAGTGTTCAACATATAGCGATCGAGGGTGTTCTGGAGGGAGCACCGGTGCTAGCAGGCATGTTTGCTATCAAAGACATACCTGTCCTCATACTCTTTGATTCCGGTGCTACCCACAATTTTATCAGTAAATCAAGTGTGGATCAGCACCAATTATCCACCAATACTCCCAAGACTAGTTATCTTATAAGTTCATCGGGTGGAAGTATCTATACTAGTCAGATTCTTCCCCGGGCAGCTCTATGTTTGGGAGGCAAGATATATCCAACGTCGCTGATTATATTGGATGGACAGAAGATAGACATAATATTGGTGATGTCATGGTTGAACCATCACGGTGCCGTTCTTAATATTGGTACCCAGACTGTTCAAATTGACTCTCCGACACACGGACAGCACGAACTGGTTTTGGACAGCATGGAGTGCGACAGTGCAGCTGTATATAACACTAAAGCAACTAAACTTGGAGATATTCCGGTGGTCCGTGAGTATCCCGATGTGTTTCCCGGTGACTTACTAGGCATGCCGCCCGAACGTGACGTTGAGTTCAAGATTGAACTTGTACTGGGAACCACACCTATCTCTCGAAGACCGTATCAAATGGTGCCTAATGAGCAAGCTGGATTAAAGGAGCATTTGAAAGACCTTTTGGACAAGGGTTCTATTCGCCCAAGCTCGTCACCTTGGTGCTGCACAGCGCTTTTTGTCAAGAAGGATGAAAATTGCGGTTATGCATGGATTATCGACCGCTCAACACTGTGACTATAAAGAACAAGTACCCGCTGCCCCGCTTCGACATTTTATTCGATCAACTTGTTGGTGCGAGGGTGTTCTTGAAGATGGATCTTCGGTCCGGATATCATCAAATCAAAATCCGACCGGGGGATATACCTAAGACGGCATTCTCGACGCGATATGGATTATATGAATATCTTGTTATGTCTTTTGGTCTCAACAACGCTCCAGCTCACTTTATGTATCTCATGAATTCGGTATTCATGCCGGAGTTTGACAAATTTGTCGTGGTCTTCATCGATGACATATTGGTTTACTCCAAGTCAGAGGAAGAGCAAAATTCAGCAGGTGTGAATTTTGGATCAGCCAAGTGCCATTCATGGGACACATTATTTCAGCTGAGGGCATTGCTGTGGACGCAAGCAAAATTGTTCAAGTGCTGAAATGGCAATCTTCGAAGTCCGTACATGAAGTCTGAAGTTTCCTAGGTTTAGCAGGATATTATCGGAGATTCATCCTGAGCTTTTCATAAATCGCTAAGCTGATGACGGAGCTGCTGAAAAAGGGCACCAAATATATTTGGAGTTTAGCTTGTGAAGAAGCGTTCAAGACATTAGTGCAACACCTTACAACAGCCCCAGTCCTTGCTCAGCCAGACACGATGAGACCGTTCGACGTTTATTGCGATGCATCTGGTATCAGACATGGTTGCGTTCTGATGCAAGGAGGATGTGTGGTCACATATGGATCTCGCCAACTCCGAAACCATGAGCAGCACCAT
Organism: Tuctoria greenei; assembly: GCA_036927565.1. Taxonomy (NCBI): domain Eukaryota; kingdom Viridiplantae; phylum Streptophyta; class Magnoliopsida; order Poales; family Poaceae; genus Tuctoria; species Tuctoria greenei. The sequence continues at coordinate 121,467,677 of JAYESD010000002.1, forward strand.
CCGACCCATGACCTTGAGTTAGCTGCCGTGGTATTGGCATTAAAAATGTGGAGGCATTACTTGCTTGGAAATCTTGTACACCACTACACCGACCACAAGAGTTTGAAATATATTTTCACGCAGAAGGAGCTGAATACGAGACAACGAAGGTGGTTAGAGCTGATCAAAGATTACGAAATTGAAATTCACTACCACCCCGGTAAAGTGAACATGGTTGCCGACACGCTTAGTTGGAAAGCTCATGTCCACAACATCAACATGGCTGAAATGGAAGATGAGGAACCAAGTCTATATGTGATTCCATATGGTGCTCTCAATAATCTTGCTCTTATTCCCACCATCCGAGAGGAAATTAGTGAAGCCCAAAATAAGAACAAGGGAATGTCACACATACAAAAAAGAGTGGACAGCGGGGAGGTAAAATGTTTCCGGAAAGATGATTATGGTACATTATTTTTCAAGGACCGGATAGTTGTACCCCGGGATGTTAAGCTCCGGAAGAAAATATTGGATGAAGCTCACATGTCAAAATTTTCTATTCATCCAGGCAGCAATAAAATGTATCAAGATTTGAAGGCCAAATTTTGGTGGACGCGGATGAAGCGGGAAATAGCAAAGTATGTATCCGAATGTGATACGTGTCGGCGAGTGAAGGCCGGCCACATGTGGAAAGCGGGACAGCTGCAACCGCTGAATATTCCGGAATGGAAATGGGAGGATGTGAGTATGGATTTCATAGTCGGATTGCCACTCACAATCCGGAAGCATGATTCAATTTGGGTGATAGTCGACCTACTAACCAAATCAGCACACTTCATTCCGGTAAATGTCGGATCAATGCCAAGAAATATGCGGAGTTATACATATCAAGAATCGTGTGTCTACATGGCAGTCCTCGCACAATTATTTCAGATCGAGGCTCACTTTTTGTTGCTCGTTTCTGGGAGCAGCTACACGGCTCGTTGGGTACTAAACTGATTAGAAGCTCCGCATATCACCCACAGACCGATGGACAAACCGAGAGGGTGAACCAAGTCCTTGAAGACATGTTGGGTGCATGTGCCATCCACCACGGTAAAAATTGGGATGATCATTTACTGTTTGCGGTATTATCGTACAACAACGGTTATCAAGCGAGTATAAAGATAGCACCATACGGAGCTCTCTACGGCCGGAAATGCCGCACACTGCTGAATTGGTGTGAGTCCGGCGAGAGGGTGATGTTCGGGATTGACCTAGTCAACGAAGTTGAGGAGCAAGTTCGGATCATTCAAGCAAATCTAAGAGCGGCTCAATCTCGATAGAAGAATTATGCAGGCAAGTGGCATCACCGCTGCACTTTGATATCGGAGATCACGTATAGCTCCGCGTGTCACCGATGAAAGGAATTCATCGGTTTGGAGTAAAAGGGAAGCTCGCTCCCCGATTTATTGGCCCGTTTGTTATCACGGAGAAGTGCGGACCTGTGGCTTCTCGATTGGAATTACTGGCATCTTTCGCTGGTATACACGACATTTTCCACGTATCTCAGCTCTGGAAATGTCTCAAGTTCACAGCTGCAGTCCACACCGACGAAATAGGCAAATTGCAACCGGATTTGACGTATTCCGAACATCCGGTTCAGATTCTCGACGAGAAGACCCGAACCACGCGGAACCCGCGCTTTGGTTTCATAAAGTGTTACGGAGCAACAATAGCGCTGAAGAAGTGACATGGGAAACTGAAGAATATCTCCACTCCAACTATCCTGATTTCTTATCATCTCATATCCGGTAATTTCTCTCCTACTTTCGTCTCTTAATTGTAATCTCGGGATGAGATTCTTTTAAGGGGGGAGGAATGTAAAAGCCCAAATTTCCATAATGCAAAATTCAGTTAGGACTAAAAATTTTGAATGGTAAAAAGAATTAAAAAGGAAATGAGAAAAACAAGTTTATTCAAACTCCAAATGAGGGAATTCAAAAAGAAATAAACTTAACTAATGTTCAAATGAAGTTAACATGAAGATTTGAGTTCACCAACGGTTCCCAATTATTCCAAATACTCTCCCTGCAAACTTTCATTATTTTTCAAGCAAGTTTGCTATTTAATTCAATAGCTACATTGAATTCAACTCGAATTCAATTTCAAATTAGAATTCAAATGAAACCTTGTCAAATCAACAATTTTATTTCTGAATCAATTTCTACACCTTCAATTTAGTCTACCATAAAATATCTAGAAGTTTTGGACACAAGTTGGTGGGATATTTCAGTGTCAAGAGAAGATAGAGTTGAAGGGAGAGGTGGGACCCACTGGTCAGTGGGTCAACATCGCCCCTGTTCTTACCGGGGCGCCACCTCCAGGCATGCAAACGCCATCGATCACCCTGCTCTCTTAAGTCGCCTTCAGCTGCCTAGAGCCCGCCCAAGGCTCCTCCTTATCATCTTCCCAGCCCCCAAGACGAGTACTTCGCCGTTGTTTCATCCCTGGCGCAAAAGCTTCGTTTCCCGGTGAGTTCTTCCCTTCCCCTCGAAATCCAGCAAGGATCATCGGTATGGCTCAAATTTCATTGCACTGGGTTACTCCTCAACCATTGGCGCAGCTCCTCGATCAATTTCTTTCACAGTTTGAGCCTCCCCATTGACGGATTTGATGATTGTTGGGCAGCGCTGAACTCCCCTGCTTTGCCGCCTCTCTGCAACCGTGGCGCCGGCGATATCTACTAAGTTACGAGCTGGTCCCAACAGCAAAAAGAAGCGCCTGTCCACCCTCTTGATCAAGGTGAAAACCCCATACATTTTCATTCCTCCTCGAAGTAGAAATTCCATTTTTCCTTTCGGCCAAGTATGAGCGATGATGCTAGGTTTCGCATTTAATTCAGTTTGTACGTGCAAACATTTTTCAATCCAGTTAAGGATTAGGGACTAGACCTCCATACACAGTTGAAGACCAAAATTAAGAGCAACCCATCGAGTAATTTAGCCGGGAGTCGAGTTTTCGTAGCCGCCTTTTAAAATTCCGACGGCTCACCGGTGAACTCGATGTTGCCGGCCTTTCCACTCAATTCACGTCCCCTAATCATCCTCCCCAGGCTTCCAGGAAGCTTACCGGTCATTTTCCAGCTTGTTCGGGCATTGTTTGAGGCTTGCCGACATCGCCGAAACCCTAGCTCCGCCCGCTGCCGTCGAGACCACTTCTCCGGCCGCCAATTACCGCCGGGTGACTCACCATTGACTTTCCCATCAAGTTTTAGGTGAGGGCGGCGAATCCATGAGGCCAGCTTACCAAAGGTCAAGCTGCAGTGAGGCGCCGGCGAGAGGCCGCCGTCGTGTTCCGCCCGAGTGCCGCTAGCGCGAGGTGGAAGAAGACCCCATGGGGCCCAGCTGTCAGCTTAATACGCGCGCGCCTCGGATCAGCTGCGGCCCGGTGATCAAATGTGGCTACGCCGTTAAATTTATAGACCCGTGTGGCTTGCTCCCGATTGGACGATTTTAAACCAGTGGACCCACTGTTTAATTCAAATTTTCCCAGTTAAATTTAATTCCAGATTTGGTCCCAAGTTTGAAAATCCATAGCTCCTAGAATACTTGTCCATAGATTCCCAAATAAATTTTTTATGGAACCAGGATGTTCTATACTTTCAAGTCGTGCACTTGTATATGTATGAAAATCCATAAATTAATCTCAATAATTCCTTAAAGCAAAATGCTTTGAATTAGTTACTGGTGCTCCATTCATTAAAAAATTCTCAAATTTGTCCAAATCATTAAAACTAATTCCTTTGAGTTACAGTAAAAATTTCAGGTCCATTTGAGTTAATTTGAATTGCCAAATTATGTTTCCAATCTCTATGTACCTGAAATTTCCAAAATATCCAGAAACTTTTCAGTAAATTGTTCAAAGTTGTAAATTAAATATCTCACAGTAGGATGCTTAGAAAATTATGAAACGAATTTTTTTGAGTCCCTCTTGACCTCCTATAAATATAACACAAACTTTTGGCCATGTCAAGGCTAAAGATGTTTCCTCAAAATTATGGGATGTGTTTAGGTTCACTGAATTTTATACAACAGTAACTTCTATGAATTGATCCCAAATTTGGCCATAGTACCTAGTGTCCCCTGTAAAATTTCCTGAACCGTTAGTATTAGATTCATATACTTAACTTTCTTTCCATTAAGCTATATCATAATACTGGTATTGATTAACTTGCATAATTCGTTGCATATCGATTAGTTGCCGATCTCAAGAGGATCCCGGGGCTACTTGAAGTCATCCCTCTGGAGATTAACTTTGATACTGTCTCGCAACCAGGCAAGCCCCGATTTGTATTTAAGTCCTATTACAACATTTTGATTTGTATCACCTATGTCAAGGGTGAGTTATGTGCATTCGGGCTAAGGTGGTTGAAAATCCACTCGCATGACCAGATCACCCCATGTAGTATTTCGGTAGTTGCTAAGTCATCGTGTAGACTATGCTATGCTAAATTTTGTATATGATTCGGTAGAAGTCGAGTAGTTGGAATCTACTCACATGGCTAGGACTTTTTCACATGGGATTGGTTCAAAGAAATGGAGTAGTAATCTGAATATGAGACCGGGCAGGGGCGTAGGATGCGGCAAGACGTGGTCTTGGGTGTGTAGCCCTACGTGTGTCGGTTAAGGACCGATCTGTATGCCACCCTGCTGAGCAAGTTTGAACTGTACCGGAGTCATACTGGATATATGGGGTCCAGGACCGATGTACCTTGGGAAGCCTTTGTTGAGACTTTTCGATCGCCTCAGGCTTTCGGCCACAGCACAGTAGACAGAAACTCACTCACGACATCTTCACAGCGGAAAGGTGCACCCTGAGTGGGAATACTATCCTAGATGATTGAATCAATTCAACTTGGGTGGAAATTGAGAAAGGTGTATGCATACGACGTCCGTGGAGTGCACGTACGTGACTTCCAGTACGGGCATACGTGTTGTGTATTCCGGGTATCATTGATTCAAATCACCGTCCCTCGCAGATATGAGTACCACTTGTTCACTAAGTTGTGACGTAGTAATACTTGCATTTGAGATGATAATTAATTTTTGCTGTTTTGAACATTGTATTATCATTGTATTGCTATGTTTTATGTATTAGTATAGTGCTCACTAAATTTATTTTCCATCTTGGGCATGCAGCATCGTGATGAAGCGTTTCTTGTTTGATTGTGGAGTTACGATGTTGCCCCACACAAGGTTTAAGCTGCTGCTATAAATCTGAAAATAAGGACACACATTTAGGCGAGTCCATTATGCAAATCTGCCATCCTATGTTTATGTCTTTACCGTCATGTAGAGTTTCATGTTTAGGTGAGACGGTTAGGTCTCGCTGAGCCTTCGTGCTCACGGTTACTATATAAGTTGTTTTGCAGGTACTAACCTCCGTGCTTATGATTATGGTTGTCCGATGAGACTCGGGATTCTCCGAGTGATATACTCATGTGGGAACCATGCCGCTGTTGTTTGGTCTTCGTGGCTAGTGAGGAGCGTCCGTTGGCTGGTCGGCTTCTCTTTTGCTTATTAGACATAAGTACAAGAGTTGTAATCTTATCTTCCGCTGTAGTTTATTTTTATATAAACTATTTGTAAACTGAACATCTTTGTAAATTTTAGCAAATGATTTATGTAATACGTGTTTCTTTACATGTGTGCTGTTGGGTGTCGCATCGCACGGCACCACCCAATGTGATTCCTGGAAAGTGTGGACTCCGGTCCTCACACTCCATGTCAAAAAGATTATAGTCCATCATTAAATCAGAGCAAGATGAAGCCTACAGCCCGATTTTCTACCACTCACTGATTTCCATACCAAACCAAAACACATCGATGGTGCACAAACAAACGGAGCTAGGACATGGATGAACAACGTGTCAAACATACTTAGAAAATTGTTGCGAACCATGTGGCTCGGTACAGGAAGAGAGAAGAGGCTGGGAGCAGCGGGAACACGTTGAGGTCACCGGCGGCTTCAAGAATGTCCGGCGGCAAACCTAGAAAATAGCAGTCATTTATCCAATATCTTTTGGTGTTTCTATGGGAAAAATATAGAGGAGTATCTTGCGGTTCATTTTGCTGTTGGTGGCAAGGTAAAACGATGAGAGAGTCGGTGGCTTCAGTGATGAACAGAGGCGAGCGGCGAGCTGGGCGACGAGCACTGAGCAGGGAAGAAATACGAGGTTTGATTTCACCGTGAGTGGAAATGGGATGGTAGAGCGATGTCATTGCATTGAATGCTCTGATTGTTATAGAAATCGGACCAGATGCGGTCACCGAGCGCGAGCAGCGTCCATGCGCCTGTGGCAATAGAAGAGGCGAGAAAGGTTTCACCTAAGCAAGTGCTGTGGTACCCCTGACAGGTGGGGCTCACTTGTCATACCTCCCCCTCACAGAAACTTTAAAATCAATTTGGAAATGGAAAATAGCTCCAAAAATGCTTAAAATTGGTAGTCCCACTAATTTGGACATGAGGAATCCAATGGTGCCCTCATATTTCATGCGTTTGAACAATGCAAATTATTTGAATTCCACAAACAGTAGCTAAATCAATTTAAAGTGCCTCAATTCAAAATCTGAATTTGAATATTTTTTCTCAAATCCTTGTTTTATAATCCTTTTCTCTGATCTCAGTCACTTTAATTCATTCATGATTATCTTTTGCCTAATGTGAATTTTAAAAGGTAGGGTTAAAATTGAAAATCCTAGAATTTGGTTTTCACACAAAATGCTTGGCGGTTACTCTCCTCAGGGCTTGGATCATGAGGCCAACCCGTTTCGAGGCAATCGTGAAGCAGAAATATATATCCCATTGGAAATAGACATGTCAGAAGGATTTTTTGCACACCGACGAGCTAGAGTTTGAAGCCGACAGCGGCGAAAACTGCTCTAACAACCAAACCAGACCACAGCGACACTAGGTTTTTGCACCAGAGGATGCGCCATGCCATAAGGATTATAATCCCTCATTGAATCGGAGCAAGATGAAGCCTACAACCCGAATTTCGACTACTCCCCACGCTGATTTCCGTACCAAACCGGAACACCTCGATGGCGCTCGGACAAACGGAGCTGGGACATGGATAGACAATGTGTAAAACATACTTAGAACATCATGGCGAACCTTTTGGCTCGGTAGAGTAATAGAGAAGAGGCTTGGAGCATCGGGAACGTTTTGAGTTCACCGGCAGCTTCAAGAATGGCCGGCGGCAAATCTAGAAAATAGCAGTCATTTAGCAAATATCTTTTGGAGTTTGTATGAGCAAAATATAGAGGAGAAGCTTGCGGTTCATTTTTCTCTTGGTGGCAAGGTGAAACGACGAGAGAATCGGCGGCTTCAGCGATGATCAGAGGCGAGCGGTGAGCTGGGCGACGAGCGCTGAGCTGAGAAGCAATACGAGGTTTGTGTTTCACCATGAATGGAATTGGGATGGTAGAGCGATAGTGTTGCATTGAATGCACCGATTGCTGTAAAAATCGGACCAGAGGCAGTAACCGAGCGGGAGCGGCAGCCATGCGCCGTGGCACCAGGAGAGAGGAGAAAGGTTTCACCTCGGCATGTGCTGTAGGACCCCCTAACAGGTGGACCCACCTGTCATACCTCCCCCACCCAGAAACTTTAAATCAATTTGAAAATGGAAAATAGCTCCAAAAATACTGAAATTTAGTAGTCCCACTAATTTGGACATGAGGAATCCAATGGTGCCCTAATATTTCATGTTGGGACAATGCAAAATATTTGAATTCCATGAACTGTAGCTTAATCAATTTAAAGTGCATCAATTCAAAATCTGAATTTGAATCTTTTTCTCAAATCCTTGTTTTACAATCCATTTATATAATCTCAGGTACTTTAATACATTCATTATTATCACTTGCATCTTGCGAATTTTGAAAGGTAGGGTTAAAATTGAAAACCCTGGAATTGGGTTTTCACACGAAATGCTTTGCGGTTACCCTACTCACGGCTTGGATCATGAGGCCAACCCGTTTCGAGGCAATCATGAAGCGGAAATATCTATCCCATTCCAAATAGACATGTCACAAGGATTTTGCACAACGGCAAGCCAGGGTTTGAAGCTGGCGTCGGTGACAACTGCCCTAATAACCAAACCCGACCATGGCGGCACTAGGTTTTTGCACTGGCGGATGCGCCATGTCACAAGGATTATAGTCCCTCATTGAATCGGAGCAAGATGAAGCCCATAACCCAATTTTCTACGACTCCCCATGCTGATTTCCATACCAAACCGAAACACCTCGACAGCGCACGGACAAACGGGGCTAGGGCATGAATGAACAACGTGTCAAATATACTTAGAACATCGTGGCAAACCTTGTGGCTCGGTAGGGGAAGAGAGAAGAGGCTGGGAGCATCGGGAACATGTCGAGGTCTCCGACAGCTTTTAGAATGGCCGGTAGCAAACCTAGAAAATAGCAGTCATTTATCCATTATCTTTTGGTGTTTCTATGCGCAAATTATATAGGTGTAGCTTGCGGTTCATTTTGCTGTTGGTGGCAAGGTAAAACGATGAGAGAATCGGTGGCTTCAGCGATGAACAGAGGCGAGCGCGAGCTGGGCGATGAGCACTTAGCAGAGAAGAAATACGAGGTTTCATTTCACAGTGAGTGGAAATGGGATGGTAGAGCAATAGCATTGCATTGAATGCTCTGATTGTTGTAAAAATCAGACCAGAGGCGATCACCGAGCGGGAGGGGTGGCCATGCACCCGTGGCAACAGCAGAGGCGAGAAAGGATTCACCTAAGCACGTGCTGTGGGACCCCTCACAGGTGGGGCTCACCTGTCATACCTCCCCCTCACGAAAACTTTAAAATCAATTTGGAAATGGAAAATAGCTCCAAAAATGCTCAAATTTTGTAGTCCCCACTAATTTGGACATGAGGAATCCAATGGTGTCCTCATACTTTATGTTTGAACAATGCAAATTATTTGAATTCCACAAACAGTAACTTAATCAATTTAAAGTGCCTCAATTCAAAATCTGAATATGTATATTTTTTCTCAAATCTTTGTTTTACAATCCTTTTCTCTGATCTCAGGCACTTTAATTCATTCATGATTATCTTTGCCTAATGTGAATTTTAAAAGGTAGGGTTAAAATTGAAAATCCAAGAATTTGGTATTCACACCAAATGCTTGGCAGTTACTCTCCTCGGAGCTTGGATCATGAGGCCAACCCGTTTCGAGGCAATCATGAAGCAGAATATCTATCCCATTCGAAATAGACATGTCAGAAGGATTTTTTGCACACCAATGAGCTAGAGTTTGAAGCCGACAGCGGCGAAAACTGCTGTAACAACCAAACCAGACCACGGCGGCACTAGGTTTTTGCAATAGAGGATGTGCCATGTCCCAGGATTATAATCCCTCATTGAATCGGAGCAAGATGAAGCCTACAACCCGAATTTCAACTACTCCCCACGCCGATTTCCGTACCAAACCGAAACACCTCGATGACGCTCGGACAAACGGAGCTAGGACATGGATGAACAACGTGTCAAACGTACTTCAAACATCATGGTGAACCTTTTGGCTCAGTAGAGTAACAGAGAAGAGGCTTGGAGCATCGGGAACATGTTGAGGTCACCAGCAGCTTCAAGAATGGCCAGCGGCAAACCTAGAAAATAGCAGTCATTTAGCAAATATCTTTTGGAGTTTGTATGAGCAAAATGTAGAGGAGAAGCTTGTGGTTCATTTTGCTCTTGGTGGCAAGGTGAAACGATGAGAGAATCGGCGGCTTCAGTGATGATTAGAGGCGAGCGGCAAGCTGGGTGACGAGCGCTGAGCAGAAAAGCAATACGAGGTTTGAGTTTCACCGTGAATGGAATTGGGATGGTAGAGCGATAGAGGTCCGCTGAATGCACCGATTGCTGTAAAAATCCGACCAGAGGAGGTCACCGAGCGGGAGCGGCAGCCATGCGCCATGGCACCAGCAGAGAGGAGAAAGGTTTAACCTCCGCACGTGCTGTAGGACCCCCTAACAGGTGGGCCCACCTGTCATACCTCCCCCTCCCAGAAACTTTAAAATCAATTTGAAAATGGAAAATAGCTCAAAAAATACAGAAATTTGGTAGTCCCACTAATTTGGACATGAGGAATCCAATGGTGCCCTAATATTTGATGTTGGGAGAAAGCAAAATATTTGAATTCCATGAACATCAGCGTAATCAATTTAAAGTGCATCAATTCAAAAGCTGAATTTGAATCTTTTTCTCAAATCCTTATTTTACCATCCATTTATATAATCTTAGGCACTTTAATTCATTCATTATTATCACTTGCATCGTGTGAATTTTGAAAGGTAGGGTTAAAATTGAAAACCATAGAATTGGGTTTTCACACAAAATGCTTGGTGGTTACCCGCCACAGGGCTTGGATCATGAGGCCAACCCATTTCGAGGGAATCATGAAGCGGAAATATCTATCACATTCGAAATAGACATGTCACAAGGATTTTGCACACCAGCAAGCTAGGGTTTGAAGCCGGTGTCGGCGACAACTGCCCTAACAACCAAACCCGACCATGGCGGCACTAGGTTATTGCACTGGCGGATGCGCCATGTAACAAGGATTATAGTCCCTCATTGAATCGGAGCAAGATGAAGCCTACAACCCGATTTTCTAGGACTCCCCATGCTGATTTCCATACCAAACCGAAACACCTCAACAGCGCACGGACAAACGGAGCTAGGACATGGATGAACGTGTCAAATATACTTAGAACATTGTGGCAAACCTTGTGGCTCAGTAGAGGAAGAGAGAAGAGGCTGGGAGCATCGGGAACATGTTGAGGTCACTGGTAGCTTTAAGAATGACCGGTGGCAAACCTAGAAAATAGCAGTCATTTATCCATTATCTTTTGGTGTTTCTATGCGCAAATTATATAGGTGTAGCTTGTGGTTCATTTTGCTGTTGGTGGCAAGGTAAAACGATGAGAGAATTGGTGGCTTCAGCGATGAACAGAGGCGAGCGCGAGCTGGGCGACGAGCACTTAGCAGAGAAGAAATACGAGGTTTCATTTCACAGTGAGTGGAAATGGGATGGTAGAGCGATAGCATTGCATTGAATGCTCTGATTATTGTAAAAATCTGACCAGAGGCGATCACCGAGCGGGAGGGGTGGCCATGCACCCGTGGCAACAGCAGAAGCGAGAAAGGATTCACCTAAGCACGTGCTGTGGGACCCCTCACAGGTGGGGCTCACCTGTCATACCTCCCCCTCAAGAAAACTTTAAAATCAATTTGGAAATGGAAAATAGCTCCAAAAATGCTCAAATTTGGTAGTCCCCACTAATTTGGACATGAGGAATCCAATGGTGCCCTCATATTTTATGTTTGAACAATGCAAATTATTTGAATTCCACAAACAGTAACTTAATCAATTTAAAGTGCCTCAATTCAAAATCTGAATATGTATATTTTTTCTCAAATCCTTGTTTTACAATCCTTTTCTCTGATCTCAGACACTTTAATTCATTCATAATTATCATTTGCCTAATGTGAATTTTAAAAGGTAGGGTTAAAATTGAAAATCCTAGAATTCGGTATTCACACCAAATGCTTGGCGGTTACTCTCCTCAGAGCTTGGATCATGAGGCCAGCCCGTTTCGAGGCAACGATGAAGCAGAAATATCTATCCCATTCGAAATAAACATGTCAGAAGGATTTTTTGCACACCAATGAGATAGAGTTTGAAGCCGACAGCGGCGAAAACTGCTGTAACAACCAAACCAGACCACAGCGGCACTAGGTTTTTGCAATAGAGGATGCAACATGTCCCAAGGATTATAATCCCTCATTGAATCGGAGCAAGATGAAGCCTACAACCCGAATTTCAACTACTCCCCACGCCGATTTCCGTACCAAACCGAAACACCTCGACGGCGCTCGGACAAACGGAGCTAGGACATGGATGAACAACGTGTCAAACGTACTTCGAACATCATGGCGAACCTTTTGGCTCGGTAGAGTAACAGAGAAGAGGCTTGGAGCATCGGGAACATGTTGAGGTCACCGGCAACTTCAAGAATGGCCAGCGGCAAACCTAGAAAATAGCAGTCATTTAGCAAATATATTTTGGAGTTTGTATGAGCAAAATATAGAGGAGAAGCTTGCGGTTCATTTTGCTCTTGGTGGCAAGGTGAAACGATGAGAGAATTGGCGGCTTCAGTGATGATTAGAGGCGAGCGGCGAGCTGGGTGACGAGCGCTGAGCAGAAAAGCAATACGAGGTTTGAGTTTCACCGTGAATGGAATTGGGATGGTAGAGCGATAGAGGTCCACTGAATGCACCGATTGCTGTAAAAATCCGACCAGAGGCGGTCACCGAGCGGGAGCGGCAGCCATGCGCCATGGCACCAGCAGAGAGGAGAAAGGTTTAACCTCCGCACGTGCTGTAGGACCCCCTAACAGGTGGGCCCACCTGTCATAACTCCCCCTCCCAGAAACTTTAAAATCAATTTGAAAATGGAAAATAGCTCAAAAAATACATAAATTTGGTAGTCCCACTAATTTGGACATGAGGAATCCAATGGTGCCCTAATATTTGATGTTGGGAGAAAGCAAAATATTTGAATTCCATGAACAGCAGTGTAATCAATTTAAAGTGCATCAATTTAAAATCTGAATTTGAATCTTTTTCTCAAATCCTTGTTTTACCATCCATTTATATAATCTTAGGCACTTTAATTCATTATTATTATCACTTGCATCGTGTGAATTTTGAAAGGTAGGGTTAAAATTGAAAACCATAGAATTGGGTTTTCACACAAAATGCTTGGTGGTTACCCGCCACAGGGCTTGGATCATGAGACCAACCCATTTTGAGGGAATCATGAAGCGGAAATATCTATCACATTCGAAATAGACATGTCACAAGGATTTTGCACACCAGCAAGCTAGGGTTTGAAGCCGGTGTCGGCGACAACTGCCCTAACAACCAAACCCGACCATGGCGGCACTTGGTTATTGCACTGGCGGATGCGCCATGTCACAAGGATTATAGTCCCTCATTGAATCGGAGCAAGATGAAGCCTACAACCCGATTTTCTAGGACTCCCCATGCTGATTTCGATACCAAACCGAAACACCTCAACAGCGCATGGACAAACGGAGCTAGGACATGGATGAACGTGTCAAATATACTTAGAACATTGTGGCAAACCTTGTGGCTCAGTAGAGGAAGAGAGAGGCTGGGAGCATCGGGAACATGTTGAGGTCACCGGCAGCTTTAAGAATGACCGGTGGCAAACCTAGAAAATAGCAGTCATTTATCCATTATCTTTTGGTGTTTCTATGCGCAAATTATATAGGTGTAGCTTGCGGTTCATTTTGCTGTTGGTGGCAAGGTAAAACGATGAGAGAATCGGTGGCTTCAGCGATGAACAGAGGCGAGCGCGAGCTGGGCGACGAGCACTTAGCAGAGAAGAAATACGAGGTTTCATTTCACAGTGAGTGGAAATGGGATGGTAGAGCGATAGCATTGCATTGAATGCTCTGATTGTTGTAAAAATCAGACCAGAGGCGATCACCGAGCGGGAGGGGTGGCCATGCACCCGTGGCAACAGCAGAGGCGAGAAAGGATTCACCTAAGCACGTGCTGTGGGACCCCTCACAGGTGGGGCTCACCTGTCATACCTCCACCTCACGAAAAATTTAAAATCAATTTGGAAATGGAAAATAGCTCCAAAAATGCTCAAATTTGGTAGTCCCCACTAATTTGGACACGAGGAATCCAATGGTGCCCTCATATTTTATGTTTGAACAATGCAAATTATTTGAATTCCACAAACAGTAACTTAATCAATTTAAAGTGCCTCAATTCAAAATCTGAATATGTATATTTTTTCTCAAATCCTTGTTTTACAATCCTTTTCTCTGATCTCAGGCACTTTAATTCATTCATGATTATCTTTTGCCTAATGTGAATTTTAAAAGGTAGGGTTAAAATTGAAAATCCTAGAATTCGGTATTCACACCAAATGCTTGGCGGTTACTCTCCTCAGAGCTTGGATCATGAGGCCAACCCGTTTCGAGGCAATCATGAAGCAGAAATATCTATCCCATTCGAAATAGACATGTCAGAAGGATTTTTTGCACACCAATGAGCTAGAGTTTGAAGCCGAGAGCGGCGAAAACTGCTGTAACAACCAAACCAGACCACGGCGGCACTAGGTTTTTGCAATAGAGGATGCGCCATGTCCCAAGGATTATAATCCCTCATTGAATCGGAGTAAGATGAAGCCTACAACCCGAATTTCAACTACTCCCCACGCCGATTTCCGTACCAAACCGAAACACCTCGACGGCGCTCGGACAAACGGAGCTAGGACATGGATGAACAATGTGTCAAACGTACTTCGAACATCATGGTGAACCTTTTGGCTCGGTAGAGTAACAGAGAAGAGGCTTGGAGCATCGGGAACATGTTGAGGTCACCGGCAGCTTCAAGAATGGCCAGCGGCAAACCTAGAAATAGCAGTCATTTAGCAAATATCTTTTGGAGTTTGTATGAGCAAAATATAGAGGAGAAGCTTGCGGTTCATTTTGCTCTTGGTGGCAAGGTGAAACGATGAGAGAATCGGCGGCTTCAGTGATGATTAGAGGCGAGCGGCGAGCTGGGTGACGAGCGCTGAGCAGAAAAGCAATACGAGGTTTGAGTTTCACCGTGAATGGAATTGGGATGGTAGAGCGATAGAGGTCCACTGAATGCACCGATTGCTGTAAAAATCCGACCAGAGGCGGTCACCGAGCGGGAGCGGCAGCCATGCGCCATGGCACCAGCAGAGAGGAGAAAGGTTTAACCTCCGCACGTGATGTAGGACCCCCTAACAGGTGGGCCCACCTGTCATACCTTCCCCTCCCAGAAACTATAAAATCAATTTGAAAATGGAAAATAGCTCAAAAAATACAGAAATTTGGTAGTCCCACTAATTTTGACATGAGGAATCCAATGGTGCCGTAATATTTGATGTTGGGAGAAAGCAAAATATTTGAATTCCATGAACAGCAGCGTAATCAATTTAAAGTGCATCAATTCAAAATCTGAATTTGAATCTTTTTCTCAAATCCTTGTTTTACCATCCATTTATATAATCTTAGGCACTTTAATTCATTCATTATTATCACTTGCATCGTGTGAATTTTGAAAGGTAGGGTTAAAATTGAAAACCATAGAATTGGGTTTTCACACAAAATGCTTGGTGGTTACCCGCCACAGGGCTTGGATCATGAGGCCGACCCATTTCGAGGGAATCATGAAGCGGAAATATCTATCACATTCGAAATAGACATGTCACAAGGATTTTGCACACCAGCAAGCTAGGGTTTGAAGCCGGTGTCGGCGACAACTGCCCTAACAACCAAACCCGACCATGGCGGCACTAGGTTATTGCACTGGCGGATGCGCAGGGTCACAAGGATTATAGTCCCTCATTGAATCGGAGCAAGATGAAGCCTACAACCCGATTTTCTAGGACTCCCCATGCTCATTTCCATACCAAACCAAAACACCTCAACAGCGCACGGACAAACGGAGCTAGGACATGGATGAACGTGTCAAATATACTTAGAACATTGTGGCAAACCTTGTGGCTCAGTAGAGGAAGAGAGAAGAGGCTGGGAGCATCGGGAACATGTTAAGGTCACCGGTAGCTTTAAGAATGACCGGTGGCAAACCTAGAAAATAGCAGTCATTTATCCATTATCTTTTGGTGTTTCTATGCGCAAATTATATAGGTGTAGCTTGCGGTTCATTTTGCTGTTGGTGGCAAGGTAAAACGATGAGAGAATCGGTGGCTTCAGCGATGAACAGAGGCGAGCGCGAGCTGGGCGACCAGCACTTAGCAGAGAAGAAATACGAGGTTTCATTTCACAGTGAGTGGAAATGGGATGGTAGAGCGATAGCATTGCATTGAATGCTCTAATTGTTGTAAAAATCAGACCAGAGGCGATCACCGAGCGGGAGGGGTGGCCATGCACCCGTGGCAACAGCAGAGGCGAGAAAGGATTCACCTAAGCACGTGCTTTGGGACCCCTCACAGGTGGGGCTCACCTGTCATACCTCCCCCTCACAAAAACTTCAAAATCAATTTGGAAATGGAAAATAGCTCCAAAAATGCTCAAATTTGGTAGTCCTCACTAATTTGGACATGAGGAATCCAATGGTGCCCTCATATTTCATGTTTGAACAATGCAAATTATTTGAATTCCACAAACAGTAACTTAATCAATTTAAAGTGCCTCAATTCAAAATCTGAATATGTATATTTTTTTCTCAAATCCTTGTTTTACAATCCTTTTCTCTGATCTCAGGCACTTTAATTCATTCATGATTATCTTTTGCCTAATGTGAATTTTAAAAGGTAGTGTTAAAATTGAAAATCCTAGAATTCGGTATTCACACCAAATGCTTGGCGGTTACTCTCCTCAGAGCTTGGATCATGAGGCCAACCCGTTTCGAGGCAATCATGAAGCAGAAATATCTATCCCATTCGAAATAGACATGTCATAAGGATTTTTTGCACACCAATGAGCTACAGTTTGAAGCCGACAGCGGCGAAAACTGCTGTAACAACCAAACCAGACCACGGCGGCACTAGGTTTTTGCAATAGAGGATGTGCCATTTCCCAAGGATTATAATCCCTCATTGAATCGGAGCAAGATGAAGCCTACAACCCGAATTTCAACTACTCCCCACGCCGATTTCCGTACCAAACCGAAACACCTCGACGGCGCTCGGACAAACGGAGCTAGGACATGGATGAACAATGTGTCAAACGTACTTCGAACATCATGGCGAACCTTTTGGCTCGGTAGAGTAACAGAGAAGAGGCTTGGAGCATCGGGAACATGTTGAGGTCACCGGCAGCTTCAAGAATGGCCAGCGGCAAACCTAGAGATAGCAGTCATTTAGCAAATATCTTTTGGAGTTTGTATGAGCAAAATATAGAGGAGAAGCTTGCGGTTCATTTTGCTCTTGGTGGCAAGGTGAAACGATGAGAGAATCGGCGGCTTCAGTGATGATTAGATGCGAGCGGCGAGCTGGGTGACAAGCGCTGAGCAGAAAAGCAATACGAGGTTTGAGTTTCACCGTGAATGGAATTGGGATGGTAGAGCGATAGAGGTCCACTGAATGCACCGATTGCTGTAAAAATCCGACCAGAGGCGGTCACCGAGCGGGAGCGGCAGCCATGCGCCATGGCACCAGCAGAGAGGAGAAAGGTTTAACCTCCGCACGTGCTGTAGGACCCCCTAACAGTTGGGCCCACCTGTCATACCCCCCCTCCAGGAAACTTTAAAATCAATTTGAAAATGGAAAATAGCTCAAAAATACAGAAATTTGGTAGTCCCACTAATTTGGACATGAGGAATCCAATGGTGCCCTAATATTTGATGTTGGGAGAAAGAAAAATATTTGAATTCCATGAACAGCAGCGTAATCAATTTAAAGTGCATCAATTCAAAATCTGAATTTGAATCTTTTTCTCAAATCCTTGTTTTACCATCCATTTATATAATCTTAGGCACTTTAATTCATTCATTATTATCACTTGCATCGTGTGAATTTTGAAAGGTAGGGTTAAAATTGAAAACCATAGAATTGGGTTTTCACACAAAATGCTTGGTGGTTACCTGCCACAGGGCTTGGATCATGAGGCCAACCCGTTTCGAGAGAGTCATGAAGCGGAAATATCTATCACATTCGAAATAGACATGTCACAAGGATTTTGCACACCAGCAAGCTACAGTTTGAAGCCGGTGTCGGCGACAACTGCCCTAACAACCAAACCCGACCATGTCAGCACTAGGTTTTTGCACTGGCGGATGCGCCATGTCACAAGGATTATAGTCCCTCATTGAATCGGAGCAAGATGAAGCCTACAACCCGATTTTCTAGGACTCCCCATGCTGATTTCCATACCAAACCGAAAAACCTCAACAACGCACGGACAAACGGAGCTAGGACATGGATGAACGTGTCAAATATACTTAGAACATTGTGGCAAACCTTGTGGCTCAGTAGAGGAAGAGAGAAGAGGCAGGGAGCATCGGGAACATGTTGAGGTCACCGGCAGCTTTAAGAATGACCGGTGGCAAACCTAGAAAATAGCAGTCATTTATCCATTATCTTTTGGTGTTTCTATGCGCAAATTATATAGGAGTAGCTTGCGGTTCATTTTGCTGTTGGTGGCAAGGTAAAACGATGAGAGAATCGGTGGCTTCAGCGATGAACAGAGGCGAGCGCAAGCTGGGCGACGAGCACAGAGCAGAGAAGAAATACGAGGTTTCATTTCACAGTGAGTGGAAATGGGACGGTAGAGCGATAGCATTGCATTGAATGCTCTAATTGTTGTAAAAATCAGACCAGAGGCGATCACCGAGCGGTAGGGGCGGCCATGCACCCGTGGCAACAGCAGAGGCGAGAAAGGATTCACCTAAGCACGTGCTGTGGGACCCCTCACAGGTGGGGCTCACCTGTCATACCTCGCCCTCACGAAAACTTTAAAATCAATTTGGAAATGGAAAATAGCTCCAAAAATGCTCAAATTAGGTAGTCCCCACTAATTTGGACATGAGGAATCCAATGGTGCCCTCATATTTTATGTTTGAACAATGAAAATTATTTGAATTCCACAAACAGTAGCTTAATCAATTTAAAGTGCCTCAATTCAAAATCTGAATATGTAAAATTTTTTCTCAAATCCTTGTTTTACAATCCTTTTCTCTGATCTCAGTCACTTTAATTCATTCATGATTATCTTTTGCCTAATGTGAATTTTAAAAGGTAGGGTTAAAATTGAAAATCCTAGAATTCGGTATTCACACCAAATGCTTGGCGGTTACTCTCCTCAGAGCTTGGATCATGAGGCCAACCCGTTTCGAGGCAATCATGAAGTAGAAATATCTATCCCATTCGAAATAGACATGTCAGAAGGATTTTTTGCACACCAGTGAGCAAGAGTTTGAAGCCGACAGTGGCGAAAACTGCTCTAACAACCAAACCAGACCACAGCGGCACTAGGTTTTTGCAATAGAGGATGCGCCATGTCCCAAGGATTATAATCCCTCATTGAATCAGAGCAAGATGAAGCCTACAACCTGAATTTCAACTACTCCCCACGCCGATTTCCGTACCAAACCGAAACACCTCGACGGCGCTCGGACAAACGGAGCTAGCACATGGTTGAACAACGTGTCAAACGTACTTCGAACATCATGGCGAACCTTTTGGCTCGGTAGAGTAACAGAGAAGAGGCTTGGAGCATCGGGAACATGTTGAGGTCACCGGCAGCTTCAAAAATGGCCAGCGGCAAACCTAGAAAATAGCAGTCATTTAGCAAATATCTTTTGGAGTTTGTATGAGCAAAATATAGAGGAGAAGCTTGCGGTTCATTTTGCTCTTGGTGGCAAGGTGA
This sequence comes from Tuctoria greenei, assembly GCA_036927565.1. NCBI lineage: Eukaryota > Viridiplantae > Streptophyta > Magnoliopsida > Poales > Poaceae > Tuctoria > Tuctoria greenei. Next base: position 121,487,128 of record JAYESD010000002.1, read on the forward strand.
AACAATGAGAGAATCGGCGGCTTCAGCGATGATTAGAGGCGAGCGGCGAGCTGGGTGATGAGCACTGAGCAGAAAAGCAATACGAGGTTTGAGTTTCACCGTGAATGGAATTGGGATGGTAGAGCGATAGAGGTCCATTGAATGCACCGATCGCTGTAAAAATCCGACCAGAGGCGGTCATCGAGGGGGAGCGGCAGCCATGCGCCATGGCACCAGTAGAGAGGAGAAAGGTTTAACCTCCGCACGTGCTGTAGGACCCCCTAACAGGTGGGCCCACCTGTCATACCTCCCCCTCCCAAAAACTTTAAAACCAATTTGAAAATGGAAAATAGCTCAAAAAATACAGAAATTTGGTAGTCCCACTAATTTGGACATGAGGAATCCAATGGTGCCCTAATATTTGATGTTGGGAGAAAGCAAAATATTTGAATTCCATGAACAGCAGCGTAATCAATTTAAAGTGCATCAATTCAAAATCTGAATTTGAATCTTTTTCTCAAATCCTTGTTTTACCATCCATTTATATAATCTTAGGCACTTTAATTCATTCATTATTATCACTTGCATCGTGTGAATTTTGAAAGGTAGGGTTAAAATTGAAAACCATAGAATTGGGTTTTCACACAAAATGCTTGGTGGTTACCCGCCACAGGGCTTGGATCATGAGGCCAACCCGTTTCGAGGGAATCATGAAGCGGAAATATCTATCACATTCGAAATAGACATGTCACAAGGATTTTGCACACCAGCAAGCTAGGGTTTGAAGCCGGTGTCGGTGACAACTGCCCTAACAACCAAACCCGACCATGGCGGCACTAGGTTTTTGCACTGGCGGTTGCGCCATGTCACAAGGATTATAGTCCCTCATTGAATCGGAGCAAGATGAAGCCAACAACCCGATTTTCTAGGACTCCCCGTGCTGATTTCCATACCAAACCGAAACAACTCAACAGCGCACGGACAAACGGAGCTAGGACATGGATGAACGTGTCAAATATACTTAGAACATTGTGGCAAACCTTGTGGCTCAGTAGAGGAAGAGAGAAGAGGCTGGGAGCATCGGGAACATGTTGAGGTCACTGGCATCTTTAAGAATGACCGGTGGCAAACCTAGAAAATAGCAGTCATTTATCCATTATCTTTTGGTGTTTCTATGCGCAAATTATATAGGAGTAGCTTGCGGTTCATTTTGCTGTTGGTGGCAAGGTAAAATGATGAGAGAATCGGTGGCTTCAGCGATGAACAGAGGCGAGCACGAGCTGGGCGACGAGCACAGAGCAGAGAAGAAATACGAGGTTTCAATTCACAGTCAGTGGAAATGGGATGGTAGAGCGATAGCATTGCATTGAATGCTCTGATTGTTGTAAAAATCAGACCAGAGGCGATCACCGAGCGGGAGGGGCGGCCATGCACCCGTTGCAACAGCAGGGGCGAGAAAGGATTCACCTAAGCACGTGCTGTGGGACACCTCACAGGTGGGGCTCACCTGTCATACCTCCCCCTCACGAAAACTTTAAAATCAATTTGGAAATGGAAAATAGCTCCAAAAATGCTCAAATTAGGTAGTCCCCACTAATTTGGACATGAGGAATCCAATGGTGCCCTCATATTTTATGTTTGAACAATGCAAATTATTTGAATTCCACAAACAGTGGCTTAATCAATTTAAAGTACCCCAATTCAAAATCTGAATATGTATATTTTTTCTCAAATCCTTGTTTTACAATCCTTTTCTCTGATCTCAGACACTTTCATTCATTCATGAGTATCTTTTCCCTAATGTGAATTTTAAAAGGTAGGGTTAAAATTGAAAATCCTAGAATTCGGTATTCACACCAAATGCTTGGCGGTTACTCTCCACAGAGCTTGGATCATGAGGCCAACCCGTTTCGAGGCAATCATGAAGTAGAAATATCTATCCCATTCGAAATAGACATGTCAGAAGGATTTTTTGCACACCAATGAGATAGAGTTTGAAGCCGACAGCGGCAAAAACTGCTCTAACAACCAAACCAGACCACGGCGGCACTAGGTTTTTGCAGTAGAGGATGCGCCATGTCCCAAGGAATAAATCCCTCATTGAATCGGAGCAAGATGAAGCCTACAACCTGAATTTCAACTACTCCCCACGCCGATTTCCGTACCAAACCGAAACACCTCGACGGCGCTCGGACAAATGGAGCTAGGACATGGTTGAACAACGTGTCAAACGTACTTCGAACATCATGGCGAACCTTTTGGCTCGGTAGAGTAACAGAGAAGAGGCTTGGAGCATCGGGAACATGTTGAGGTCACCGGCAGCTTAAAAAATGGCCAGCGGCAAACCTAGAAAATAGAAGTCATTTAGCAAATATCTTTTGGAGTTTGTATGAGCAAAATATAGAGGAGAAGCTTGCAGTTCATTTTGCTCTTGGTGGCAAGGTGAAACAATGAGAGAATCGGCGGCTTCAGCGATGATTAGAGGCGAGCGGCGAGCTGGGTGACGAGCGCTGAGCAGAAAAGCAATACGAGGTTTGAGTTTCACCGTGAATGGAATTGGGATGGTAGAGCGATAGAGGTCCATTGAATGCACCGATTGCTGTAAAAATCCGACCAGAGGCGGTCACCGGGCGGGAGCGGCAGCCATGCGCCATGGCACCAGCAGGGAGGATAAAGGTTTAACCTCCGCACGTGCTGTAGGACCCCCTAACAGGTGGCCCACCTGTCATACCTCCCCCTCCCAGAAACTTTAAAATCAATTTGAAAATGGAAAATAGCTCAAAAAATACAGAAATTTGGTAGTTCCATTAATTTGGACATGAGGAATCTAATGGTGCCCTAATATTTGATGTTGGGAGAAAGCAAAATATTTGAATTCCATGAACAGCAGCGTAATCAATTTAAAGTGCATCAATTCAAAATCTGAATTTGAATCTTTTTCTCAAATCCTTGTTTTACCATCCATTTATATAATCTTAGGCACTTTAATTCATTCATTATTATCACTTGCATCGTGTGAATTTTGAAAGGTAGGGTTAAAATTGAAAACCATAGAATTGGGTTTTCACACAAAATGCTTGGTGGTTACCCGCCACAGGGCTTGGATCATGAGGCCAACCCGTTTCGAGGGAATCATGAAGCGGAAATATCTATCACATTCGAAATAGACATGTCACAAGGATTTTGCACACCAGCAAGCTAGGGTTTGAAGCCGGTGTCGGCGACAACTGCCCTAACAACCAAACCCGACCATGGCGGCACTAGGTTTTTGCACTGGCGGTTGCGCCATGTCACAAGGATTATAGTCCCTCATTGAATCGAAGCAAGATGAAGCCTACAACCCGATTCTCTAGGACTCCCCATGCTGATTTCCATACCAAACCGAAACACCTCAACAGCGCACGGACAAACGGAGCTAGGACATGGATGAACGTGTCAAATATACTTAGAACATTGTGGCAAACCTTGTGGCTCAGTAGAGGAAGAGAGAAGAGGCTGGGAGCATCGGGAACATGTTGAGGTCACCGGCATCTTTAAGAATGACCGGTGGCAAACCTAGAAAATAGCAATCATTTATCCATTATCTTTTGGTGTTTCTATGCGCAAATTATATAGGAGTAGCTTGCGGTTCATTTTGCTGTTGGTGGCAAGGTAAAACGATGAGAGAATCGGTGGCTTCAGCGATGAACAGAGGCGAGCGCGAGCTGGGCGACGAGCACTGAGCAGAGAAGAAATAGGAGGTTTCATTTCACAGTGAGTGGAAATGGGATGGTAGAGCGATAACATTGCATTGAATGCTCTGATTGTTGTAAAAATCAGACCAGAGGCAATCACCGAGCGGGAGGGGCGGCCATGCACCCGTGGCAACAGCAGAGGCGAGAAAGGATTCACCTAAGCACGTGCTGCGGGACCCCTCATAGGTGGGGATCACCTGTCATAGCTCCCCCTCACGAAAACTTTAAAATCAATTTGGAAATGGAAAATAGCTCCAAAAATGCTCAAATTTGGTAGTCCCCACTAATTTGGACATGAGGAATCTAATGGTGCCCTCATATTTCATGTTTGAAAAATGCAAATTATTTGAATTCCACAAACAGTAGCTTAATCAATTTAAAGTGCCTCAATTCAAAATCTGAATATGTATATTTTTTTTCTCAAATCCTTGTTTTACAATCCTTTTCTCTGATCTCAGGCACTTTAATTCATTCATGATTATCTTTTGCCTAATGTGAATTTTAAAAGTTAGGGTTAAAATTGAAAATCCTAGAATTCGGTATTCACACCAAATGCTTGGCGGTTACTCTCCTCAGAGCTTGGATCATGAGGCTAACCCGTTTCGAGGCAATCATGAAGCAGAAATATCTATCCCATTCGAAATAGACATGTCAGAAGGATTTTTTGCACACCGACGAGCTAGAGTTTGAAGCTGACAGAGCCGAAAACTGCTCTAACAACCAAACCAGACCACAACGGCACTAGGTTTTTGCAATAGAGGATGCGCCATGTCACAAGGATTATAATCCCTCATTGAATCAGAGCAAGATGAAGCCTACAACCCGAATTTTGACTACTCCCCACGCTGAATTCCGTACCAAACCCAAACACCTCGACAGTGCTCGGACAAACGGAGCTAGGACATGGATGAACAACGTGTCAAACGTACTTCGAACATCATGGCGATCCTTTTGGCTCGGTAGAGTAACAGAGAAGATGCTTGGAGCATCGGGAACATGTTGAGGTCACCGACAGCATCAAGAATGGCCGGCGGCAAACCTAGAAAATAGCAGTCATTTAGCAAATATCTTTTGGAGTTTTTATGAGCAAAATATAGAGGAGAAGCTTGCGGTTCATTTTTCTCTTGGTGGCATGGTGAAACGATGAGAGAATCGGCGGCATCAGGGATGATTAGAGGCGAGCGGCAAGCTGGGCGACAAGCGCTGAGCAGAGAAGCAATACGAGGTTTGAGTTTCACCGTGAACGAAATTGGGATGGTAGAGCAATAGTGTTGCATTGAATGCACCGATTGCTGTAAAAATCGGACCAGAGGCAGTCACCGAGCTGGAGCGGCAGCCATGCGCCATGGCACCAGCAGAGAGGAGAAAGGTTTAACCTCCGCACGTGCTGTAGGACCCCCTAACAGGTGGGCCCACCTGTCATACCTCCCCCTCTCAGAAACTTTAAAATCAATTTGAAAATGGAAAATAGCTGAAAAAATACTGAAATTTGGTAGTCCCACTAATTTGGAAATGAGGAATCCAATGTGCCCTAATATTTGATGTTGGGAGAAAGCAAATTATTTGAATTCCGTGAACCGTAGCTTAATTAATTTAAAGTGCATCAATTCAAAATCTGAATTTGAATCTTTTTCTCAAATCCTTGTGTTACAATCCATTTATATAATCTCAGGCACTTTAATCCATTCATTATTATCACATGCACCGTGTGAATTTTGAAAGGATGGGTTAAAATTTAAAAACCCTAGAATTGGGTTTTCACATGAAATGCTTGGCGGTTACCCTACTCAGGGCTTGGATCATGAGGCCATCCCGTTTCGAGGCAGTCACGAAGCGGAAATAGACATGTCACATGGATTTTGCACACCGGACAGTAAGGGTTTGAAGCCGGCGTCGGCGACAACTGCCCTATCAACCAAACCCGACCACGGCGGCACTAGGATTTTGCACTGGCGGATGCACCATGACACAAGGATTATTGTCCCTCAATGAATCGGAGCAAGATGAAGCCTACAACCCAATTTTCTAGGACTCCCCACGCTGATTTTTATACCAAACCGAAACACCTCGACAGCGCACGGACAAACGGAGCTAGGACATGTATGAACAACGTGTCAAACATAATTAGAATATCGTGGCAAACCTTGTGGCTCGGTAGAGGAAGAGAGAAGAGGTAGGGAGCATCGGGAACATGTTGAGGTCACCGACAGCTTTAAGAATGGCCGGTGGCAAACCTAGAAAATAGCAGTCATTTATCCATTATCTTCTGGTGTTTGTATGCGCAAAATATAGAGGAGTAGCTTGCGGTTCATTTTGCTGTTGGTGGCAAGGTAAAACGACGAGAGAATCGGTGGCTTCAGCGATGAACAGAGGCGAGCGCGAGCTGGGCGACGAGCACTAAGAAGAGAAGAAATACGAGGTTTGTTTTCACAGTGAGTGGAAATGGGATGGCAGAGCGATAGCATTGCATTGAATGCTCTGATTGTTGTAAAAATCAGACCAGAGGCGATCACCGAGCAGGAGCGGCGGCCATGCGCCCGTGGCAACAGCAGAGGCGAGAAAGGTTTCACCTAAGCACGTGCTGTGGGACCCCTCACATGTGGGGCTCACCTGTCATATCTCCCCCTCACAGAAACTTTAAAATCAATTTGGAAATGGAAAATATCTCCAAAAATTCTCAAATTTGGTAGTCTCCACTAATTTGGACATGAGGAATCCAATGGTGCCCTCATATTTTATGTTTGAACAATGCAAATTATTTGAATTACACAAACAGTAGCTTAATCAATTTAAAGTGCATCAATTCAAAAACTAAATTTGAATATTTTTTCCTCAAATCCTTGTTTTACAATCCTTTTCTCTCATCTCAGACACTTTAATTCATTCATGATTATGTTTTGCCTAATGTGAATTTTAAAAGGTAGTGTTAAAATTGAAAATCCTGGAATTCGGTATTCAAACCAAATGCTTGGCGGTTACTCTCCTCACGGCTTGGATCATGAGGCCAACCCGTTTCAAGGCAATCGTGAAGCAGGAACATCTATCCCATTAGAAATAGATATGCCATAAGGATTTTTTGCACACTGATAAGCTAGAGTTTGAAGCCGACAGTTGCGAAAACTGCTCAAACAACCAATCCAGACCACGGCGGCACTAGATTTTTGCAAAAGAGGGTGCGCCATGTCACAAGTATTATAATCCCTCATTGAATCGAAGCAAGATGAAGCCTACAATCCGAATTTCGACTACTTCCCACGCCGATTTCCGTACCAAACCGAAACACCTCGACGACGCTCGGACAAACGGAGCTAGGACATGGATGAAGAACGTGTCAAACGTACTTCGAACATCATGGCGAACCTTTTGGCTCGGTAGAGTAAAAGAGAAGAGGCTTGGAGCATCGGGAACATGTTGAGGTCACCGGCAGCTTCAAGAATGGCCGGCGGCAAACCTAGAAAATAGCAGTCATTTAGAAAATATCTTTTGGAGTTTGTATGAGCAAAATATAGAGGAGAAGCTTGCGGTTCATTTTGCTCTTGGTGACAATGTGAAACGATGAGAGAATCGGTGGCTTCAGCGATGATCAGAGGCGAGCGGCGAGCTGGGCGACGAGCACTGAGCAGAGAAGCAATACAAGGTTTGAGTTTCACCATGAATGGAATTGGGACGGTAGAGCGATAGTGTTGCATTGAATGCACCGATTGCTGTAAAAATCGGACCAGAGGCGGTCACCAAACGGGAGCGGCAGCTATGCGCCGTGGCACCAGCAAAGAGGAGAAAGGTTTAACTTCCGCACGTGCTGTAGGACCTCCTAACAGGTGGGCCCACCTATCATACCTCCCCCTCCCAGAAATTTTAAAATCAATTTGAAAATGGAAAATAGCTCAAAAACAAATGAAATTTGGTAGTACCACTAATTTGGAAATGAGGAATCCAATGGTGCCCTAATATTTGATGTAGGGAGGAAGAAAATTATTTGAATTCCATGAAAAGTAGCTTAATCAATTTAATGTGCATCAATTAAAAATCTGAATTTGAATTTTTTTTCTAAAATCCTTGTTTTACAATTCATTTATATAATCTCAGGCACTTTAATTCATTCATTATTATCACTTGCAACCTGTGAATTTTGAAAGGTTGGGTTAAATTTGAAAACCCTAGAATTGGGTTTTCACACAAAATGCTTGGCGGTTACCCTCCTCAGGGCTTGGATCATGAGGCCAACCCGTTTTGAGGCAATCATGAAGGAGAAATATCTATCCCATTCGAAATAGACATGTCACAAGGATTTTGCACACCAGCAAGCTAGGGTTTGAAGCCGGTGTCGGCGACCACTGCTCTAACAACAAAACCCGACAATGGCGGCACTAGGTTTTTGCACTGGCGGATGCGCCATGTCACAAGGATCATAGTCCCTCACTGAATCGGAGCAAGATGAAGCCTACAACCCGATTTTCTAGGACTCCCCACGCTGAATTCCATACCAAACCGAAACACCTCAACAGCATAGGGACAAACGGAGCTAGGAAATGGTTGAACAATGTGTCCAACATACTTAGAACATCGTGGCAAACCTTGTGGCTCGGTAGAGGAAGAGAGAAAAGACTGGGAGCATCAGGAACACGTTAAAGTCACCGGCAGCTTTAAGAATGGCCGGCGGCAAACCTAGAAAATAGCAGTCATTTATCCAATATCTTTTGGTGTTTGTATGCGCAAAATATAGAGGAGTAGCTTGCGGTTCATTTTTCTCCTGGTGGCAAGGTAAAATGATGAGAGAATCGGCGGATTCAACGATGAACAGAGGCGAGCGGCGAGCTGGGCAACGAGCACTGAGCAGAGAAGAAATACGAGGTTTGATTTCACCGTGAGTGGAAATGGGATGGTAGAGCGATAGCATTGCATTAGATGCTCTATTTGTTGTAAAAATCGGACCAGAGGAGGTCACCGAGCGGTAGCGTCGGCCATGCGCATGTGGTGCAAGCAAAGGCGAGAAAGGTATCACCTAAGCACATGTTGTGGCACCCCTGACAGGTAGGATTCACCTGTCATACCTTCCCCACACAGAAACTTTAAAATCAATTTGGAAATGGAGAATAGCTCCAAAAATGCTCAAATTTGGTAGTCCCCACTAATTTGGACATGAGGAATCCAATGGTGCCCTCATATTTTATGTTTGAACAATGAAAATTATTTGAATTCCACAAACAATAGCTTAATCAATTTAAAGTGCCTCAATTCAAAATATGAATTTGAATATTTTTTCTCAAATCTTTGTTTTACAATCCTTGTCTCTGATCTCAAGCACTTTAATTCATTCATGATTATCTTTTGCCTAATATGAATTTTAAAAGGTGGGACTAAAATTGAAAATCCTAGAATTCGGTTTTCACACCATGTGCTTGGCGATTACTCTCCTCAGGGCTTGGATCATGAGGCCAACCTATTCCGAGGCAATCGTGAGGCAGGAATATCTATCCCATTCAAAATAGACATCTCAGAAGGATTTTTTTGCACACCGACGAGCTAGATTTCGAAGCCGACAGCGGCGAAAACTGCTCTAACTACCAAACCAGGCCACGGCGGCACTTGGTTTTTGCAATAGAGGATGCGCCATGTCACAAGGATTATAATCCCTCATTGAATCGGAGCAAGATGAAGCCTACAACCCGAATTTCGACTACTCCCCATGCTGATTTCCGTACCAAACCAAAACACCTCGATGACGCTCGGACAAACGGAGCTAGGACATGGATGAACAACGTTTCAAATGTACTTCAAACATCGTGGCGAACCTTTTGGCTTGGTAGAGTAACAAAAAAGAGGCTTGGAGCATCGGGAACATGTTGAGGTCACCGGTAGCTTCAAGAATGGCCAGCGGCAAACCTAGAAAATAGCAGTCATTTAGGAAATATCTTTTGGAGTTTGTATGAGCAAAATATAGAGGAAAAGCTTGCGGTTCATTTTGCTCTTGGTGGCAAGGTGAAACGACGAGTGAATCGGCGGCTTCAGCAATGATCAGAGGCAAGTGGTGAGCTGGGCGACGAGCACTTAACAGAGAAGCAATATGAGGTTTGAGTTTCACCGTGAATGGAATTGGGATGGTAGAGCGATATTGTTGCATTGAATGCACCGATTGCTGTAAAAATCGGACCAGAGGCGGTCACCGAGCGGGAGTGGCAGCTATGCGCCATGGCACCAGCAGAGAGGAGAAAGGTTTAACCTCCGCACGTGATGTAGGGGTGGGCCTACCTGTCATAACCCCCCCCCCCCCCCCCCCCCCGCGTAAAGGAATTCATCGGTTTGGAGTAAAAGGGGAGCTCGCTTCCCGATTTATTGACCCGTCGCTTCCCGATTTATTGACCCGTTTGCAGACCTGTGGCTTCTCGATTGGAATTACTGGCATCTCTCGCTGGTATACACGTATCTCAGCTTCGGAAATGTCTACCCTTCACAGCTGCAGTCCACACTGATGAAATAGGCGAATTGCAACCGGATTTGACGTATTCCGAACATCCGGTTCAGATTCTCGACGAGAAGACCCGAACCACGTGGAACCCACGCTGTGGTTTTATAAAGTGTTATGGAGCAACAATACCGCCAAAGAAGTGACATGGGAAACTGAAGAATATCTCCAGTCCAACTATTCTGATTTCTTATCGTCTCATATCCGGTAATTTCTCTCTTACTTTCGTCTCTTCATTGTAATATCAGGACTAGATTCTTTTAAGGGGGAGGAATGTAAAAGCCCAAATTTCCATAATGCAAAATTCAGTTAGGACTAAAAATTTTGAATGGTAAAATGAATTAAAAAGGAAATGAGAAAAAAAGTTTATTCAAACTCCAAATGAGGGAATTCAAAAAGAAATAAACTCAACTAACATTCAAATGAAGTTAACATGAATATTTCAGTTCACCAACGGTTCCCAAATATTCCAAATACTATCCCTGCAAACTTTCATAATTTTTG